>WEIV01030595.1:86855-112116 GCA_013390005.1 Calyptomena viridis
AATTAGACGTAATGCCTAGCACATAATCCCTGAGAAGGGATGCCAAGCTGAACTGTGACATACACTTGTTATTTCATGCTCTTCTACTGTTACTTGGAGTGAATTTGGTCACACCAGCCCTGCTCAAGCTCTTCCAAAACAAATTAATCAGATAGACTTTGTGGTCCTCCACAATTTTTAGGGAGCATGGTGCAGAGATGTGAAACTTGGCAAAGAAAAGTAGCTATCATGTGCTCAAAGACTTTTCAGCTATTCAATTTCTTTCAGCTCCCTCCCTGGTAGAATAGGGGAACCTAGAAACTTCAGTAAAGCAAGTTAAAGTCCATGGACAAAAGTACTAGAGAACAGGGTTTAAGTCTTAAAAGACATTGCTCACAATAAAGAATTTTATTCCTTCCCAGTAAGATTGCTGTGCTATCCGATTGTCATTGTTGCTTTGTTCTCCAGTACTCTCTTGCATTTCACATGTTTTTCACTACTTTTGAGAATAGAAAAGACCTTACAGTGACCTCTTTATGAGGACAATAATAATTTAAACTCCCTGAAAATGAAACTCCTTTTGCCACTTATCCTCAGCCACACATAAAGGACTTTCTTAGGATATGCAATTTGATCTCCCATTAATCTCTTCGTGTGGCCTGAATTTTCTCTTTCATGTCCTCTCTTGTGTTTTAACACTGTGGAGATTGTTTGAAGCCAGCAGCAAGCTACAGAAGTCTTTTTCTGCTAGCACTTCTTTTTCAAAGAAACCTTGCTATGGCCACTGCAGTCTCTATTAGCAGAGAAAGCCTTTGAAATGCATGAGACTCCACATAGTCATAGTAATGATGAGCACAGTAATGCTCATAGTAATGACAAGCACACTCACAAACAAAACAAAACAAAAAACCCACATACACACACAAAAAATAGTTGTTTGTTTAAACTGTTGGAGGCCACCATACAATTAAAGGTATGAGAAGGTCTGGAGTCTGTCTTTTAAAGGAAGGCTACCCAAATACTGGCTTCTGCTTTACTACAGGTTGGGTCAACTATAGCCCTGTGACTCACCCAGTGACTGCCTTGTTATTGTTTCACAGATGGATTTGTCTCTTGCATCTTGTCACAGCCTCGGGATGTCCCTGCTAACTTGTGACTGTCTATTGCAGGGTAAATGTGAGGTTATCCATACATACATCCTTCCAGAGCAACTACAGAACGTCTGGGATGGGAGACTGCCCATTGACTTCTGGAATCTGGCAGAGACGGGACAGACTGAGAGGTGGTTTGGCCCTGGTCCTGGGGGGTTACTGGCATTCAGCAAAGCAGGTGAAGACTTAAAATACCCTCCCCAGGGGTGATGAGCCCAGAGTGGGGACAGCAAGGCCCCCATCATCTGGGCAAGGTCCTGGAGAAGTGCTTCAGCTTCTTGATGTCCTGCCAGTGGCCGCCTCACCCTGTGCAGGAGCAGACAAGTGCCAGCAATGAGGGACTGAGGCTGGAGATGTAGTTAAAACACATATTTTGTTTGAGGATGAGCCTTCAGCTGCTTGACCCAGCTGCCAAACCCCTACAGGTGATGAGACCTCCCTGCAGCCTCATGCCAACAGTGAAGGCCCTTGGGGTAAGTCCAGGGATAAGTACTCTCCAACAAAATAATGCAAACAGTGCAAAGAGATGAGTCAGTCTGTTTCATCCTATCTGCAAGCATGCAAAATTTCTCAGTTACTCTGTCAGGTAATCCTGGCCTGGATAGAATTAAGTTTGTTAACCCCTTCAGTAAAGCAGCATTAGCTAAAGTGACAGTGCATTTTATTCAATCTATCAAGCTATTCTGCTATGCTAATGTGGTAATCTTGGAAAGACAATTTGTGGGAGTTCTCTGGGAAGCTGAGGTTTGCTTTTTCTCTTTTTTGCTATGTTTGGGAGAGTTCTAGGATAAATACATGAAACATCCAAGTACTGAGAAGGTATTGGAATAAAAAAGATTAGTATACAACAATATAGCTCCATCTGTGGAATGACAAAGAACTTCATGGTTGCAAAATAAGCATTTTGTTACTGTTGTGGCAAACTTTTTTTATAGTGCATTTCAGAATGTAGCCGTGGAAGATTAGACTAATACAAGAGGAAAATATGTGAGATTTTACATGAGTGTAGGAGAAAAAAGGTGATGTGGATTAAACGCTCTTGCTTGCTCCTATAGGTTAGCCTCTCCACAGCATCTGCACTGCCCTGTCATACCTGAGAACCTTAACAGTAAAGATGGCAAAGATCAGATTTGGAGGTGTCGAGCTTTTTAACTTCGTGGAATTTGGATCAGGCCTGGAGGATCAGAGGGCACAAGATAATCTGTAGCAAAACACTAAGGCGTTTTGAGTTTAATGAAATCTGGAGGCAACTCCTTTCATGACAAAATGAACCATGGTGATGTTGATACCTCACTGATTGGGCTTTGCCACAGACAGGCAAATAACTGTGATTCTCCTGGCAAAGTCCAGGTCTTATCAATTTCCTCTCATGACAAGGTGACTTGAAGCAAACACCCACAACACATCACACATGTTAGCCTGCCCCTCAGTTCTTACACTTGAACTCTTGACTCATTCTTCATCCACCTCTAGGCAGTGCTCCTCACATTGCAACTGCTCTCTCACATAAAGAGTAGCTGCACTTTGCCTTGCTGGCCTGTCTTTCCTGAAAAGCCTGTAGCCATCCATGACAGCACTTCAATTCTGTGAGCTATCCCACTACGTCTGTGTAATTACAATGAGGTTGTGGCCCTGTGATTGCACACAGATCTCTAATTATTCCTGTTTATTCCCCATGCTGCATGTGTTTGTACAGGCATTGCAGAGAGATAATCAAGCATCCGGACTTCCCAAGAGGGGTGCAAGAGGATCCACCATAGTCATACACACCCTTGAGGTGGTTGGCCTTCTGGTTCTCACCTTGGGAGGCAGCTAAGGAATATTTGTTGCTGCTTTGATTGGCCTGGCTTATTCCCCCAAAAGCCACTTTGGATTATTCGGCAAAAATTCTTCAAAGCCATTTTGATAATGTTGTGCTTCAGTCAGACCACTTAAGCTAAAGTATTCCTATTCTAAGGGATGTCTCCAATATGATAGGCTGAGTACTGTATGTAAGGGGCTGGAAAAGCCTGTCTGTGCTGTAATCACCTTGGACATTCAATGATAGTAGAGCTGCAGGTGCTCTGTACATGTAGTCTATAGCTTTCATGAATCTGACTAGAAGGATGTGTGAAAATGGTTATATTTTATTCACCAGTAGTATCTTGAATATCTTGAAATTTTTATTTTCATTAAAGATGCGAGAACACTATGCACTGTGGTGTGATTTGAATGCAGAATTTAGAGGAAAAATTATTTTTTATATTTTATGAGGGTTGTTTGCTGCCATTTCTGCCTAGAGTTTATTAAATCAGATTTTTTTTGTAACCCAGTTTCATCTAAGGTGAGGATGCAACACTGTATTTACAAATTCTTTTACTAAAAGCAATACTAGTCACATACTTACAAAACTTTTTGAAAGATTTTTGTCAGTCTTTTTGAATGAACTAAAATCTATGTATTTTAACAAAAATTGTCTATGGAGTATGAAATGTTGACAAATAATTCCCTGTATAATATATTCAGCAGGTCAGAGTAATTATAATAAATGTGGACTGTCTGCTCAGACTTTTGGAGACAAAATCTCTGAGTCACTGCTGCCTTTACAATTGTGAAGCTTCTTTGGTTGGATCCCACACTTTTAGTCTCCTCACTTGTCTGAATTCCCCCACTGTTCCATTGCTTTCTTCTGCAATGAAATCCAGCAGAAAATTTCCTAGGCCTGTATTGCTTTTGGTATAATCCCATCAGCAGCACTCAATCATGTACTGCTCCTAAAAAGCCTACTCTCCCATACATGAGTTTTGTCAGGTCACTTAGTAGGGAAGTTTACTTTCAGATGAGCATATTCACCACGGAGAGAGCAGATTGTTAATATTAATATCACAGTATATAATTGCGGTGTTTAGTGTGAAATTCAAAATGCATATGGAGATATGCACCATAAATCTCTCGCTTCCACAAAGTCCACTGAAGTAGAAAATAATTTTGAAGCTAAGCAAGGCATGATCTAATAAAATCCCTTAACTGATACTCTGGATCTTTAAACTTGCTTAAGTTTTATGTGCCTTAGTCAAGTAGTTTTCTACAGTTTACAAAATGCTAACAACAATACAGCTGAAAAATGTGGTCTGGTATTTCAAAGGTCTTTCAATTTGTCAGGAAAATATGTCACTCTGTCATTTGTGATTATTTTTTTTTGTTTGTGGGATGAACTGCTTTATCTAAATTATATGACAATAGCAGAATTGCTACTCTCCTGGTGAAGAATTTCAAAAACATTAAGATGCTGGTTAAATTTTTATTTCAGAAATTTTTACTAAAAAAAATAAAGGGACTTAAATTGGAGAGGAAGGGAGAAAAACCTCTATTTTCTTTCTTGTTGTCTTCTAAAGAGATAGGAAAAGACAGAATAAAGTGAAAATTGTGGGATGGCAAATAGCTTAGGTATATACTTTTTGCTGGAAATACTGTGTGTATTACCATGAAGTGCTTCTAGTGTTCACTTTTACAAACCTTAACAGAGAAAAAGAGTTCTCTGGTTGATATGCAGAGATAGAGAGGAGGTAAAGGGTTTGATTTTGCCTGTGTCATGCAAGTGCTGAACTGTGGAGGGTTGTGTTTACTTGAGGACCAGGGAGGATGTCCTGGACCAAATGGGGATGGACATTTTGTTCTAGGACTCAGCATGGGATGGTGCCTTCCATTCCCTAAAAGTGCTTAGACCTATTGGGGTCAGGCAGCAGCAAGCAGGGAAGGCAGTGTCCGGGAATTTCCCTTGGTGTCCTCCCAGGATGTCACACTGACACTCAGTCAACTGTGCTCCGTGTTCCCACTCGGCAAAATGGGCCATAAATCTGACACAACACGTGACATTTTTCATTTTCATACTTTTAAGCTCTGCTTCATCTTTCCTGAACCTTCAGTGATGCCCTGAACATGGGCTCCTTAAAGGTATTCCATGCTAGCACCAAGGTGTTGCCTCTGGTGCCTATGTGCTATGCCAGGGACAGCCAAGTTAAGTTATCAAGTGCTGCATGATGAGGTGTGTATATTTGTCATTCCCATGCTTTAACACGTGCTCTTGTTGCATTAGCAGAACAAGCATTTATTTTGTATTGGTAACCTTCATGAGGAGATGCTAGAAGAGATCCATGTGATGGAATGCAACATGCTGTTAAGAGCCGACTGGATGCCTGAAATTACCTCACTAATACTTCCCACTATAATGTAGTGATCATGAGGGACTGGGATTATTTATAGATGGCTGGGTGGGGAGTCTCAGAAATTGTTTTACACACATAGGGAAAAGTATCCAGTCTCTCTCTGTTTTTGAAAGTCTTAAGGAATATGAAAAAGCATTAATCATTTGGCTGGAAATGATTAAGGACAGACAAACGAGCGGTTTTGAGGCAGTTGATACGATTCAGCAACTAGAGGCAGTGGCCATGTGCTCTCAGACTTAGAACCAAGCTGGAAATTCCAAAGACATCCCTGGTTTTCTCAGCTTATACTTCCAGACTCATCTCCTGTTATCACCAACGCGTGCCCCTCTCACCTTCTTCCTGGGAATGAAAGCGGTGCAAAAGGAGACAATGAGGAGACCTGGATGCCTGTTCAGCATGAATGCCCACCATAATTTGAAGAACATGCCCATTGCTACTGGAACACCTGGAAATCCATAGAGGACAGGGACATCTGTGATGGGCAGTGGCAGCATTTGTCTCTGTGTGAACATGTGTGCTGTCAGGCTCTTAGGAGGGATGTAAACAGAAATGTCAGGAACACCTTGCTCCCTATATTTGTACCTTGCAAGAAGAAGGAATTTGGTTCCCCTGGCCGGGTTTGCTGTGAGAAGCCCATCTCAGCATACGTGTGGCACCTTTGATGGCTAGTGAAATATCGAGAGGGCCACTAGAGGGCTCAGAAACTGCTACTGAGGAGACATCCAAATCCCATATATTGCCGTGTACTGCACTCGATCATCACTGCAGCACATACCCGTGAGATTTATTGTGGTGTTTGCTTCATTGACGGCTACCAGGATTAAATGGCACCTGCAAAATATCTTCTTGTGGGTTTGATGCATGAGTCTATTTACTCAGCATCATCAAGTCCTATTTGCAAAAGCACAGCATTAATTGTCACTGAAACTGAGTATCCATAAGTTGAAAACAATTACTTAAAGAGTGAAAGAATTCCAAATTGACACCTACAGGGGATTTCCTGTTTTGGAAACTTTTTACTTTCATCTTATTGAAAAAAGAGGTAATAATATACTGAATACTTCAAAGGCAATACAGTAGGGAATCGTGTCACAGATTCAGGTTATAGTGTGCACAGCTTATCTGTGTTTCTCAATTACTGAATAAAAAGACAAGCTGTTGCTCATGCTGAAATTTCTGATTCCTGCAATATTTTTTATTACGTATCCTGTGAAAGCTATTCAAAAGCATTTTGGCTGTTCTGTCAGAAAATAGTTTCATTAAAATACAAATATTTTATAAGAGTGTTTAAATTTAAGCAAAGTAGTAGATGAAATAGAAGTTGGACATAAGATTTCATCACGTCAGGTTTTTTTAAATGTTTATTAGTAGCTCAGTGACTTCAACAGAACATCTCTACTGAATTGCTAATACTAGTTAGTATAATACATCTGCTTTTTCTGGGATTCTTCCTGGGCCGTAATCTGCTGAATTCTGTGAAGTAATATACTTTTAAAATGCAAAAAAATCTTTCACATAAGAAAACAACATGGCCTGATGTGATCCTGTTTATTTTCACTATTTAAGTTTGTAAGTTTAAAGTACAGAGCTCACAGTTCATGTTCATATTGTCACTATCCACCTACAAAACAAAGCATTGTCTGAGCATCATCAAATCTCTGCTTAATTCTGCAGACAGGGTGCTTGTGTTTATTTTGATTTTAAATAAAGTAGTTTGTTTTCTAAAAGGAATTCTATCATGAAGATGGTATACAGTTAAAGAATGTCAATAAAACTAAGTTTACCAGCATAAATATTGTGATCTAATATTGCTGCCCTTAAAATAAACAATGAGATGTGTGACAGCTTCCATTTCACTTCTTACTATAGAGTATGTAGGTAGGCATAATACTTTTTATAAAATCAGCTGACACAGCTGAATTAAATGAACTTACTGTCAGACAAACAGTTTTTATCTCAAGCTAACAACATTATATCAAAAGAAAAAATTTCTGGCTTTGGGGTTTTGACCCTTTTTTTGCCAGAGCTGATGGAGATACTGTGTTCTCAAAAGTTTCTCTAGGTTTTGCAGATGGTTTAACAAATATATCACCTCTTTCTATAAGCGTTTGCTTCTACTGGATTTTGGAACATCACACTTGAAACATTACTTTGATAGGTATTTGCTAGAACACTGGTTCTTTGTTGCTTGACATAATTTGCTTTAAATATTAATTTAAAATATATATATTTGTGCATGATTGATTATTTTTGGTTCACTACCAGTAAAATATCCATTTCAGTGCCTATATCATCTAAGCAGTGTGCTGTGGAATTTTAGTTCCTTAGACCTGAGAAGATTCTTCTTGTGTATAGAGGTCCAAGTTACAGCCTCTTATTGCTCATAGCAGTGAATTACACCATCCTTCCCACTATTAAATATTTCAATGAAGCAGCTCAGTCTAAAAATCTATGACATAATATAACTAAATATCAGAACTTCAAAACTGAAAAAACTCAGAATAAAATTCAGCACATGCCAGCATTTAATCCTGGTGCCTACTGTGTAACCTCAAGTTATTGCACAGTGGGTGCTGACTACAAGACCCTGCTGTGAGCTGCCAAGGTCAGAGACCTAAAGGGACCTAAGTATGGTGCAGACAATAAAGACAGCCTGTTCTGAGAGAGTGTTTCTGTTAGAGAAAAATTCTGCAATTTTCTTCTTTATTCTCTCCAGGTCAGTCAGAAAGTGCTCAAGAACCTCACTGTCATCAAGTGACTTTCTAGTTGGTTTCAGGAGACAGACACAGCCCCTGTTGATGCCTCTCAGCATCCTGACAGGACATTGATTCAGCCCTGACTCAGAAGGAAATGTGTCACGTAGTGAGTCACCAGCATTGCTACTTGAACACCTCTGCTCTAGCAATTTAGGTCTCCCATATGAGACCTGACAGTGACCTCATCTTACTTGTGGTTCCTTGGGATGGTGAAATCAAGAAATATCATCACTATGAGACAAAAATATAGTGAAGATTGTTCATCTGTTACTCTAGAGTTTGACATCGGAAGCCCTTTGTACTCTTCTTCCTTTTTTTTTTTTTTTTTGTTTGCTTTGGTTTGGTTTTGTTCATTTGTTTGTTTGGGGTTTTGTTGGTTGTTTTGGGAGTTTTTTTTGTTTTGATAATGGCGCACAACAGCTCTGGTTTTCAAGAAAGGAAAAGCCAGGATAACATTTACATTACATTGTGGCCACTATCAGGATAAGGATAAATCATATTTATTTACATTTTAGCTTGTGGATATCTAGCTATGATCTACAGCTGGAGAACAGACCCTGAGATTAGCTCAGTTGGTTGGAACATGGTGTTACTAACTCCAAGGTTGAAGGTTCAATCTCTGTATGGGCCATTCACTTAAGAGCTGGACTCGATGATCCTTGTGCATCCCTTCCAAATCAGAATATTATGTGATTCCGTGAAGAACTGAAAAATTGTGCCATTTCCTTTTTTTTGTTTTTTAATCTATTAAAAGCATTTATAAAAGCATTAATACAAGGAAGAATCAGTTCACTTACAAAGAAAACTGGAAATTAAGAAAAATGAGCTACTTCCAAATAATATCAACTATTTTGGGGGAAGACCTAATGCAGTAAAGAATCCCTCATTTTTTTCCATTTTCTATACAAATATTTCTCATTTGGGCAAAGGTTTTGAGTTTTACTTTTTATTTTTTTATTTGACTTTTAAATTTAATTATTTAGTTCAGTTATTTAATTCTTTATTTAATTTTTTATTTTTAAAAATTTATTAATTTTAATTTTATTATTTTTTCATTTAAGTGGGTGTTTTGTTTCCTGTGCTAGTATTTTTAACAATCATCCCACCTTCTCTAGTCTGGTTACTCAAAAAACACGAGAATATACGGTAGCACACTGTCAAGGGGAAGATAGTTCTCTAAAAGCTGGTATNTTGTTTGGGGAGTTTTTTTTGTTTTGATAATGGTGCACAACAGCTCTGGTTTTCAAGAAAGGAAAAGCCAGGATAACATTTACATTACATTGTGGCCACTATCAGGATAAGGATAAATCATATTTATTTACATTTTAGCCTGTGGATATCTAGCTATGATCTACAGCTGGAGAACAGACCCTGAGATTAGCTCAGTTGGTTGGAACATGGTGTTACTAACTCCAAGGTTGAAGGTTCAATCTCTGTATGGGCCATTCACTTTAGAGCTGGACTCGACGATCCTTGTGCATCCCTTCCAAATCAGAATATTATGTGATTCCGTGAAGAACTGAAAAATTGTGCCATTTCCTTTTTTTTGTTTTTTAATCTATTAAAAGCATTTATAAAAGCATTAATACAAGGAAGAATCAGTTCACTTACAAAGAAAACTGGAAATTAAGAAAAATGAGCTACTTCCAAATAATATCAACTATTTTGGGGGAAGACCTAATGCAGTAAAGAATCCCTCATTTTTTTCCATTTTCTATACAAATATTTCTCATTTGGGCAAAGGTTTTGAGTTTTACTTTTTATTTTTTTATTTGACTTTTAAATTTAATTATTTAGTTCAGTTATTTAATTCTTTATTTAATTTTTTATTTTTAAAAATTTATTAATTTTAATTTTATTATTTTTTCATTTAAGTGGGTGTTTTGTTTCCTGTGCTAGTATTTTTAACAATCATCCCACCTTCTCTAGTCTGGTTACTCAAAAAACACGAGAATATACGGTAGCACAACATCAAGGGGAAGATAGTTCTCTAAAAGCTGGTATTTCTGTTAGTAAAGTATCATAAAATGTTTTTGCTTCTGTATCTCTTAGCAGAAGTGGATCACATTCCACTGAAGATCTTAAATCTCTTTGTTTTAAAAGGCACCAAGCTCAGTCAGGGCACCTGAAAAATGAGAGCCTGGCATAAGGTGCCATGTGACCTTTGCCTTGTCACTCCAAACCCCATCCTGGGTGCCACAGAGCAACAACCACTGATGTCTAAAAGATGGCAGGAGTCAAAGAGCATGATCAGAGGTGCTCCTGTATCCTTGCAGAATTTAATCTCATGACTAAAAACACTTCATGTCATCCATGAGGTGCCCTGTATGAGACAGAATTTCTGAAACATCAGGAGTTTGGTGACAAGTTTTCATGAAACCTGTCATCAGCCAATATGCATATAAAGGCTTTTGATTTTCTAATTAAAAGAGTGAATTTATCTTGATTCCCCATATGCTAAGTGAGGTTGATTAGTGAAAGATGTAAGGGATTAAAACGTTAGCTGGTTATAATTAGGACTAAATTATTCATTGCAAATAAATTATCTGACACGATGGCCATTATCCTGTTTCTGAACTGATCAAAAACCAATCTAACGTTGTCAATCCCTATTTTGCAAGTCATTTCGAAGTACTGACAACACAGGACAAGAACATTTCAGAAGACAAACATGGCAATTGTCCATCAGTGTTAGTGGTAGGTCTAGGTAAGTCTGAATAACTTGGACCAGCCTTAAAAGTTCTACTGAATGTCTGAAGAAATATGTAGCTACATTTTAGGGACCTTCCAGTACAACACTCTTATGTATGTATTTTGTGTATCTTGTTGAAAGATATTTAGTTGTAAAGGAACTTTACAGGACTTTACAGGAACATAACAGGAGGGGCACAGTGAGGCATTTACTACTGTATTTTTATGTTCCTGGAGGGGTGGGCCTGAACAGCTGCAGGATGCAAAACAGTGGTCAAGACCTTATGGTCTTTCTCAGGTTTTTATGTAGTGCAGGCTCTTTTTCTTTCATAAAATCAGCTTTACACCCACTAACAAAGCTTTTTCTGCCTATGCCATCTCAAAGCTTCCTGCCGCTTTCAAAGGATCAGTCTAGCAAAAGCTTTCTGTATTTCACACTGATAGGTGCCTAGGAAAGCAGCATGACATACCAGCTTGCCATGGTGTCCTGTGGTGGCAACGGGCCTTGGCATATTGGTGGGATGTGGCCCTGGCTCCACTGGCTGCCACTTGCAGATCTGGGACCAGTGCCACCCCCAGCTGCTGCACCAGCTTTCCTTCAAGGCTCAATAGCTGCTCACTAGGTAACACTGCAGGAAAGAAAATCCAGGAGGGTGAGGGAAGGCTTTTCTAATCCCCAGAACTACTATTTGCTGTGGGATATCCAGCAGTGTCTGCATGCTCAGACAGCCCCATGGCCTGAATGCAGCAGTGCCTGTGCTGAGGACGGAGTTATCTATACCCACATCACAGCACTGATCGGTCACTAAGCCTGGCACAAGCCTTGCCAGTGGGCTGGGTGCCATGTGAACAGATGAAAAGCAGCACAGCCACACCAGGGATCTGGCTGACTTCATCCCAGGAGCAGCAGCACTGGGGTCAGGAGCATCACACCTGAGAGTTCTTGATGAGAATGTGCTTGGCTAAAGATTTTAGGCTGATGTTAATAACTGGTGTGCTACATGGGTAGAGGAGAATGTTTGTGTCACTCCAGGCCAGAATTAAATTATCCTGAAAATTTTAAATAAGAGTTTAGTGGCTGCTTGTGAGAAAGTGTTGGATTGAATTTTTAAATGAGCAAAGAGGAAACAATTATTTGCAAGGTTTGGGTGAGAGGTTTGCATTTTGGGGGGGTTTCAAGCTGTCAGATTTTTTGCATTTCAGAGTCATCAGATTAGGAATCCTGTTTGAATTCTTCACACTAGAAGATGACTAGCATGATTTGTGTATGAATTTGATCAGGTTTTTGAACATTTTTCTTCTTTCAAATCAAAACATCTTCATAAATGCATCCTTCAAGGAAAAATGTCACCCAGTTTGTTCATAATTAGAAGGATGTTTCAGAAAAGCAAAAGCTTTTATCTACCTCTTAAACATGAACACCATATTTCCATCTGACTAGAAGGGTTATTAGAGTTTGAAGCTGAGGTGCATAAAATGCATTTCCATGAAAGAAAATGCTGTCATTGAGTAAGACTGCAGTTATTTAGACCCAAACCTACTGTTGCAGTTCTTTTAGACAAAAGAAGATGTAAGCAGCAAATGTAAAAGAGCCAGATACTGTGGACTCTGTTTTCATTTTTTTCTCTTTTTCCAGTCTCCTTATGCAATAAGATGGGAATAAGTGTGGCTAAAGAAGGGCACATTTGCAGAGAATCATGCTCCTTTAAAGATTGCCTGTCCTCAGTTGCCAGACTTGTGCATGTGTAGCTAATAATAGCAATGCCAGACTTTTGTCTAATCCAAGCACTTTTTTAGCTACATTCCTTCTCACTTCTAGGACACAACTTCATGTGTGACGCCAAAGCATGACTGTAAACATGGCTAAGGTTGGGGAGATTCTGAGCCAGAGCACATGAGAGGCAGCATGCTGGTGAGCCTGCAGCAACCCCAAACCCCATGCTGCCTCCCACAGTGAGCGATTTCATGATGCATAGTCATGGTTGCCACATCCTTGGCCTTGGAGGTGATCCTTCATGATTGTGTTGTGGCTGGAAAGAAGCAGTTGTGGATGAGGTGGGTTCCCAGATGCAAAATCTTGTTTTGGTGTGGTGGGGGATCGGTACAATCCCTGATGTACCAGTGTGCTCTGATGGACCTGAAGAAATCTGTGTACAATCCCTTCCCTCCAAGAGCAGCATAATAGCTTATAGGAATCCTGTCATGCAAAAGACTAAAAAGGAGGTAAAAAGATCATTAAGACTTAACAGTGAGAAAAGGGAGGGAATGTTAAAGAAAATGCTGGGTGGAGGCAAGTACAGAGTGCAGAGCTATACCAGGCAGAGAACAAAAAACAAAGACCCAAACAAGTATCCGGGCTAGCAAAGAGCTTGCCAAAAGCTGAGACATTGAGAACAGTCTAACAGACAGAGATTTTATGGGCAAGAATGCCAATGGACCAAATGGGCCTGAAGAAATTGTCAAAGGCCAGAGGGAGAAAAGANAGTAGAGGGGAATCCCAGAAGAAGGGGGAGGAGGCATGAGGAATGGTGTCATGAACAATAAAAATTTACTGACCTAAATCCCAATGAACACTAAAATGCAGTAGGGAAACCAAGCAGAGATTTATATGGTAAATTTCTTATGCTACTTAAAAGCAAATTCGGTTGAAGATATTTAATTCAGAATTAGGCTTTCTACAGGATTTGGATTCTGGGACAATGCAAACTAAACTAATACAGTATATTCAGTGATTATCACTGCTCCAGAGATGTTCACTACAGCTGTATTTGAGCATCCCACATGTAGGTAGTAGATCATGATATATAGATCCAAATATCTATAGAACTATACTACCTATACTGACACATGAATCCAGAGAGTGAGCTGAAGAGATCAATGACAGAGGCAGTGCTGTGGGTTACCCAGCCCAGGAGAGACTTGCAACTACACAGTTGAGTGCTGGCACCCAGGATGTAGACATGCACTGAATGTTCAGCAGGGTCTTAGGTTATGGCACTCTCCAGACATTTCATGCAAGATCAGAATTTCATTTCAGAAGGTAGACTTAAAATAATTAAATGCTGAATATATGTTTTAAGGAGTATCATGGATGAAAAATGTTTTATAAGATGTAAAAAGAAAATTACTGCAGGTCACTGTTGAGAAAGTAAACAGAAAAATATTCTTATATGTAAGCTATAAACAAAGTAGAAATGCATCTACAATAGAATTGAAATAGGGAGGGAAATATCTCTGACATTTCTGTTGTGTTATGGCATTTGGGTTCCTTTTGTACGTGAAGTGAATTTACATTCTCTAGCAATTTTGGTTTGGTGTAGAAGTAGGGTTTCAATACTTCCACCACTGACATACAATAATAAGGGTATATCCCCTCTGGAAAAGTTCACAGGCTAAAATAAACAAGTACTAGGACTTGAGAAGTAATTCTGTTGGCCAATGGGTGCAAATGCCAGCTGTATCTACCAGACAAGAAAATAGAATGTATTTTAAAAATATTTTGGTTTTACCAAATTTTTCCAATTACACCAAAATTTCAGAAAAGGAATGTTTGTGTGAAAATTATAACTGGGCATCTCTTTTTCTCAAGAAACTCAAAAGAAAAACAATGTCATGTGATATGCAGAAGCAAGGATGACTAGTGAGCTTTTATTTCCATCCCAGGAGATGGGTTTAGAAAGTAGGATCCACAACTGCTCTGTTTCTCTCCCGAGAACTGTAACAGTACAGTATTCACACACATGACACACATGCATGTGACACAGCCCTTAAAACACAATTCTTAGTTATTTTCCTTGCTGTGGGTGGGTAAAGCCTCAGTGCTCATAAAATGTCTCTTATAAAGAAGCGAAAGACTGTTTGCCCAGTTTAGAGAATACAAATGAGGAATTATTCTAAGCTAATTCAATAGCTTTTTTCCCCCTAAACTGTTATAAAATGTAAAATATTTGGTAACACTGTAAACAAAACCATTATTGTTTGCACTTTTCCAGATGAATTTTTACAAATTACTGCTATGTTGTACCACAGCGATTTTAATTATATGTTACAAATGATTCATTCTTTAATGCATTAGATACAATTAAACTTATGAAAGCGCTCAATGGTGAGCTTGTATGTTGTAATCACTAGGGTTAATCCCTTCCCTCAAACATGATTTTTGTCTATAGCATCAGGAAGATCTTCTACTGAAACTACCTTGAGGTCAAGACACAGTAGATACTTCACAGTAGACTTGAATAAGATATTTATTTCCTGATAACTAGTAAAAATTTCATAGAATCGTGCATTTCTTTATTTACACTGGTAACACATAATGGAAGGAAAACTTGAGTCTGGACACTTGCAACAGAGCAACCATCTGGAGAAACACAGAGAGAACAAGCTACTTCTGGGGGCAAGACTCAAGTGATCTGCCCCAGGCTTCACTGGAAACTGATATTCTCTGCTCCACAGCAGCTGGTTATTGTTCTGGGAACCTTCCAGGGCATGTCTTGACCTAACACAGTGCAGCGTGGGCTCAGTTAAACACAAATCTTCTACAGGTTCTACAGCAACTATAACAATTATAGTACTAATAATAACATTAGTCTTGTCTCCCTGAATCATTCTTATGAACACCTATGGGAATTGCAAGGGAGTGTATAAAACTACTTAGGTAAATGTGAAATCACTCATGAAAAGTTAAGCCAGCAGCAGTTAGTGACTGGCAATCAGTGTTTCAGTTTCAGTTCAGACTCTGATGATTTTGGCAATGAGTGTCCTACACTGCACTCCCTTTTATTGTGGTTCAACAACTACCAGTGATGGCTACAGATATTGCTTTAATGGTTAATTGGACAGTGAAACCCCCACCTTCACCAGAGGAGAGAGCAATGCCATCTCAAGTACCCCAAAGGCAGTGAATGATGACTGACTCTTGCACTTCATCCAAGAAAAGGGGGAAGAAGCACAAAGACCAAACTTCCTGGTGCTTCACTGCACACCAGAGCAATGCACAGGCTGTGCTCTCAGGGTAGGGCCACTCGATGTTTTGCAGACAGATGTGAGGCCTCTCCCGCAGCTCATCCTCTCTGAAAACAACACAACTTTGTTAGCTGAGCACAGAGACCTAATTATCAGGGTTCCTGGGCTAAGCAGCTTTTTGTCAGTTTGCAATGTGAATAGTTGTAAAAAACAAAAACAAACAAAAAAACCCCAAACCCCAACAAACAAACAAAAAACCCAACAAAAACCCAACCCAAAATATGGCTATCTACCCTCAGGCTGTGATGTCACAATGGCTCATGCCAGAACTGCACACTGCTGGGTCACTGCATGCTCTGGTCCACCCCAGTATGGGCTTGCTGACCCACACAAAGCTAGTGCAAAGCTTTTCTTGATTTTATGTCAACTGCTGAAGGATGGACAGTACATGGTCTGACATTAAGGCTCTTGATTTGGCACAAATCCTGCTGTTACAAAATTAATCAGTTTACATTTTTTTAAAAACAAATATGAACTAACAGAAGAAGGCCCACAATCTTTTAGAAACAATATTAGGATTTGTGAAGTCAGATTTCCTTTCTGACCAAACCTCAGTTGGTTTCAGGGCTTAGAGCACCGACTATCTTTTCACTGGATTAGCAGGAGAAGTGTCCATAAATGTTCTCAATAAAGAAACGCTGGAGACTGAATGGGGAATTTGGCACAGGGCCATAGTTTATCTGGTTGGTCCACTGAAGAAGATGTCTAAGATTAACTCATATTTGCACACTTAAAAAAAAAAGTCATAGTCATCCTTCATCTGTTATTTAACTTCGGTGCTAGTAAAGACTTGCTAACAAGGATGTGGCAAATACAACTATTCGTCACAAAATCTTTTTAACGTTCTAACACTGTTTAAAATAATAAAATTCTTGCTCATGATATTCCATGTTTGAATATAAACTGTGATTTTTTTATACTGTTTTTCTCCCAAGGGATGCCTTGAACTGGAAAGGCCAAGCTAACTAGGGTAGCTAGTCCAGCTGAAGTCCCAGTCAGCAGTTTACCCCCTCAATGGAGCTTGGGAAAGGAGACTTTTAGCAAGTCTTCAGTTCTTTTTCATCATCTTCTCAATTTCTGTCTTGTCCATTTTGACAGTAAGTAGTCAGGAAAGGATTGTCTCCAGCCATGTGTTTGTAACACTAGAACCTTGATCTTTGAAGCTTGTAATTTAAAATAAATATGCCTTCATACTAAAAAAACCCCAGATATAACTTAATCAATATGAAAACAGAGGATGTTAGAATTGCTACTCTTATTTTAAGAAGTAACAATTCCATGTTAAGAAATTGTTAAGAAGTTGATTTTTCTGGCCCTGGGAAAGGCAGGGTCATTTTTGAAATTGTTTTTAGGACTATACATTATGATTACATTAATCTGTATCTAGGATCTTCCTACTAAATTAGATCTTGCAATCAAGAGAATACTTCCAATTCTCTTATGCCAACATAATATTTCATTACTAGATTTACCATCTAGTGCATAAAAGAGAGACCTTTTTGCATACTTTTCAAACACAGGCCCTGAGCAGCAAATCTTTACATTCATGCAGAAACTTATTTTTTAGTAAATATGTCTTGAATATGCAGAACTAGTAATATTTAGGCTTCCCGTTTGAGTAAACAGACAGTAAAATTTCTTCCAGCTAGCACTAGCCAACTGAGTGCCACATATCCTGCCTGTGTAAGCTCTCAGCAGAGACACCCACCCTCGGGAGGAGGTAAAAAGAGTAAAAATTCTCTTCTCTCTCCACTGATTTGCAGGAAGATTGAATGAATAGCTCAGATCAGGCACCTCCTTTTCAGACAGTAAAAGGTGGTGAGATGAATCAAATCCCTAGCTTTCAAATTCATCTGACTTAACATCAAAGGAAAAATATAAAAAATAAAATATAATTGTGTATATGAGATACAGGACTTCTGCCAGTATGTGATGTTGTATCCTTTCAGTTACCAGTGGGAATCAGTGTTACACCATTCCTTAATTATAATGGAAAGCATGTATACCCCAGGGCTGCCGTGAACTCAAGCTTGCTGGGACCATACCTAGCAAAAAAAGAATTTAAAATGTGCAGAGCTGTCTTAGTGGGCCTGTCCCTCTGCCTAGGCATGCACCACCTGCCACAGCTTCTGCCTGAAAAAGTGCCGCAGAACTGGGGTTTTAATGTTTTCATTTCTAGCTATCACAACACATAGTGAAATAGGAAACATCCTGGATGCAGATATCATAATTGTAGGTTTTGCAATATATGACCCGTGTGTTTCAGGCCTGTACCAAAATCTGTAGGGTTTCCCCATGGGCACAGAAGTTTGCACAGAAGACACAGCAGGAATGGGGTTAGTCTCTTGTACTAGAAGGACTTGCTGCTTATTGCAAGAATATTTATATCACTGTGTATGTGTTCCCAAAAATACAGCAGGATGAGTGAAAGAGATGAACTGAGAGAGGAGGGGAGAGAGAGGGAGAAATAGAAAAAAACCCCGTTACTTTTCTTCTCTGAAGATGCTGCCACCTTCCTCAGTGCCAACCCAAACAAGAAGCAGAGCTAGACAAGGAGCAAGGCTGCAATAGGAACCTTGGGTTCTGCTAGAGGTGATGGGAACATGGCAGACCACTGAATTTAAAATCGTGCTTATTTTTGCTGAGACCCATCTGACTGAGGAAGCAGTGAACTGCTTCGGTCAGTTGATCTCCGCATGCAGAATGGCTCTGTTGCTCTCAGATATGAGCAGTTCTTCCACTAAATACTGAAAATGGTGAGCAGGATTGGAGTGGGAAGAGGTGGGAGAATTTCAAATATTTGAGCATGCAATATTCACAGTTGAACTTCTGCATCAAGAGATTTTACAAATAGCTTGGCTTCATGGTAAACAAAAGTCTGAATTTACGTCCTGAATGGGACAGGAGTAGGGAACGAAGGTGGTATCCAAGGTGTTTGGGGCTGTTTTGTAATAAACCAGCATCATATAGCTGCAGCAAAACTGAGACCAAGGAAACTTCTGGAGGGTCCTGAGCTGGCATGTGCACATAGTTATATCTCTTGCCGGATGTGTAACAAAGGTAAGAGCTCAAAAGTAGCTGCTGTTGTTCCATTACAGGGCACTGTATCTGTGATACAGGGGTGTTGTTCCTCAGCTGGAAAGGCTCAGTCACAGTCCTATGGTGGTAATGGCTATGGAGTTTCCTAGAAATGCTGGTAGTTGGGTTTATGCAAACCACAATAGAAAGTAATTCAATTCCATGTACTGGCTGCAGACAGAGATCAGCTTTGATGCAGGAAGTTCCTCTTCTCATCAGCCTAGCAACACATTGCTGCTTGAATTGACTAAGGAGGTAAGCAACAGCTCTGAACTTACAATCTGGGTTTCAGCCTTCACTGGATGAACAATCAGATACACCAGACTCTGTGCTGTGTTCGAAGTCATCCAATGTGATGATCAGGATCTCAGCAAAGCTTTCAAAGTAGCTTAACAGCTGACTCTCCTCTTCAAGCAAACGCAAAGTCCAGACAAATACTTCCGCGGACAACAAGTACTCCAGGGGTCTGTCCACATGTGAATTATCTGCAAGTTGCAGGGCCAGCATAAGACATGCATGGGTAGCTAAGAGCACTAGTGGCAAGCTCAGGAACCTTTTTCCAGGTACTACTAATCTTCTAATAAGGAATGAGTTGGCTAAATTGGGCTGCCCAGGCAGCATTGCTCTTACGTCTCTTCATGCTGGCAACTTACTTGAACAGGGCTGGGGACATGCTTCCAGCATGCTGCCTAGTGGGACAGTGATACTGGACCCTTCTGGCTACTGGTGGGATGGCAGACTACCAACTTCTGATGTAGCCAGTGTTCACTTGTTGGGCTCATTAACTCTTATTCAGGGTAGAGCACATTTTTGGAAATAGCCCTGTCAATCTTGAAAAACTGTCAAAAAGCAAGAACTAGAATTCAGCACCCTCCAGCCCCCCGGCTGTTCCCTTCCCCAGCTGAGATCTATAAGGGAAACGAATCACCCTTTACTGTGATTGTTTTCCTCAGGCTGCTGGTTACATATTTGCTGATCATTTTTTATAAAGCTGTTGTAATAACTCTTCATGCCCAGCTTAACTTTTAATCATGACCATCTTAAACACTTAAAAACTTAAGTTTATGTTTTTATCAATAGACACAATTGCACTAATTATTAATAGCAGTTTAATGGAGAGAATGTCCTATGTAGCTCATATTCATTATAACTACACCAGTTAGTCACATGGAAAAGTCGTGTCAAGGAGACCCCAACACCTGAAATAAAACTTTGCTTGTCTTTTGACATGATCAGAAGTAATGTTCCCCAGGACTCAGTATTTGGGTGAGTTCTGTTTAATTATTAGTGATCTGGATGAGGGAACTTAGTGCACACTCAGTAAGTTCGCAGATGACACAAACTTGAGTTGGGTGTGAGTGCTGATCTGCTGGAGGGTAGGAAGGCTCTGCAGAGGGATCTGGACAGGCTGGATCGATGTGCCTAGGCCAGTTGTATGAGGTTCAACAAGGCAAAGTGCCAGTCCTGCACTTGGGTCACAACAACCCCATACAGAGCTACAGGCTGGAGGCAGATTGTCTGAAAGCTGCTCGTCAGTAAAGGTCCTGGTTGACAGCATCTGAACATGAGCCAGCAAGATGGCCAAGAAGGCCAATGGCATCCTGGCCTGTATCAGCAATAGTGTGGCCAGCAGGACCAGGGCAGTGATCATCGCCCTGGACTCAGCATTGGTGAGGCCTCACCTTGAGTCCTGTGTTCAGTTTTGGGCCCCTCACTACAAGAAAGACATTGAGGGGCTGGAGTATGTTCAGAAAAGGGCAACAAAGCTGGTGAAGGGTCTGGAGCATAAATCTGATGGGGAGCAGCTGAGGGAGCTGGGGTTGTTTAGGCTGGAGAAAAGGAGGCTTAGGAGGGACCTTACCACTCTGCACAACCATCTGAAAGGTGGTTGTAAACTGGGTTGGAGTTGGTCTCTTCTCCCAGGTAACAAGCAATAGGATGAGAGATGACCTTAAGTTGAATCAGAGGAGGCTTAGATTGGATATTAGGAAATTTATTTTCATGGAAAGAGTGGTCAGGCATTGTAACAGGCTGCCCAGAAAAATGATGGTATTATCATCCATGGAAGTGTTCAAAGCATTGAACAAAGATTGTGGCACTTGGGGACAATGGTTTAGCTGTGAACATAGCAGTGCTGGGTTAACAGACTTTATGATCTTGAAGGTCATTTGCAACCTAAACTATTCTATGATTCCATGATTCAGTAGTTTCAAATGAGAAATAGCACTTCTGACTAGGCAGCTCTCTAATGACCACCAGCAGGCATTGTGCTGACTTCAGTCTTGAGAACTAAAATGGGAAGAATCTCTCCTTAACCATTTCAACAATTCCCACCTCTCCGGGGATAATGTTGCTCTGGAATGTCAGTCAGTACCTACTGTGGTACTGACTTCTATCTCTTTAATATTTCTCTCCTCTGGAAAACATATTTCCATCTGCAGCATTATTCTTCTCTTTGTCTAAAGAAATACTTGGGACTGCTGCTACCTCTAATTCTTGATTTATCCTCTCATTTACTAGCACTCTGGCAGATCTCTGAGTTCCTATACAGTAATGTGAAGCATCTTATTTTTGGAAAATTTTACATTTTATCTCCTCTTCAGGGTCATATTATTTTCCAGAATTGGCAGACTTCTTTTAAAACTTGGTATTTTTTCCCTCTGATACTCTGTTATAATTAGCACTAAATCAGACACTAAAGGCACTAGAGCAGAAGGCTGAGAAAGGGTTTCCTGATAGTAAAAATATGAAAGGCTGAGATAAAGATACTTCTGCTCCCAATATTCCCTCCTGGAAACTACAAATCCAGCAGATGAGAAGCCATCTGTGTGGATACCTTGTGATGCATTTTAACACTAAAACAGTAATTGAGCTGCACTTCTAGGGCTTCCCTTGCCAGCAGCCATCCCTGGAAATCCCCTGTAGGAGTGAAAGGATAGATAAGGACAGTGCCATGGAAACAGCTGATCCTTTCCTTACCTTTCCTAAATTCACTAGCAATTGGAGACTAACTTGCAAAAGTCAAACTAACCAAATCTGCACAAATCTAAATATTTTATGCTCAATTTAGGTGTAATAATTAAGAACGATGAGAAAATACAGGAAGAAAATGTGAGGTCTTAGCATTTTTATTTTTGAAAAAAAAAAAGTTTTAACACCTCTTCATGGTGAGATCTTTAACATTAGCTTTGGTGTACACTTTGACACATCTTTATTCTTATGTTTTTGAAATATTTAAAAAATCAAAAAGGCTATGGTAATGAAAAACAATCTGCTATGTTTTTCTAGGGCAAAGATTAATGCTGAGCAGTGCTGTAACCCTACAACCTTCCAAAGCAAGCAACTGAGAGACTTTTGAATATGATGCAGCAAGAAAGACATCAGGGAGAAGCTACAGCTCTATGAGTCCCACACAGTTGTGAGTTCAGTGGAAATCAGAAACTTCTGCCTCTTGCAGAAGAGGTATTTCACTGTTTTAGCTGATCAAATGCCCCTTGCAATTGAGGGGAAATATCTTCTGGTTCAAGCTGTTTCTTGCAAGGGATTTAAACCATGACCTGAGTAAGAAAAACAGCATGTTTCACCACTGCTGAAAAGCTGCCAAACCTTGCTCTAGGTGATTGCACTGTATTCATTTTTCCTGAAGAACACTGGCACAATATGTAGGAAAAGGAAGGACCACTGCTCCGTTCCAATGAACTTTTTTGTTCTATTTAAAGAAGATTTACAAGGTTACTTATTCGTCATGTTCTGCCTCTACACATAACTGAGAATGGTGGTCTTACTATGATTAATTTAATTCCATGTTTTGGTGAAGTGGAACAGCCTAACTCTGCCCTGCACATACTTGGGGCAATTCACCTTCCTCCCACTTCTGTGACTGCTTTGTCCATGTCTATTGATGACACTTGGAGTCACCCACAAACTCTCTGGAGCAAAGGTCCAGAAAAACTGCAGAGAATTTCCAGCGAACACTGAGATCCATAAAGCATTTGGGCATTCTAAGCACACCTTGACGTTCTCTTCTCAATTTTTTCACCCAGATGCTGCAAAAACACCAGATGTGTGTCATGACTGCTTCAGAACACGGATGTTAAGGCTCCAGCTCTCAGGAACATTTTAAGAGCATCACTTGAATTGTTGACTGCAGGAGCCTGCACACACCATCACATGCAGGACGGGTTTTCTGTAGTCGTGTCTCATAGTTTATTCACCTGTGCTGCCATAGACAAGCTTGCAGACTGACTCCAACAGACATTCTTACACTGGTCCAAGATGGATGTGTATCAGCCTAGCCTGTGAAGTAAGGAAAAAAAAAAAAGAGACTGTTAATTACATGAGATTAAAAATAACAAACGCATATCTCTTTGTAGACAAAGACTTATACAAGGAGGTAAAACTGTATCATATATGGTTCAAAATGGATTAGGAGTGTCCACACTTGATTAGCAATCCTTGCATTAAATTTGCTCAGGGCATCACTTTGATTAAGCAGGTGCAGCCTCACCATAGTAGAAAAATGTATTGAGTCAAGACCAAAAGTAGCAAATGTATGAACACATACTTGAGAGTACACCCTCTTTAGTGGCTTCAGAGGCTATTTTAAAGCATTAAAACTCGTAACTGCTTTCACTTTCTTTAAGAAAACAAATGAGGAAGTTGTACACAGCTACTACAGCCTGAGTAATGAGGTTCCTCAACACGGTGTTAGGTAGGTGTTAGATTTTTTAAATTGGCAGAATTTAAATCACAATTTACATGCACTGTGAGTGCTAGTCAGGTAGTTATACTAAGCTAACCAGTCTAAGACAATAAAACATACTTTTTTTCCCATCACCTAGCTCTGTTGAACTATACAGGCTTTTTGTCCTATAAATATTAATTAATTTGCATGTAAACTGTAATTTCCTAATGGACAGAGAGATTGGTTGATGTAGGTGCAATGACAATGTCAGGTGCCTAGTTTACTTGCATCTTGCTGTTGAGTATCAGCTTAAATGACTTCTCTTTGGGAAAATGGAAAAAACTTAACTTTTGAAAAAGAAACTCAGACCATTAAAGTGTAAAATGAAACATAATGAAACAAAATGTTTATAAATGGGTATAAAAGAGTTGGACTACCCAAATGCTTATTGAGCAACACCAAAGATGAGTAACACTGATTATAGTTGTCAGTCAAAAAGTATTGCTTTTATATTTGTCACATGGTACGAAGAATTGTTTGATTTTTCAGATTGAACAAAAGTAGTCCAGAAGTTCATACTCAACTTAAAACAGCATGTCACTTTTGGTTTGTTTATAGAAAATACATGAATGTTTGAGTCACAAAAGAGATGTTTACTTATTAGAACTGTAAAATGCAGTGTTTTCCTGGATGATGTATATAGACATTCATATCAATGACATGGCACCTACGCTCATCACACAGCTGTGCTGTACAAAAAGGTGGTGGCATTAAGAAACTGGTCTCTTGACTTAAAAGATTGCTCTTTCATCTTCAAAACATGTTTATGTTGACAGACATATTACTGTAATCCTAATGTTTCTGTAATAGTGTTGTGCAACCTACTGAATTCTTAATTCAGTAATTCCAAATTCAGTTTGGAGGTCCAAAACCAAACCTGCGAAGAAAGCACAGATGTGAAACTACTGACAGAAACCTGGCAAAGCACTGTATGCTTGTACTTTTTTTTTAATTTTTAAACTTTACGATGATTCCACAACAGAATTAAGGTAGAAGTACCATTGTTTATCTTGATGTTGGCCTTCATCCTGTAAATACTTATGCAGGGGTTTAGCTTTTGTCATTGACAGCCTCATTGAATTCTAGGAGATCATGTGCATTTATGAGCATTTTGTGCATCAGCACTTGCTGTACTTGAGCCATTACTATCACACAGATGGTTTGAGGGTCGATAAATTCAAAACAGAAGTCCAGTCGCATTATCTTGGCAATGCTTTTCCACTTCACTAACACATGAAATGGGTAGCGTGGCCTGTTTCCCCACTGCTACCACACGGCAGAGTAAATAGGAATTTTCACATAATTTACCCCATCGGGACGGTCGTTCCCGACTCAGATGCCCCGCAGGATAACAGCCTGCGGCGATGCCAGGCCTTTCTTTCTGTGCTCTGTAACCCACGGGGAATTCACAGGCCGAGGCCACGGATGGGACACCCTGTGGAAGCTGGGGCAGTTCCCGGGGGAACGCGTCTCCCCAGGTAGGTCTCCACAGGCCGCCGGCACCCCTGGGGCGCAGGGTGAGGAGAGGGGCGGGGAGCCCCGCTGCGCCCGGAGCCTGCTCTAGCCCGGCACTGCCGGCCTGTGCGCTGCCCTCTGCCCCCACAGGACGGGACCCGGGCCGGGCCCGTCCCC
>WEIV01030595.1:112558-126360 GCA_013390005.1 Calyptomena viridis
GGCCGGGACTGCGCCGGCCCCGCGCTTCGCCGAGCGGCCGTGCGGCCTGCGCCTCGGGCCCGGGCCGAGAGAGGGGGTGAGACGGGGGTGCTGCTGCGTGGCTTTCTTTTCTGCTGGAAAATATTTATTTTTTTGCCTGTGCCTGTTCCACTCTCCTCCTGGCGGCGGTTAAGGCGGTGTGTAAACAGGTTCTGGTTTGCCCTCGGACGTGTTTGTAAAACAAACTTAAAAGGGACGGAGCGCGGCCGCCGGAGGAAGGAGCCGGCCTTCCCGTGCCCACCGGGGCGGCGGTGACAAGCTCTGGCGTGAACCTGACCCGTGCTGGGGGAGGAGGTGGCACAGCATGACAGGTTAGGGGTGAGAGAGGGACAGCAGAGCGGTGTGAAAAGGTACAAGAGTCAGTGTTGGCCATCTAGTTAGTGTATGTGTGCTCTTGGTGAAAGTAAGGTACCAGCTAATGTGTATTTTCGGTTTTGGGGTGGATGTGTTCTTTTGTGAAGTTACAGGTGACCTTGTTTTGGAGGCCATGTACTGTGGGAAAATGAAAACACACTTGTGTTAGGTGTTAGTAGCTTCTGCTGCTGATCTACATCTAATAGAAGCACGTTTTCAGTTCTGCCATCTGTTTTATCAGGGAAAAAGTTGTTTCCAACTTTGTACTCTTTTATCCTCAGGGGAAGATAACAACTTTCTGTGTCTCCTTCATGTGTATATATGTATGCGTGTAACTTAAGTGTGTGAAAGAGCCATTCCTGTGTGCCTGCATAGCAGCAACATCTGGTGCTGGGGACTGACTGCTAGTCTTAACTCTTCATCTGGGGGAAGAAAGTTTAAGGTGATCAAACCTGCCGTCACATCAGTTAGTTGAAACTTTATGTTTCTGGAAACTTGGATAAGTTTCAGACTGCTAAGACTTGTGGAGACCTGCAGGTGCAAAACAATTGCTTATATTGCAAGGGCATATTTGTTTGGACCTCGGAGAATAGTTGTGTGTGTATTGATGTACTTTGAGTTGTCATATAGTGTCACCTTAATAGAGCACAACTTGCAAAATCGAGTATTATGATGTTGTGTGTCCAATGCCTTTTTTCTTTTGTTTTTGCCCCCAACTTCTGATGTTGTTTATGTTGAAAGTTCAGCTGGCATACTAAACTTCAAGGCGTTGACTGCTTCTGATTTTAGAAAGGGATTTGAATACTCCCTATCAAGAGCTGACTGACTTGACTTGCGAGTGTGTTTCCGTTTCACTTTCAGGAAGCTTTTGATGAAGCTAAGAGTGTAGTAGGAGATAAACCTTGTCTACACATCTCTTCTAGAAACTTAATATTGCTGTCAAAGTAGTCATTGTTATTGCATCTCGTTTATGTGTCAGTTCTATCAACAAATGAAAGAAAAGCCCTTGGCTAAAAACTGAAAGTAAAGAAACCTCAGAAATTTACAAAAAAAAAAATTGATTTGAATTCTCTTCAGAGGAATCTAATTTTGGAGAGTTGTTATTCTGTGGAAAAAATAGGGCAGTTAGTATGGCTTGGAGTTAGGTGCCAAAAACTAGTTCCACAAATGGCTTTTTTCGCCTGAAAATCTTGATCTTTACCTTACTCTCTTCATATGGAAATTCTGTGTGTCTACAGTGGACTAGTAGATCTCAGAAAGTACATCTGCTATATTTGCTGTATTTCTCAATACATTTCTGTCTAGATAACGATCAAGTTTGAAATTAGGAACATTATTGCTTTTTTAGGGTTTGTTGTAGCTTTCCTAAAAGTTACACTAATTTTCTTGTTGGTGCAAGGTCTGTCATGTAGTAATTGCGGAGTTGTAACCTCATTATGGCTTTAAAGCAGCCTTGTGTCATAACTTTGTTTCTTCAAAAATGTCTTCCAACTCCTTTTTATTGACTTGCAAAGTGAATAGAACTTAAAAATACACCATATAAATTAAAATAGAGGTTTCTTGCACCTGAATTAAAATAGAGGTTTCTTGCACCTGGCTTTCTGACTTGATCTGGAAGCAGAAGAGGAACATCGATTATTTTGCTATGAGGTAGTATAGAAAGTGCTCCAAGTACAGAATTTTGTTCCAAAGGAAGTAGACCCTAGTATTTAGTTTATTAAAATTATGTTTTCCCTTAAAGCTATAATTTGACTGAATACAGAATTTTAAAAGGCACCTTAAAAAAATATGTTCATAAGAAAATATAAAAAATTCTTAAATTCCTCATAGCATACTTGCCATGTTTGTTGTGTGTGTTTCTAAACGTTAGTGTAAATAGAAAACCTGTGCCAGTTTCTACAGGAGCACATAACTTAGTAAGTCAAACCAATATTTTTTACCACAGATTTAAATTATTGTTCTCGAAGTGATACAGTTTTTATAATTTTAAAAATTGTTATTAATACAGTGTATGTGTGAATGTCAGTGCTTCTTGTCAAAAGGTTAGAAGCTTAAGTTAGGTTAACTTTACTTCATCTGGGCTTTTGCAATATAAATAAATAAAAAAATATATGTAAACATTCTACAGTACAAGAGAGATCAGCTAATATTTTTGCTTGAAATTTATCCCAATGTCTTGGATGCACTGTACTGAGCAATTCAATACAGACTGTTTCAGCTGTGTTTCCTGAATAGAGTTGGCCCTTTTTTCTTTTTCTTTGCAGATGTGCTCTAGCACATAGGTTTGTATGTGTTGCATTGGCCTCCTGACCCACGTTGCTGTAAAAATGTATGAACACTTGAAATTTTGTATGTACTCTCATTGACTTGAAATCACCTACTTGTATGTTGACAGTTAACTTTTTTCATGAGAGTTTTCATGCTGGAATGCTGTATGTTGACAGCTAACTATGCTTTTATTGAGCATTATAACAGCGTAGGAAGAATTGTGTCAGATGAAAATACTGCACAGTAGAATATTTTAAATTGTCCTTATGGAATTATTTTGGTTTTGGAGCAGGTGTATATATGCCAAACATGGTCTGTGCTAATCAGCAAGAGATTTTTACATAGGATTGAAAATCTTTGTGTTTGTATCTGTAAAAATGAAAAAAAAAAGGGCAAAAAACAAAAACTCCAACCATAAAATGTTCAGATTGCTTTTAATTTGTATTTTATGTCTAATTTGTAATACTCTGATGAATATAGAATATTTGTATTGTGGTGGTGTGTACTAGCTCAGCTTCTGGTCTGGTTGTGTAGTAGGCTCTGAATGAAGGTGTAAGTGGTCCTTGCCCAGAGAGGTTACTGAGACCCCGTAATTTGTCTTGAGATAGCATTGCTTATCAGTAGCATCACAGGAAAGTGTGCATAATTTTTTTTCCTTGACTTAGTTGCTCTGCCATCTGATTGCTCTTGCAGTGCTAATATGTTTAATTTCACAACTCTACCTTTCCTAGGAGGATTCCTTTCAGATTAGGCTGGTAGGTTAAAAATTTGATTATAATGAAGACTCTTTTTCAGACACATCTTTCTCTTGTTGAATTGCAGTGCAAGAGTTGTAGATCAGAAATGTAGTAGTAAGTAAACCATTGTTTTTTCCTGTTTTTCTTCTGATTTGGGATAATTTTTTTGGGTGGGGTGGTATTTTTAAGTATCCTTTTTTTTACCTCGTGTTACTAAGTTTTTTCTGGGTTTTTTGGTTGCGTTGAATACTGAACTTCAGAACTTCTGAACTTCAGAAGCATTTTTCAAATCCTGCCTTTGTATTTTTTATGCACTTCAGATGGATCAGTGATGTTTGAGTATAGTTGTCTGAGGTCATGTTATTTGTCAAAAGGTATGGTTTATTTAACTGAAAAAGAGTGTAAAATGCTGCTGCGTTTGTGGTGCATCAAGTGGAAACTCCAACTTTACATTACTAGTGATGAGCAGGCTGTAATCCAGTGCTTTGAGTTGGACTGTGCTTTCTGTCTTTCCGAGTTACCTGAAGTGATGGGTGACTCTGGGTAAGTCATTTAACCAATTTATAGCCAAGTTCTAGTCTGTAGTAAGAGGATAATGATTTCCTGAGCTTTACTTGGTGTGGTTCAAGGCTTCTGTGGAACTAGGTACCAGTAGCAGTTAATGTATGTAGTTGGCAAAAACAACATTGTATTCCTCAGAATGGCCCTATACCAAGTTCAGTAGGTGGCAGTCGTATTGTTTGTCCTTATGTGTTTCCAAATTGCATGTCCACAACATTTTCATTGGACTAATTACAGCCAACTATTTTGAATTATAAAGTGTCAATGTTTAGATTTGTAGGCAACTTCTTGTCAAACAAGTTTTTCTAAGTCTGTCTTTGTAACACAGGCAATGATAACGTAATACTATCTTTTCTGTCAAAGGGTTGCAAGAAGATGCTTGTCCTCATGTAAAAGGAGTAACTAATTGCTTGTGTCAGTGGACTGTGGTCTTGTCATGCAGTCTGTATGACTCTGTGAGTTTTTGCTTTGAGCTTCACTACAATAGTATTTTTCCCCTTCCAGCCTACTAAAACCTTGCTTTGTTTGAGGTAGTAGAATGACTATTTCTTGTAAGTATCTTTAATGCATTTTTTGTTCTAATTGTAAAAGCTAGTCTTGCAAAGGAAATGTTGCCAGGGAATTATATGACGGAAAAAAGGTCTGCGAGCCTTCCTTCTGTGGCTCTGCTGTGTGGGGGACTTGTTTGGGTATTTGCTTGAAGTCTTGTACCATTCAGTAGTGAATAGGTTTGTGAGAGAGTACTTGTTGCATATAAATATTTATTTTTTGTAAAAGGTTCGAAGTAGGAAAATAGCTGTGAAGCAGATATTATATGCAATAATTAAGTAGGCTAAAAAAATGTATGGAAGGAAGTCTTTTCTCTTCTTGAGTGTTTAACCATGTGTTGTGATATGGAAAAGTGGAAATTTGGAAGTTTTCAAAAATCAGCTGAACACAGTGTCAGCTTTTAAAAGACTGATGAGATGATGAGCAATTTTGAATATTAAAATACCTTGCATTTTGGATATTAAAATACCTTGCAATACTGTATCCACCTGTAAAACTGTTTGATGTAAAAAATCTTTTTTTATGAGATGTTTGATTACTTGCAGTGTTGGTACTGCTCTTGATAACTTCACTGTGTGGTGTACCTTTTCCAACATGTCAAAAGCACCATTGTAAAGTAGAAAGGTACCTTACGTTGAAATCTTAATTTGGCTTGTTTTCTGGATGTGGATGCACATTTCTAGTAAGTTGATCAAGGTCAGATTGATTAAGATCAGCATTACACATAAGAAAGGGTCAGTATTACTTTTTGTTTCACGGTGGAAATTGAACTAAATTAGCTTTATTTGCTTCTGTGATATGGATTTAGTTTAATTTTATTTTTAAGGAAACTTTGGCATTTTCAGGATGATATGTTTTGGACAATAAGTACATGTTTTGTTTTCCCCAATTTCATGCAAGTTCAGCTAGGTAAGAGCATAATGTTGTGAGACATCTATGATGAAACAGGGGAATATGCAGATTTCTCACGAGGATAAAGTGTAGTTTTCAAGAGATGTGTGCTCTTCTGAGTTTCCTTATTCTTGGGTCGGTGTATATTGTGACTACCAGCAGTATATGCTTGATGACAAATAGTATTTTCATAACAATGTAATTAGGAGTTTGCAAACTGTTAATATTAGCTGTGATCCTCATATTTATTGTCTCTGAAAGGCATGTAATTGGTTTAGATGATCTTTTTTTTTTTTTTTTAAGCATCTGGCAGTTCTTTTAGGGTCCTCAGTGCAGGTTCATTTCAGACCAGTCTGAATTAGTTTTTAGAGCAACAGTTTGACAAGTCTTGAAAACTGTGATGGCCAAGTATGGGCCTGGTTGGTATTTGATCCCAACTCACTGAGAGCAGGGATCTTTAACTGCCCCTTACTGCATATTCCAGCACACGACTGCTGGCCTGTTCTGTAGCAGAGAATACCTGCATCTGCAGAGTCCAGTTATTGAAACAAAATCGTTTTGAGAAGTGTATTTTAAAACTCAGTACACTAAGGTAGTGCACAGGCCTTGCTGTTAATGTACTTAAGAGAGAGCCTGAAGAGGAAAACATAGGCCACAAACAAATCAAGGGTGTTAGTAACATCTGTTGATAGTAGAATGTGCTTAATGGATTGGTCTATGTTTGTAAATGCAAGAAATATACGGATTTAAGGTAGGTCAAGTATATACAGGTAACCTAAATTTTGAGTTAACTCAAAAGTTGAGTGTTTAACCATGTAATTATGTTTACATATGGAAACTTAGAAAGAAAAGTTAAGTTTGAAATTATGGTCCTACAGACCTCATAAAATTGTATCTAGAAGTTCAGATTAGTATATCCTCTTGGAAAATAAATAGTCAGACCTCATCCAGTATGTGTTCTGTAGGAATGGGAGCTGGTCAGGCATCCTGTAGGTACATGCAGACTTCCAGAGGGTCTGCACCACAACTCTCTCTTCCCTGGAGTGGGAGGAAAGTCATGAAGAGATGTGGAAAGGAAGGAAGTTGAAGGTTATCATGGTTTAAGTATTAAGAACAGAGGAACGAATCTGTAAGAAACTACTTTTTATTAGTTCTGCTGTTCATAGGAAAGAATATGTCTTTATGATTAGTAGTTTGTGTTCTGGTTTGGTTTTTCTTTATTTAATAAATGTAAATTAACTTTCATAGTCTCAAGTGGTTCAGTATTTTTTGGGACTGTCAGGAGAGAACTCCAATCTGAATCAAAAATACTCTGCTCCAACTGAGCAATTGTTCTTTGTGCATATTGATGTAACTGTCCATGGCTCTGCAACAGATTCCGGTGCAGAACTTAATTTTGTAATGTGCTTCTAAAAATAAGTGCATAGTCTTATGTAACACATCTTGTATTGTTAGCACCTAGAGGCTTCATCCCCACTGGTATGAAGTGGAACACATCCTACATAATTTTTGATTGTGGGGATTTACATCTGAAGTATTTTCTCCATCAGTGTCTGGCCAAAGTGTAGCTTTACTTGTGTTTTGGGAATATCAAATCTCCTTGTTCGCATGGTTAACTATGTTACTCCTCTGCATATCTGAGCAAAACAACAGTTTGAGAGGTATTATGTAGTTCAGTAGACATTTGTTTCTCTAAAGAAGCCCTGGGGATTCCTGCTCACAGATATGTGCACTTTCTCTGAGACCTCTCACTTAATTTGGCTCTGTACTGTAAGAGTTCTGAAAGTCTGTGGATGCTGCAGACATGAAAACAAGATGTTAATCATAGTAATGCAACTTTGAGGGCAAACTTGAAATACCCTTGAAAATAAACCTCACTATTTTTTCAACACTTTAGATGACATTTACAGTCAAATTATACTGTTCTGTTGTTGTACACCACTTGCTGTAGTATTAGCAATGTTTTGATCTCTTTAATGTGGCCTTTCTTGTGCTTTTTGAATTCAGCCTGCAAATAACATGTTAAATGATAGAATGCATCGTGTCTTGCTGACAGGATGACACCTGTGCAGAACAAACTTGTCATATGTAAATAATTTAAGGGTCAAAAATCGAATTTGTCAAGAATTAAGCTTTATTACAGAGTAACTTCTCATTTTTCACCACTTCTTGAGGTAGGTGCTGTATTTCTGGTAGGAGCACAGCTGAAATATCAGAGTAGAGGATTGAAAGTTCATCTCCAACTCTGAGGCCAAAATAAAGACAACTGTTGTTTATTCTATTACTGTCCTTCTGAAAGTTAATTTTCTATAGTATTGTTTACTGACATCTCAAGTGCTTTACTTTTCAAGGTCCTTCTCTTTCCCTGAGGGATCTGGTAGTTCAGTGAAGAATGATTTTAAAGGGATCTGAGGTCTGAAGAAATAGATGCTTGTAAAACTAAACAAACAGGTAGTCTCTTCATTAGGTTACAGCTTTAACAATAAATGAGATTTTTGTAGGTGCTTTTAGTAATTGTTTTATCTGAACAATTCAGATTAATTGATTTTTCTAGCAGTGTCTAGGTCAGGTATCCATAACTTTGGGGCAGGGGGAGTACTGTCGGCCCTTAGATTTCCTTCTCAACCATGAAGGTAGTCTGGAAAGATTGAAAAAGTTGTAAAGCTTCATACTTATGACACCACAAGTCCATGCTTCAGTGAGAGGGTTACCCTTGGCAAAGTGTGGGTTACCTTTGTCCTTCCTGAGGCCAAACAGCATATATACGTATTCAGGTAGTTAGGTATGTGCCATTTCTACGTCGATAGGTTTTGTTTCTAGGTTGGATTCGGGTTGTTCAGTGGAAAAGTGTGCAACGACAGTAGGTGACAGCCTGCTGTCATCCTGTGCCTTCTTCCTTTGCTTGTGCATGTTAAGAAACCCTTTTGACTCAGCTTATGTATTGGAGGGGAAACCACAAAGCAATTCACCACCCTTCCTGGAGATCCGTGGATATCATCCCCTGTTCTGGTGATAGGGAGACAATCCCTCTGGTTCTTGGGGAACTGCTGGCTATGTCTGTGAGGGGAGGGAGCAGGACGTCTAACACAAAATCATTGTTTCTTAGCTTTGCCTTGTGACTAGGAATATTGTGTATTTTCTTTAATTCTAGGCTCTCCTGAAAGAGCCCTGGGACACAGCTGGAGCACAGTGGCTCTGGAGGAAGGAAGGACATTCATTTGCTGACACTGAGGGGCTTCTGAGTGCCGTGTTCTTTGCGTAGAAAGGCCTGACTGTGCCCTAGTCACAGTGGAGCAGGGATGCACCTTTGGTAGGCAAGTCAAGGAGCAGGAGAGCAAGGGAGGGGGAAGCATCCCAGAGCAGAAGAGCCTGTGCAGGGCCGGGCCATTTTGTCCTGTGCCTGGTGTGTCAGCCCAGGCCTAGCCTGGCGCCTAGTACTGTGCTTGTGCAGGAGAAATCCAATTTTTTTATAGCAGGTATGTTCTTCTGTTCTGTTTGGTATTATTCCCTCTTTTTCTAGAGTAGGAGTCCAGGGACCCAAACACCAGAATAACACATTGGTTGTGTATTTCAGCATTTATGACTCTAGTCTTTCATGAGTGTATCCCAGAGTTTCCTTACCACAGCTGTCTGTTGTCTGTCTGTCTGTCTGCTGGTAAGAAGACTGCAAATGTGAAGCAGGCCCTGACAGTTGGTATTTTATCACCAAGCCTTCTTGGTCTGGTTTGAGCAGGGCTGTGTCAGGAAACTTGGTATCACAGGGTTCATGGTGGTTGTTAGGAGAGGTGAGTTTTGTGAAAAAGATTTCCCATTTATTTTTGTTTGAAGAATTAGTACACAGTTTTTACTTTAAACACACAATTGTCTTGTTAGTATAATTTAACTTTGTAAAGTTAGTGTTTTTCCTGCATGCATTGTATAACTGCTATAAATTGCTATTTATGAAAAATTCTAGATTTTTGTGGAAGATGGTATAACCCTCCCATTTCCTGTCTAAGTAAGTCTAAATAAGCAAAACTTTATGCAATAATTTAACAAAAACTTTATGAGCAAAATTTTATGTGAGGTTTATTCAAAATCTGCCTTTTTGATTTGCAGCTTATAGAATGAATGGATAGGTCTTTTTTTATGGACTAACACAGGGTCAGAATGAGATGGCATCCCTCTAATGTTGCCCTTGCCATGGCACTCCATAAAACTGTAGGTGTGTTTTGATCCTTCTGAGGTATGGATATTCTGGTTGTGAACATGTTTTCTGTGAAAACTAATAACTGTAGTGACACTTTAAAATATATGTTACTGTTTCTACTGGAAAGGGAAAAAGTGTATAAAATCACAAGAGAATGACAGTTTTTTGCTTAGAAGGTAAACTTCTGAAATTGTTATGCACAAAGAGCATTTAGAATAACCCAGTTGTTGGGGTTAAACTAATACTGAAACAGGAAAAAAAATTGAAAATGATAACACTTAATCAGTTGCCCTCATGCTTTGTAGTGTCAAACCCAGAAGACTTACCAAATTCTGCCCTGGCTTACAAAAGAAAGTTCCCTTTGTTGATGTGTTTCCTCTCTGAATGCAGCTGCCACGCTTCTGCCCACATTATACTTTTTTTTTTTCCTCTCTCTCGTCTGTATCTTTCTCTCAGAGGTGGGACTTCAATGGTGTCAAGGTAAGGATGCTTTCTTGGAACAAGCTGGACACCTGCTGATAGGCAAGTTTGGATTTGGGTTCCACAGCAAGGCCTTGTCATTCACTGGAAACCTCACCAGGTCCTGCTCCTGTCAGCAATCTGACCTCTGTGGAAACTATCAAACTGGCAAAATAAAATCAGAAAAAATCAGAACTACTAATGGAAATAATGTCCCTTGAGTAAGAATGAGACTCCTAGTGATACCTTGTAATTACACATCTGTTACGAGAAACTAATTTAAATTTGAGGTTGGTGTATGAAGTGATAGTGATAGAAATCTATGCAACACTGGTGAGATGGCTATATTCTTCACATATTGATTTGTCTGTAATATCAAATATGCTTTAGAATTTTAGCTATTAAAAGTTTAATTTGGTTTTCACTTAGTGTGAGAAGCTTTGAGTTGGGGTAGTACATAAACCTAGAGAGGAGCAGCTATGTTCCATCATGTGGTGAAGGCTTTCCCAGTGTTAATATAGGCATATGATGCTGAGAGCTTCAGCTTTATCTGAAGACAAGGGTTTAGATAAATGCAATACACTTAAGCTAGTCTTTTTTGTCTTCTGTACTCCCAGAATGCCTCTCTTTCCCTACCTTGTATATTCTTATGATATGTTGGGTGGTTTGTTTTTTTATTTTGGCCTTGTGCTTTTCTTTTTCATTTTCTTTTTCATCACTTCTTTTCACTGAGTTTCATTTGTCCCCCAGCAATTTAAGATTTGAAAAGGGAAGTTTTGGTTTACCTCATTGTTCTTCCTGATGCTTAGTCTTTGTATGGCCATGTCATAAACTTGTCTGATTTTCAGTTCATAAACTAAGAGGGATGTAGGTCACTGTTTATGAACGTTTGAAGTTTTGTTACAAACAAACCCCTCCCTCAGTACATAAAACCCTGCTTCAGTGACTGTTAAAATTGCAGACTCAAGGCAATCTGAATTCAAGAAATGCTGGAATGAAGATTTTCTTTCCTATCTGAAGTCAGGTTCCATCTTCATGTCACTGTTATATAGTTTTTTTATCAAATGGTGTTTTCCCCAGAGCACTCTGGTCTCATGGGTTAGAGAGGATGCATGGTGTTCTCTCACTGATGTTTTTTTTGATCCCATTGTTCAGATCATGCTATTCAAAATTATAAGTAAATACTGGATTAATGTTTTCTCTCCAATTTCTTCATTACAGTTTCATGGAAGTGATTTATAGTGTTTTTGAAAAACTTACATTTTGTATTGTGTTACTGAAATGACATCCATGCATTACAAATAGAGAAACTGAGGCATTGGCTTAATATTTCATAACAGAAATACCTGGCATTTAGTTTGCAGCTGTGATTAGTTAATGCTTCTGCATAGACTTAAGTATTTCAAGCAGAAGGCAGTTGTGAAAATCTTTGTGGCTTCCACAGCATTATTAACGAAAAGTGAAAATACCAACCTTAAGAGGCAAACATAAAATCAGTTTACATGTGTGACATTTATACATGTTAGCTAGACACACTGTTTCCTTTCAATAGGCTCTGTGTCATTAATTAGAAGGGGATAGAGGTGCATATTGACAGTGCTCCCTGGTCCATTGGCCAAAAGCACAGGAAAATCCAGAAGGGGTGAATCCAAGCTCTGAAGCTCTGCATGCTGTAGTGGGCTGGGCCTTTGGGACTTTCAGCTTTCCCATCAGCATCTAACACATCTGTTTCTTTCTTTCTGCAGTTTCTTTCTCTGTTCCTGTTCTGAACTCTGATTAGTCTTCTGGTTTCCTCCTCCCCCCATGTCCTAGCTATTCTCCTGGTAGCACCTAACTGGTATTTAAGAGAATTAAAAGTCCTAAGATAAAGTATCCTTGGTTTTTCTGTGGCTAGGCTTGCATTCACACCATGGCACAGAGGTCTTGTGAGAGAAGGTGAAACATGTAGTAGATCACCGGAGAGCCTGTAAAATCTGAGTGTAGCGTGTGAGCAGGGTGGTGTTGCAGAGCCAACATCCTTGCAACTGGAGCAGATTGAGCTTCATTGTTATGGTACACACTGCTATCCTAAGACAAGAACATATCCTACTTGTCAGTGTTGCACGGTATTAAAGTCCTGGACTATCCCAACAGACTAAATATTTTAAAATGTTTTCAGCGGGGGGAGGGAGGGAGGAATTTTTCTGTTAAAAAGCATTCAGAAAAGATAGTTCAATCTTAGCTACTTTAAAAAAAAAATTCTGATCAGTTTGGCCTGAAAGACAGTTAAGGTTGTATTAGGGCATAAAAAGGTTGTGCATTCTGTAATTTGGCCACATGAATGAATGTAGGGTCTTAAAGCAATGGCTAAGATTATCCAACAGTATTACTGCCTGTGCTTTCTATAACCATGTAAGTTGTTCTTGAAGGTAAAACTGAATCTGTATGTTTTCCTTGTTTTTTCTCCTCCCAAAGAAGTACATTTTAAGGCAATTTTAAACAAGGCCAAGATTAAAGTGCATTTCATGTACATTGTTGTGCAATTTTCTGAACACAGAGTATAAGGAGCTATGGAAAATTTCTGGAAAATCCTTAATTTAGAAGTATTAGATAAACCTCAAATTACAGGATTTTTTCAGAATTTGTACCTTTAAAACATATTACAGTTTTCCAAGGGAGTTACCTGCCAGAGATTCCTTTTGAAAATGGCCCTGGAGTTAAGTGCTTAGAAAGAAGTATTTTTGTGCTCTTGAATTTTATTTTTTCTTTTCTCTAAAGAAGTCTTGCTTGAAGAGATAATCTATCCATAGGAAGATTTTTGACACTTGTAAAAAAAGGAAAGGGGGTTAGCTGTAACATAAATAGGGAGTGACTACCACTGTTTGTGTGATAAATGAAGGTACTTTAGGTATACGGGTATAGGAGGATTGTGTAACTAGGAAAAGGGAGAAGCAGTTAGAAGTGAAAGTGTTACAAGAGGAGTGAATGTTCTCAGGTGAGGTGAAGGTTTTACTTTTATTTGGTATGTTCACCTACATTGAAACTACTGTGAAATAGTAAAGATGTTTATGTAAGTAATATATGACTCATTTTTTCCATTTCTTTGTATTTTACAAGTGAGGCAGTTAATGCCCAGACTCAGCTATAAAACTTTTTGGGTGTCTATTTAAGATCCAGATTTATCCCACATATCTGTCTCCACTTATTTTTAATGCTTGAGGTGAAGTTTGTGTCTTCTGACTTCAGCTGGCTAAGAGGTAGGCATGTAGGCCTCTGAAAGTCCAGGAAAAGAAATGCAAGAACTTAAGAGTCCTTGAAAACTCATGCATATACCAGATATGAGCTCTCTGAAAAAGAGTACATGTGTTACTGTAATGTGCATAACAGGTCAGAGTCATTGTAAGTGATGCTGTCCCCTTTTTCTCCTTTCCAGACTACACTTGTGGCAATACACATACAGCAAATGTATATGTTGTGCAGATATGCTGCAGACTATGAGTAATTTGCAGTAGGATGGACTTGTGTGTAACCATGATATTGTGAGGTGCTGGACTAAAACTTTTCTTCTTTATGCTTCAGTTTCCAGGTAGGGATTTTTTCCCTTATTGTGTGCATCTTGTTTTCTGCCTGTAAACCCATGGTTTTGGTAAAAATCTTCCTATGTAGACAGGCAGTAGTGATGCTAGACTTGTGCTAAAGCATAAGAACCTGAATAAGTATTGTAGCAATTACAATATAAAATATTAATGATTGAGAAAGCCTTTGAATAATCTTAA
>WEIV01030595.1:138330-152317 GCA_013390005.1 Calyptomena viridis
TAGAATGGAGAGTTGGCCACTTGGTTAAGGGTTGTAAAGCTAAAGCCTAAAGTATGTTGTAGATGGAATTTGATTGGGTATTAACTCTTGAGGCTTTTGAAAGAGATTTTGTACAAAACAAAACAATGCCAAAGCAATTGTGTTCTCTGGTAGTGGAGCAGATTTGAGAAGAAGAGAAGCAGTAGGTATTGTGTATTTTAAGAAGAGCTTTTGGCATACCCTGGTATGATCTACATAACGTAGCTAGGGAGGTATATCATAGACGGAAGCTTTTATAAGTTTTACAGATAACTGTAGCATGAATACATCACCGTGAAACTGTAGGGGAACTTCAGGTTTCATAAACATTTTCTTGAGCCTTGTACTTGTCAATACTTTCCTGAATTATTGGCTGTTAGAATAGAAAGTAAATGTACCCATTTTGCATTAAAAGGCAAATACAGAAATGCCAAACAGTACAAATACATGATGAGTGCTGATCAGTTAGCAGGGAATGATGTAGTGCTTTTAGTGATCAGTAAGAAATTCAAACCTGCTTGTATGTTGTTGAGGGAAGAAGAAAGCTGACACTTCCAGGATGTATTCATAGGAGTGCCTGTGTCCAAATAATAATGAAATACTGTTGCTGCGTTCAAAGATACTAGGATTTCATGTAGGAGTACTGTACTTACAGAAGTATATGAACTGTTAAAATGACTAGAAAGGAATGGTTGTAGCAAGATGGACCAGAAGAGCAGAGCTGTTCTCTGCTGGAAACAAATACAATACTGTGCCTCACGAGTGCAGAAGGAAAAGGAGATGAAAAGCTGTTCTTTGCCATGTGGGAAGGGACAAGATCATCATGATGTTTTGCATAAAATGGTTTTCAGGAGGTTGGAAGGAATTTGAGTAAGATGCTGGGATAGGTTCCTCACGGAGGCTGTGTAAGGTCTCTTATGGGTCTGAGAACGATTAATGGTGTTACCCAGTAGATACTGGCTCTCACCTTCTGGAGAAGTGAAAGCTCAGCAGGAGCCAGGAACTACCATGCAGGAGATAGTAGCAGCTGCTAGCCCCTCTTGAGTATGAGGTATCTCTTTGCTAGGGAGAATCTCACATTTCCTGCAAAATTTTTAATCAACAAATTAACATATAGTTAGGAAAAGGAGAGTGTGGTTTGATGTACATCTTTGGGCCAAAGAATTCTCATTTCCCATAAAATGTGGAGAGCAAAAGCCTCTAATGAGGTGGAATTAACCATGATTTTAATCAGAAGAGTTTGCATTTGTATGGGTAAAATAGACTAATGTATTAGCATGCTGTCTTCTCAATAAAATGTTATATACATGTGTAACAACATGATGAAGATTGGCATTTTCTCATTCAAAATGTATTTTGTGTTTGGTTTGGCTATAATGCCCTCAAGTCATAGAAATTATGGCACTTGGATAAGGTCCCACTCAAGCTTTATCATTCCCTGTCCTAGGTGGTAGAGATGATGAGGCTGAGTGTTTTGGACTTTCATAAATGCTGTTTTAATTGGTCTGGTAAAGATTGCATTACAGTGACATGAGAGGCCTTTCTTTCATTGGAATTGAACAGAAGGCTGTTCTGGTGTAGCTGGTTGATACTGTAAAGAGGAGAGGGAGAGGAAGAGGGAGGCTGAATGAAATGCAGCTCCTTTGTGACACTGCAGAGAGAGGCTTTGCAACCCTTCTTGCAAGGCAAAGGGGCAATCTAGTTTTGTGTTGAAATTATGACACTTGGTTGGTGATTCGGTTGCTTATGTTTGTGATTAAGTTTGTAATATCTATTCAGGAAAAGAATGTAATCCTTTCTCTCTAGTTTGTCTTACAATTTTAATATATTTGCATGTCAGCTATGATGCATACTCCCTCTAATAAGTTTATAAGACAGGATGAAAGAACCATTCTATGTGTAGCAAGTCTGAATTTAATGAAATAGAATAGATTTGATGTAGTCTGAATGATTACAATGTAAGAAGAGATACTTAAGTTCTGTCACCAAATCCTGAAAGGTCATCATCTACTTTCTCAGTTTCTGTTTGGTTTTTGTTGTGGTTTGGGGTTTTTTTAATTATTTTTTTCTTCCTATTATTTTTCCATTGGGGATGGTTTTTCTCTTCCTTCTTCTCCTTTGGACTTGGAAACAGGGATTCTGTGCTTTCAGCTTCTGATTTTGTCTTTCCAGTCATTGCTGAGAACTGTTGGGCCATGAATTTGGACTTGTTCCCTTGCTGTCCCAAGCATTGAACTTGAAAACATTTCTGTCTTTTTGTAAGGAGGAAAAGTTCTGTTTAAGGAGAATAATAAAGAATTGTCATTATCCAAGTTCTGTTGGGGTTAGCAGAGAATAAATTACAGTTATAAATAACTTCGGGAGCTCTTGTGATTTCTTGTGGTTTTCTTATGAGACAAATCTGTATTATTATTATTATANATTGTGTTTATATAGGGCTTGTTATAATAACTTGTCTTTACAGGATCAAGGCATCTATGCCTTTCTGTTAGAAAAAAAGATCTGTAGATATATTGGATCTCTGTTGCCTTTTATTTCATTTTGTAAACTTTCGTTTTCTGGGAAAAAAACCCCACACTGCTGATAAATCTTTTTCCCAAGTTTCCAAGCAAGTAAGAATTTTGTTTTTAAAATGAAATTTCTCTAGCTAATGACTCCTCCTTTATTTTGTGTGATTATTGATTTTTATTGCCTTTGGTTTTTTGTTTTAAACCTACTCAAAGCTTTTTATTTTATTTTCCTATTATTTTCAGTATATAAAATGTTTTCAAATGGATTTTTTCCCATTTATGGAATGGTAGGAGCTGTAAGAAGCTTGGAAGATAAAACATTATTAGTAAAATTATATTATTATTATTAATTTACTTCGTTTATAGGAAGTGGTCATCAGTCAAAATTTGCTTATCTCAGCAGAGACAAAAAATTAATGGGCAATAGTACAGTGTGTACGTAGGTTGCTATTTGAAGTGCACTTAAGGTTCTTCAAGGAGAACCTTATTCTCCTTGGGAGTGGAAGTAGCTATCAAAATGTAAGATTTTGGTCTTTAAAGTATTTAGGTAGTAGATTCAACAAATGAGGTGTTGAAGGATGTTAATGTGTTCCCTTCTTTTATGAGTTTATTAACTAGTGCCTTGGAATGATGCGTACGTGCATTTGAATGGTTGAGAGAAATTAAAGCAAGTGGTGGGGTTTTTTTTACATGGGTGTTAAAAAATTTTGCAAATACTTTTCTTTAAGATTTGTAAATGAAATGTTCTTTCTGATAGTCTCTCCAAATTTGAACATAACTTATGTAATGTGATTTATAAAGTGATTTGACACAGGCATCTTTATTTGTTGACTTACTGTGTTTTACTACACTGAGTGCATTGAAATGTAGTGCAATAGTTGTTATACTTCAGTATAGTTTACTGTAGTCTGTAATCATAACAGAAGTTAGTTAAGTTCTGTATTGTAACTTTGCAGCAGTTGTACCATACAGTGTGTGGGTGAGTTCTACATTTTGGCATATGAATAATAATCACATTTTATTTATCCCCCTAAAGGAAGAAATAAAAGAAATCCTTGATTAAAATTTTCATATTAACAGAATCTCCTTTTTTTGGAATCCTTGGTGTTCCTTCAACTCAAATGGCAGAGATATGAAAAAAAATCCCTTTGTTTTGCTCATACAGAAATGTATGTTATTAATATGGGAGATTTTGGGATAGCACTACATGTAATTTGATAAAATCATCTTTGAAAATGGAAGGTCCAGTTTCAGGACTGTTTTGTTTTATCTTTACATCAATAAGTAAAAATTCACTGGCTTTGATTTTTATTGCAAGTCTCAAACTATGGTGCTATGTAGGTGTAGCCAGTTTTTATATTTATGGCCTGAACATAGAGTAGGAAGGAGGTGACGTTTCTAAATTGGGTATTATGCCATTTTAAATGTAAAATCTGTTACATTCCTGTGAATTAGGGAGGTATTTGAGTGGACTGCAGGATGTGGGTTAATTAGAGCCTACAAATTATTGGGGAAAAAAAAGCGAATGTGATAAGAAGGCAGGAAGGTAAAAATATGAGTTAGCTTTGGGGTTTTGCCAAATAGCATGTTAAAGTCGCATGGTCACGTTCCCAGGAACATGTCATGACATGCCTAGGATTCGTTAAATTAAGATGAGCAGAAGAGTCAGTAAGCCTCAAGAATAGCTTGCTTTTGTGATTACTGTTTTACATTTTGGCGATATGTGTTTGAATTTAATGATACGCTGCGGAAAGTTCCAGAAGTAATTTTGAAGAGTTTTTCTTTTGTCACGTATCGTTTATTGTGCTCAGTTAGAATTCAGTTTGAGGATTTAAATGCGAATGTGAACTTTCTCCTATGGGATCCTATCTTTTGTCACAGAATCCCAAATTGGTTGGACAAAAGTTATGCTTGGCACTGGTTGGTTTCTTGTTCCTCAGAGTGATTTATCAGTGTGTTGCTTTTGCTTCCAAGGCAGTCTCCAGATTGTTTTGGCTTTCCTAGAGCAAGGCTGGGTAGGTAGTTTACCATTAGAGACTGTGACTTTTCACCAGTCGTTTCTGAGAATTATTTTTGTAGCAAAGTTGTGTTTCTCTTCAGTCTTCTGTGTAGTGCTTGAAAAAAAGCTGAGATCTGAGCAGCCTGTGGTGTGAAATTGCAGTTCCTTATGCAGGTGAAGGCTCAGCTTTGAGAGCCAGTGTTTGAAGTGCAGTAATGGAGTTTGCAGACTGGTAACCAGGAGTCTGAGAAGTCCTAATTCCAGATACCCTTGGTATCATGAAGACATAAGTTGTCCTGGCTTAATTGAGGTGATAAGGAAGGCAGGTGACCATTCTTGTTCATGAATTTATGTTCTGAACTAGGCAGTGGGATCACTTCTTAAAGACAGGAATGAGACAGATGCAGGCACCAGGGTTGGAGGAATAAAGACTGGTATAGCTTAACAGCCCCTAGACATGTGATTCAGGAGTGGCAGTGCATCCCTGATTATTTAAATTTGGACTAGATCTGATACTTTGTGAAGCAGTACCAGACAGACCTGTTCTGAAATACTGGATCTAGAGATGAAAAGTCATTAATTTATTGAGAGTAATCTTAAGCTCTGTTCATTTTGAGGTATTAAAATGGGTTTGTCTTGTAAAAGAAACCTACTTTGGTTGTGCACTTCTGTGTCTTTGTTGTCTCTCGTTTCCATTTTCTATCACACAAGACTATACTTTGTGTTTTGCTTCTTTTATAAGTAGGTAATTTAGAACAGAATTTAGAACTGAGGGATGCTTTTGTGAAAAAGTTTTCAGATATGGATTTTTGTTTGTATTAGATCCTTGTGAGTAGATTTGTTGCTTTGAACAAGAATGAAGCAGTTATATTTCAGAGCCCTTGATTCGAAGGATGTCTGTCCCTATGAATGTGTATGGGGGGAGGAAGCAAAGTGCAGAATTTTACTTTAATGTAAGCGCAAGACCAATTATAAAAGTTTATAGCCTTTACAGAAAAGGACTGGAGAATTCCTATAGAGAACAGCATGTGTACTCTGCACTTGATGAGAAGAAATTTGGAAACATCAGTACAGAGTAGAAGATCATATAAATACTGGAAGTTACAAAGTTCCCAGAGGGACTCCTGTCTTTCTCCTAATTAGGCTAAGCCACAGGTTTTCATCCTAACTTGTTGGATCACTGTAAGTAATTGAGATTTGAAATAATTTTTCCCCTGAAATTTATCAGCATTTTAATAAAAAAGGCTGTTAAACTGGAAAACAGTAACAAAGGGAGGAAAATAGCACTGACCATGAATGCACTTTCTACCTAGAAAGTAGAAAACCTAAATCTTTTCATTTCAGTCTTTTGTCAACTAACCTGAACTAGAGACTTCATAGGAAGCCCAGAAAAATGGTTACACAGAGGATTTGGGGAATGCTTTCCAAGAGCACAGAGCCATAGTATACTGAAAGTCTTCATAGAATTCTTTTGTAAGTAACCTGAAGTGTAGAGACTTTATAGTCCTTTTTTAAAGTTTTATATTTTAAAAGAAAATCTACAGCTTCTTGGTTTTATCTGCTTGACTAGGGGCTATTCATGCCCAAACCAGCTATCTAAGTGCTTAATCTAAAGTTTAGCAAATTTATCTTCATAAGCAACAACAAAAAAAAGGTGCTTCAGATCGTGCATGTCTGTTCTTCATGGCCTGCCTGCTGATAGATTATTTTCCTTTGGTGTGGTTTTTGAATCATGACTTGACAGGCATTGGTCAATAGTTTGTTTTTTTCAATTGAAATGTTAGACTGAGGGTTAATGCTTGATGTGAGATGAGAAGCATGGAGATAACTATAGTTAAGATATTTTAATATCCATGATTTTGTTGTCATTCTTTCCCAGTGAAAAGAAATCGAGCAAATAAAGAAAATAAACATGCAAGGTTCTGCGTGCAGATTAGCACCGTGTGGAGTGCAAGTGTGGTGGTGTACCTGGGTACTCCCTTGGGCTGCGTTCTTGCTTCTGTCCCAGAGCTGTCTGTGCCTGCTGTAGGGATGGTTGGACAGGGTATGTGGCAAATCCTGTATGAATTTCAGCAGTGGTACCTCAGTTGTTACTTCTGTAACTTGTCAGCAGCCCCTGTGGAAGGGGCAGGATGAAAATTTAGGATGGCAGCTTTATTGGTCACCCTAGTTCAATTTCACCACCACATGTGATGTTACATATGATACTTGCTTAATAGTGTTGTCCATAATACAATGATTCATCCTTCTGATAAAGTGGATTTAGACACCAGGGTGCTTGCCCTAATCTTCAGATACAGTTTCTTGGCTGTTAAGATACTGTAAATTGGGGCTGTGGCTATTTCATTGTCCCACCTGCTATGGCATGATTGCAATATGCCATATATATGGCAATATAACCATGATTGCAACCACATGGTTATAGCACAGCTGGACCAAAGATCCAATTGACTGAAAATTTAAGGAGCCAGGCAGGAGCAGGACTGTGACACTACACTTCACTGCTGTGAAACATTATGCCTTGTGAAAGTCTTGCTCAGTGATGATTCACACTGTAGTGAATCTTTATTATAAGACATAAATTAAAAAAAATAAATCTTTCTCTTCAGACCCTTAATATAAGAGTTATGTTCCTAATGTAAGAATTGTCCAGTGAGTATGTAGAAGATTTCTTTCTGTCACTTCAAAATCAAAAAAACTTTCTTACCATTAAATTTTTGTAACTGCAGCCTGTGGTTATATGTTGTATTCTGCCTTCCCTGTAACTGATTTACTGTCACTTTTAAACTAATTTTGAAGGATCCTAAACAAGCTCTGTATTCTTAAAGAACACTTTGAGACTTAAACTGCTTTCTGCCAAATATCTGTAGTATATCTGGTTTTCCTTGTTCTGCATTCAAAGCTTTTGTTAGGTATTTAGTTTGAGTTATGTAGACCTTTCTTTGCACTTGGTTGAAAAAATTCAGATCGGTACTTCAGAGGTAGCGGATCCTCATGGTTTGTCTGCAATATATTTGCTTGATAACCATTTAGGTTCAGATTCCTAAAAAAAACCTTGGATTGTGACTGATTTTTTTTTCTCATGTTTCACTTAGATGTGGGTGATTCAGCAGTCTTGTCAAGTTTTTTTTCTGTTAATAAGCAAAAAGCTTCTGATGTATGGTATATATCCAGTCACTATATGGAATACATTTTTTTGTTCTTTTATACTTAATTTTATATATTAATAGTATTGCTGTTTCTGAACTAGTTTGAAGATAAGTTCTGGCCAGAATTAGGAAAACATACTTTTTTGTGCACGGCTAGGTTTTGGGAGTTAAAAATTGTGCACAGTGCTGCTTTCTGGGCTGTTTATGAATGCTGCCTCCAGGATTGTTTTTCTTTGCAGCAATAAACATTTGGGTAAGTTCCCTTTTAAAAGGAGGGGAAAGGTTAACAAAAGTGGTAAAGAATGTGTTTAACAGTACAGTAAAAATGCTTATGGCACCACCAAAATACAGAAACAATTTTTTAAAAATGACAGTAAGGAAAGAGATCAAACACAAAGAATATTTCAGTATTTGTAAACACTTTTGACATTTGTACTTTCTGAGAGCTTACTATTGTACACTTCTGTCACTGGAAGAGAGCTGCAGTATCTAGGTAGTATTTTGCTTAAATTAAGAATAGTTATAAATATATGCAACATGTAACTTCCTCCAGTTATCCAGTGTATAGCTTCATGATGGAAAAAAAAAGTCTGATGCCTTTAGAGTATTCACTTAGATTTTGAAAATGTGGTAAAGAAGTTAGTCTTTCTCTATCTTTACTGAACAAGATTGATCCAGAATTAAATGTGTGTTTTTAAAAGCAAACTTCTAAGGTTCTGCTTCAGAATTATAGAGGGGAGTGGAGGGCGGGGAAGGGATTATATCACTCAAGAAGCAAGAACTTCTTCCAGGACTTGGCTGACCCTGAGAAGACTTGAAAGAATTTGGCATCAGATTGTGGTGTAGTGATCTAAATCTTTATTTTCCCCATCTTCAATACTGGTAAGATATGTCAAGACTAAAATTCATTTGAGTGTTTTGGTATTGCAACTTTAGATGAAAGCAAAGTAATACTGCTGGTCAGGATAACTCTTGAATCCTATGAAATCAGACGTGGGAATTGTGAGCAAAGCTGTATACATTAGCTGAAGATAGAGCAGTCCTATTTTCAGTAAAAATACTTATTTTTTTCTTTTTTCCTTTTTTTTTTTTTTTTTTTAATGAGACCAGAATAACAGGAAGCAATATCCTGTTGCTTGTTTTGCCAGGCTGTTGAGGCACTAAACATTGCTGTCCTGTCTTGGAACTCTACATGCAACTGTTTTCAGAGAAACAGCAAGGAAGGTATGAGATGAAGGGGTCCATCCCATGTCTGGAACCTGGGCCAGGTCTCGGCAACATTTGCAGTCTGAGCTTAGACTGGCAATTTGGGGCAGCTCCGTTTTAAAATGTTGTGGTATAAAGTTTGCCCCTTCCAAGGGGAGTTGCTTTTAATTGAAAAATGACTTATTATTGCAGTTTCTGATATTTGAACTGAGTTTACAGTATATATTAAGCCAAAGTTTTCACAATACCGGGATCTGACTGAAGTTCATGTGCTTAAATGAGCGAGTGCGTAGCTGGTCTAATCCATCTTTGACAACCTTAATGGAGAACAGAATGGTCGAAGAGGTCTAAATTAAATGCGTGAAAGATTAGTACAGTAGAAAGGCATGAGAGGTGCATGTAGCACTTTCCTAATTTTGCTTGGTGATTGCATTTGTGATAGCATGGTGGGGAGTTCAGAGTGTAACTTATCTTTTCCAGTGTGGAATAATATCTAACTCTGAAAATTCTTTACTAACATCAATTAACACATAAATAGTGAAAAATAATGAGGAATTGCATTTCAGAAATTTGAAGTCTTAAATAGTTCTGGTACTTTTTCATTATATTTAGTAAAAGATCAGCATTTTTTTTTAAGGCTGGTTTTGTCCTTGTACTTCAGATATAATATAAAAACATTCAAAGTTGTTTTGTCACATTTTATTTTATGGCTGAACCTGATACAGCTGTAATCACAACATAGCCTGGCTATGTAGTCAGGTTACAAGAAACAGGCACTGAAATATTAAGGAAGCATCTTAAAGCCTTCATTAAAAAAAATTATACGTATACAGAGATATAAACAAGGGATAGAAGTCTGTAATTTTAACTTGCATTTTTGCATTTGCCCTGAAGTATCACAGACTCTTAAGTATGTTTTAGGGGGACACTCTAAAAAGCTGTAAGTGAATTTAACTTTAACTTGTCTGTGCTCCTGGGAAATGTTTCTGCTTTTGCAGAACATAACGTTAGTCTGGAGAAAGAGAGTCACTGAGAGGCAAGCGTGCTGCCAGAAAGTTGTGGCAGTTCATAAATATTTCTTTCCCTTCAAAGATTCAATATCTTAAACATACTTAATGTTTCAAATTTTCCAGTTGTATTTTAAGGTAAGACAAAATGTTTGATGTTCTGTGTGTGCAGAACAAATTTTTCGGCCAGAATATTCTCAGCTATTTCTATTTTTAGAATACCTCTGGGGGAAAAAAAATCAAACCAAAAGGAACTCTGTATTTCTTAAAATTCAACATAAGCTAAAAATAGTGTTACCTCTTTCTTGAGAATGCTTCAAACAAATGGTTAGCAGCTTACATTAAATACTGCATGTGTGAATGCACTGGTAGATAAATCTTTTAAAAAGTAGTTGCTCTCTTTTTCAGCTCTCGTGTGCTCCCTAGGCAAAATGCCAGAAAAGACCAACAACATACCTTCCCCTCCTGCTCCCTCACTGCCAAAACCTGGAGTTGAAATGGGTCTAGTACTGATTTATTTAATGTTAACCAACTCTATCCGACTAATGAAAGAAAAAAAATATTCTGTTGCTACTCCATTAATCATGCTCTGCATCTGACTGTACAGTGCTTAACTGCAGGAAATGCTTGGGAAACCAGGCCTTATTTAAAATACAATGTTTTAGGTTACACAAACATGAAAGCTTTGACTGTGTCTGGGAAGAAGTAGGTAAGGCGGTGCAGCTGTTTCAAAAAGTTAGTGGAATTGGTGTTATGCTAAGAAAAAAAACCCCACAAAACCAACCAACCAAAAAACCAAACCAAAAAAACTAGACAAATCACAAAGACCAAACAAAAAAACCCCTGCAGTATTCCTGGAAAGAGGAGCCTGTTCAAAATCAATGTGGAAGTGTCCCAGCTGGAGCAGCGGTTACCCTTTTAGTTGAAGCAGAGATGCAGAAATCTGGCCTCCTGGCTATGAGTCTCAGCTGAAAGCAAATAAAAAGTCAAAGGAGCCCTATTCTTTAATTTTTCATCTTTTATTCTTTTCACACAATAGAAGAGATTTATCATGATGGAAACACCGGAATCCTATGATAGTGAACCAGTTTTGAATTAAGTTTCAAAGTTTGTTTTTTCCTCTTGGTTTACAAGCTTTTATCTCCCTATCTGATACATAGTGCAAAAGTTTTTAAATGGTGAATGAGCCAAGAAAGGACTGTCCAGTGAACAGATGCAGACCACCTAATAGTTATTGTGACATACATCATTTAATGAGGCTTGGTATTTTACAGAAATACGGATCTAGAAAGCATATCAGTGGGCATTTTTGGCTTCATCTGACTTGAGTGTTTAGGAAGTGTTAAGAAATACTGCTTGAGCAGTGTGTAACGTAATGACTCTACAGAGATAGCTGGAGGCACTTAGCAGATGAAACTGTGCCAGCTCAGCTTAGATGTGATGTAAGGGACCTCAGTGAGATTAAGAGAAAGGGAAAAAACCCTGTCCCAGCAATAGAGCATGCACGTGGTCATCTTACTTGCTCGCTGACAAACATATCAACGCTGTCCTCCTAATGCTGCTGGAGAGTCTCCTCTGCTGCACTATCAGCAACCATCTTCCCTTGCCTGTGAGGCCCAGATGACCTTCATGTTTCCAACTCATCCACTCCCATCTCCATGCTACCACCCTCTGCCCTGACAGTGTCCTTGCCGTAGGCAGTTTTAATTTTTGCATCCTGAGGAGGGATAAAGCCTCCCTAAAACCTGAGTGTTGTTTCCTTTTTCCTCACCACCAACTTTCCTTGTAAAAATTTCTGATTCGGCAGATTCTGATTTTAGTGTAAAATGATGTTTGCATGTTATCCCACCAGGGATTTTCTTTTGGTTTTATAGGTTCTTAAGGGACTCATCAACATTAAAGGTTTCTTAGATGCTCGTTATAATGAAACCTTTATTGCTGGGAGCAATTCTCTCTGCTTNTGTTATAATGAAACCTTTATATAATTTCTGCAATGCTGGGAGCAATTCTCTCTGCTTTAGATGTGAGACCATAGTGAGAGCAAATGGCTGGCTTGGACTAGACTTGGACCTGATTTGTTTTCTGGGTTAAGCTCTGTTGGTCCGTGTGTGCATCATCTGAGTTGTCAGTTGTTTGTGGAAAAAGCTGTTGTGCAGCTGGGAGTGATACCAAACATCAGCAGTGGCAAAGTATATAGTGCTGATATCGAAGCTGCAACACTTGGTAGAGAAGAAATATTTTAGCATTGCAGCTCTCTTGATTGTGAAGCTGAAGCCCAACATACTTAATTTTACTAAGTTAACTTCTGTTCTAGTTGCTATTAAAATGTGTTTTGTGAATATGTGATGACTACTGAATACCAATGAAGAATGAAAACCTCTTGAAAGTTGTTTTCTTCTCCCCTCGTCCCCAAAATTTTTCAAAGCTTTTCATGAAAGTCATACTGTATTTGTTAGTGGGTTTTTTTAACCTGTTTGACCTATCTGGGGATTCTATGAATTAAGATGCTAGAATTCCAAACTTGGCTTATGGTCTGATTATCACTTAACCTGCTGAGCTCTCTTCATAGAAGTGCATTTGTGTCCCTTGAGCATCTTTTCTCTGCTATGTGCCCATACACATATTGTGGAACCTGCACTAGGTAAGCAACTGCACTGTTTTGGTGCATTCTAGCAGAGGGGGGAGTTACTAGCAGGAGAGGGGACTTGAAGGTCAGACTGGCATGTCCTTGTTGAAGTCCCCTGTTGCTTGTGCAAAGCACAACAATTTTTTTCAGACTGAAACTTCTTATTCCCTTGTCTAAGATTAAGACAATATCTGCCAGGGAGGGTGGGAACCTTCCTGGAATGGAAAAATCTCCTCTTCCAGTTCAAATCAAGAGACTTTCAGTCAAAAATGTAGAAAAAGGAAGTAACAATTATTTACTAAAATATAGAGAGAGAGAATAAAAAAAAAAAGGAACAATCAGTAGCACGACAGAAGCTGGGTCAGTGGAGGCAGCGACAGCAGCAGAGTCTGTATGGTCTCAGGGCAGCAGTCGGGATCTCTCCACCATTTGCCAGGGCAAGAGGGAGAGAGCGGGGAGAAACAGCACCAGCGAGGCGGCGTCAGGGCCCTTTCCCAGGGGCTGCCCCTGAAAACCAGATAGAGCTGGGCTGGTCACCCACAGTTTTTATTGTCCAGAGTGAGGGGGGGAAAGGCAGGCATACTCCACCCTCAGCCCTCTTGTCCTTGGCACTCACTGGTGTTGCCGACCCCTTCCCCCCTCCCCCCAGTTCTATGACTTCTTTCATAGAGAAATGAGTTCTTAGAGTAGTATCAAATTTCTTTTACTTTTGGCTTTTTTGGTCACTATTTTTTTTTTTGCCTTCATGAGAAATGTATAGAATCTGTCACAGTTCTGAGTATTTCAGAACTGTTTGCATGTGTGTAGGGTGACTTCTTTTTTAATGGGTTCATTTCTCCGGTTACCTGATCCAGCTTTCAGACTGCACATCCATCATGTGAGTTTGACCATACACACAGTTTGCTGCAACAGAATTTTGCTGAACACAGAAGCTGCATTTTTATCAATTTGCTCTGAGTATTGCAGTGTTAAGAAAACACCAAATTCCAGCTTCTTTCTTTGGGGACCTGGAGGGAATGGTAGGATTTTGTTATTTCTAAAGAACTTAGTGCAATAGGGATTTTCTAATCTTTTTAAGCTGGGTTTACAATTGTATATGCTCTATTAAGGAACTCTCCAGAGTGCATTTGAGTAGGTCTAGAATATCTAGCTGGGTCAAGTGTCTTTTTACTTGTTTTATAAAAAATCCCAAACATGCCACAAAGCAACAAAAAAGGCAAGCGTGAAACTAGAAATAAAATTCAAATAGATGAACTTGCCAAATAAGAGTTTATCTTATTCTAATTTCTTATGAAAGAGTAATTTCTGAGAAACAGCAAAACTTGTTTTGTCTGCAATAAAATATGCAAAAACTAATTCAGTCCACATGTCAATATGCAATGTTTTTCAATTACAAAATCAATTTTTAGTTAAAACCGCAAGTAGTTTTCAGCCAGTGCATTTCTGAGTTACCTAATGGGATGAGCCTAAGG
>WEIV01030621.1:2153-15757 GCA_013390005.1 Calyptomena viridis
TAGCTCTTATGGACAAGCTACTCAGCAATGTCTCAAATTTTTGGACTATGATAAACCATCTGAAATAATGCAGTACTAAAAAGAGTGCAAGATTACATTACCTTGTAGTATTCTGAAGGATCAACGACTAAGTGACAGCTTGCAAAAGGACCTTCTGTGTTTTTCAGCAAAGAACACCAATGTTCAGCATAATTTGCTGGAAAAAAAGGGAGAAATTGATCACATTTCCTTGTCTTCCTTGTGCCATGTCTAGTTATGCTGACACATAAATGCAGTGCAACAATACAAATGAAAGAACTGTGTGCATTTTGATGGGTGGAGAAACTACATGCAATAATATATATATTTCTACAAAAATCGTACATATATTTCTATTCTTTGATTCAGAAACACGCAATCATAAAATCAAAGACTGTATCTCATTGTTGCAACTTGTTTACATAGAATTGTGGCAGCCCTTTCCATTTGGGTATCACAAAGCTAAGTTAAACATAAGGATAAGCAATACTAGGAAATACAAGCTGCCTTTGAAAATAATCTTAATTAACTACCTTTTTCTCAATCTTCCACCTCAGGATCCTTCTACAATCACCCCCTAAACTTTCACTTGAGTTTGAAGAGAAATCAGTGCTTGTATATACACATACTTGCAGACACTAATCTAAAACATCTTCAATGCCACAGTACAACTCTTACAAGCCTGTTGCAGTAATACACAGCACACACTGCTCATTCTGGCAGAAGCCAACCATCTGACGTATTCATGTACTTACCACTTTCAATACTGAGACTGCAGGGGTCTTCCAGGTTTTCTGCCTGCTCTGTACAGGTGGACTGAGCTTTCCATGTGTTAGCAAAGGCAGATCCTGTAGCTTCTACCAGCCCACTGGTTGTTCTAAAGTCATCACCTTCCATTCCATTAAAGTTTCCACAAAGACCTATTGGAAAATAAGGTAAAAATTTTACATAATCATTGCTCATTCTCATACTAAAAGGTCAAAGGAAAGGGACAACTGATCAAATACTAGAAACAGAAGTTCATACAGCTCATTATTTCACCTCAATATTAATGCATACTATAAATACTGAAGTCTTAGGAGCCCTATTTTAAATCTTCAACCTCTTGACAAACATAGTCTTCATGAAGATATCTCTGCCTCAGGAGATTACCACCCTAACCTGTATTTTTTATGCTTTCTGCTGATATTGAAATCACAAAATGCACCAAAAGCCTGTTTTTGTAGATAGTTAAAAATTAAAGTGAGTACAAAGGTAAGGAATATTCTATGAAATATCTACATACTGGCACCAGAATGATAGATCATTTAAATGTGAAAAAATAAAAACACACTTCTAGTTTGTTTTAACCTATTTTCTTTCAGTGATTTGGTTTCTGCTTTTGGTTTCCTCTTCTTGAATCAACAAGCACCACGAATTATCACTCATGTAAAGAATACATGACTCTTCAGCTGTGGAACAGCATGACTTTGCTTCCTATTTGAATAGACACTTGCCTTGAAGTGTTCCTTGAACTGATTGATCCACAGTCACAAACAGCTGCATGACTGGAAGCAACTGGATCTGCAGCTGAAGCCCAAAAGAAGTTTGTACAACAAGGTAGTAGGAAGATGGCTTGAATACTGAGAAGCTGGCTGAAAAACAGAACATGAACTATGCAGTAAATACAGACAGGGTGCCAGATGAAATAGTTTTTATTAGACTCTAAGGTATCACCTGTCATGAAAACTCTGAGGTCAGGATCAATAAGGTTTTCTTTTCTTTAAAAATCACTGGCCGACTAAATATGGTAATGGTTCTCACTAACTTAAGTTGATTACCTGTAGTGATTCATCTCTGGGATCAGAACCAAATATGCATGCCCACACCATACTGCCATATTTGGAAAGTGTTAATACCTCTCTTTACAGACAAGTGAAATTACCTGCTTTAAATTTAGGCCATGACAATTCCTCTTTCCCAAACTACATGCCAAAGTATATCCAAGAGGTATGAAAAAAGTGAAGAGACATTTTTTCCTATCATCCACTCTATACAGTGTCAGTCTGCACATGAAATTCTCAGATGGCTATTCAATCACATTCATCCCCAAATTGTTCCCAAATCTGAATAAATTTGCTATGCCTCTCTTCCCTTTAACCTCTGAAGAAACACACCCCTACATGACAAGTCAGGTGCATGATGCTGGACATACCAGGCTATGTCCCTTACCTGACAAATGAGGCACGTTCACTGTCATGTCATTGAGTAGCACACTGCCATCTGATCTGAAAACTACCACCTGTGTAATGGCAAATAGAATCAATGAGGTTCCAGGTACCGTGAGGAAAAGGAACTAATAAAAGGGAAATTAACAGGAAAGACATTTCGCACATTTAGGCCGTGATTAGAACTTCAAATTTTTGAAAGGAAGAATCTGTCTGAAAATTTAATATGGCAGCAGACCTGGAAGATGCAAGTAGGGTTTCATCTTGCTATTCACTTACACCTGCCTACAACAATTTCTAGCAGTAATGGAAAGAAAAACTCATTTATATTTGGTTTCAGCAAGTAAAAGAAAATATTAGGTCTTTATGACCTGTAGCAAGTTGTTACTCCTTATAAAAGCATGTGCCGCAGCTTCAGTGTAATGGTTGAGTATGATTCTGACAGGGTAAGAAAACAGTTTATTAAACTTTCTTGCAAAATTCTAGTCTATACATACAGAAACATAAAATTATTGGTTTCTGATTTGGTTTTCTTTTGTTCTAATTATGCTGGCAAGGACATGGAAGTCCATAAATACGTGAGGAAAATTATGTGTACATGTTTGTAATTAAGAATGAATATAATTTATATATTCCCATAACCAAACAGAATACTAAAGTGAATATTTGAGAAGACTGGATTGTATCAACATTCAAATATAGGATTTCTTCTGAAAAAAACCCTATAAAATTATTGCTAAATAAAGTAAAATATAGTGAGGGGAAGAAGAACGGGACTATTGCTTCCAGACACCTGCAATAGTACGAGAACATAACACAGAGCAGAGGAAGGAAGATGGGAAAATGTCAGCTGTTTTGAATCTCATATTTTTTTAAGTTTAGGTCTATTTTGAATTCTTGAGGCAGAAACCCAAGTTGTTCTTCAGCCTGTCTAAGGTGCCTCATCTATCCACAATAACAACTCCAGAAGAATTAACTATTACTTCACAATAAAAGAAATATGATAGTTTTCAACGTGTCTAGCAGAACCCACAGGACAAGACTTACATTTTTTTTGTCATCCACTAACAGCACAACAGTCTTCAAGCAGGTCTGCCTGTCTGTGGAGCCACAGGGAGTCAGCTCTGCCAGGAGAGCATAACTGTCATTTGCAGTATCCTACAATCACAGGGAAATAAGTGTCCATTAGTCCAATCAAAAATCTCATGAGATGACTTCCAAACAAAGACTAAAGTTATCTGTTACAATAACTTTACTACAGATCTTAGCTTCTAAAACCACCATGCAAGCACTAGTTCTAGAAGCTGAACAGTCTTTCAAACAAAATAAATGGTATGGTTTCTAACCCAACAAGGTTTTGGTCATTCTTCAGAAGAAGAGGCACTAGATATTTTAGGGATAAATGAATGAAATAGTTGCCTACCTTGTTTCCCTAGCTGACTTTGACACTCAGACAGACAAACAGGTATTACAGAACTGGATGAGAATTTCTAATCTGGCATTTTTTGCAGTTTACGTGCAACCAGAGTGACTTTTTGATTTCTTATGCACGAAGAACTCCACTGGATATGACAGCATAGGTAGTCTATCTGACTGAGTTAATTACCCATTGCAGTAAGTCCCCAGCTTCTCCCTAGGGTTATTACAGCCAACCCTGAATTCTCTAGTACAACTTTCAGCATTTCTTCTTCCCTCACACCATGAAAGTAGAATAAAACAGTAGTTCACAGCTGTTGCATATTAGCCCACAGACACTTGTATATTCTCTACAAGAGAACAGCCCTGCCTACAGCACACAGTACCTTGGCCAACACATAGTAACAGTTTCCATGGAAGGTGTATTTCTTCCCATCAAAGGTGGAAATATGGGAACCTCCTTCCACTGAACATGTGCCTGGACAGGGTAAATCTTTGCACGTCCATCTGCCTGCATGACAGGTGCTATAAACAGACAAATAATAAAACAAATGCTTGTAGGTATTACAGGAACTGGGAGCACTGAGAACATCAGGATACCTAGTAAACAGCAAAGAGTTCTCCACGTAGTTTGTAACTGTATCTTTGACCATTTCCATAAGATTTTCCCTAACATATGCCATAGATTCAAGAAAAGTTCTCGGGAATTTAGTTCTATAGACATGCAAAATAAAGATTAAGTTGAGAACGTTTTTAGAACTATGACCAAGTGGAAGTTTGAAAAATAAAGACCCATTTGCAATCATTCAAAGATAGGTGTAAAGGATCCTTACCATTCTTCACATTCATTGGAAATGTTCTCTCCAGGTGAATATTCCTTTCCACGGAGTTTGCAGTGACATTGGCTAACAGGTATGCAGCCTTGTTCAGTAATATCATCATAAACAGTTCCTATAAAACACAACATTAACTATTCCAAGTATTTTCAAAATAAGCAATTTCCACAGAAGAGGAACTCTCAACTTGCCATACTAGCTGAGTTTAACAAAACTGTAAAGAATACCATTTCTTTTTTTTTTTTTGTAATGCAAGACACATGGAAAACACTTTTATCCAGCTTTGAAAATCCAAGTCTATTCATTTATATAACTATACACAGATAAAAAGCTTATTGTTATACAAGAAGAATCTCAGAATGTTACACATTTAGATTTTTAGTCCTTCTGGCATATTCTGAAGACTAACACTGTAATCTTCTTTCCCAAGGTTGACAGTAAATCAGAGAATTTCACTCACTGTCCCTCCTTGCCTCTCTCTGGGCAAACAATGTACATTGTCTCAGAACTAACTTTCAACCTGAAAAGGCTGATTTTCTATATATTATCAGAAGTTTATTTATTGAGAATTAAAAAGCAGATTTATTACCTGGCGTTGCGTTAACATGTTTGAACTATTTAATAGTTTTAATATTTTTGATATTTTAATATTTTTGAACTAATTAATCAGTTATTACATCCTTTAAAAAAATCTTACAGTTATGTTCCCCTAGAGGGAAAAATAAGGAGAGTGGTACTCATTTTTAAGATATAATTTGACTATATTTAATATTTTAGCTATGAGCTTCTTTGCCAGGGCTGTTGGGTTTGTTCCACACACAATAGCTAGAATAACACTTGCCTTCAGGGCAGAAACAACCGTCCATGTAGTGTTCCTCACAAAGACTGCTGATCTCTAAATGTGAGCAAGTATCCATGCAGGGTGAGCTGCTTTCTCTATAGACCATGTTTTCAGGACAGGTCTTGGCTGAAAGAATAAGACAGACACCAGGAGTTATTTGAGTTTAAAGTCCATCATTCCTCAGAGACCACAGATCATATATCCTACTCCCCTCAAGTCAGTGAAGTCTCAAGCCAAACTCCACATGGCAAAGCATGTTCATCTGTTTCTGAACTGCTTTCCCTGTTTTATGTGTTTACTTCTTTTGGTTTCATACAGATCAAATTATCTTGGTCATTTGCAGCATTAGCCCTCACAGTTTTTTAATGGGAACAGAATTTCTACTTGCTGAAAAAGATTTCTTAATAACAAGGGTAACAGAAGAAGAAAACAGGAGAACATACTATGTAATTTATTGTACTACTGGTGTGAAATTTATAATATACGCCAATAGTTTTGTAAAGAAGTAATGAATTGAAATGTTTTGTGGTGCTGCGCCCATGAAATATTTGGGGGTCTGTAAAATTTGTGTAGTTACTTACGGCAAAAGTCCTCTGTCCTCCATTCACCCGGCCGGCCACCTGCATGCGAACACTGGCGAGAATACTCAGATATGGTGCTGCAGAGGCAGAAGGAGTCCGCACTTCCATTACATGCACACTTGTCCTGCATGCAGGCTTGGATGTACATTTCCAGGTTAAGACGTAGCCGACAATCAGAAAATGCAGTGGAAGTCAGCAGCTTCTGACACTCGTCACGCTAAAGAGGAAGAGTGATAATGTTTGAGGTATTTGCAAGTGTCTGAGCTTCTAGACACTTCCTATCTTGCATAGAAACTGTTGTCTTCTGAACAGTTATTCAAGAAAGGAAAAAGTAACCCTTTGCCCTGGAATGGACAGTCTTCCTAGCTCCTTGAGAGTTAGTTCCCTGTATCGCAAGGAAGTGAAGTTCACCAGTAGGAATACTCACATGCTCATTACAGCTTGGAAGAGCCTGAGTTTCATCTGGATCTTCACACTTGGCATTGGGTTTGCTGATTTTCTGCAAATTCCCAAATGTAATTGAATTGTAGCTTGCATCTACGAGAAAAAATTAAGAGGACCTGCTGAGCCCCAAAAATTGACAAGGAGCATCTGATTCCTGGAACTCTTATGATAAAGGCAAACATTTACTATGGTATCAAATATGCCTGTCAGACACATGTATCAGCTCTGAATTATGTCTAATCATGCTTAAAAAATTAAAGGAGAAGCAAGAAAAGAAGGGTAGTAGGGAATATCTGGAATAAAATAACCTCAGACCAGGAATACATCACTGGAACATAATGTTTAATCTGGGGCAATCACAGAAATCTCTCAAGAAATTTGCTCTCCTGTGATGTTTCTATGCACAATGTTTGTCAGCCTATCTTCTGTGACAATTGTCAGTATAATAGGATCACTTACCTCCCCTGATAAACTCATCGTAGATTGGAATTCCATTGTAATCCCCACAGAGGCCACAGGTATAGTTATTAAATTTGTTGTCCAGCTCCACCTAAGTAAAGGAAAGAAAAAGGAAAACCATAAAAGAATTATCTTTTTTTTCCGTTTTTTTTATTCCCCTACTGGGATAGAGAAATATCACAGGAAATACCAATAAAAAAATATTTTGATCATACATACCATCAGTGCATCCTCCTGATTCCACATCAGAGTCAGGCCTAATTTGGCATAAATCTTGATGTAAATGCTGTTGCTCTCAATAAGAAGGCCGGAGTGGTAGTAAGGTGTCTTCACACTAGGAAGAAAATTAGAGACTTTGCATTAGTTTAGAAACATGAGGACTGACATGAATGCCCGTAAAATCCAAATGCCCTAAGGAACAGAGAAACTAGTCTCTGGCTACCTCATCCTAGCTGCACAGGATGCCTTGTTTTAATGAGGCATAAAATCCTCTCTCCCCAACACTTGGGACAATAACTCATTGCCTTTAACATGCAAAGCAATTTGAGAAGCAAAGCCTACCCAAAGGTACAGGTTCTTTAATAAAAAACCAAAATGTCAGATGTCTTCAACTTAAAGGAAAATCCATCATCATTGTGGTATTAACAGAAGATATTGGAACACTCACTAAAAATGTACTTAATGAAAGAAGAAAACATAAATGAAAGCTTTTCTTTACCAAAAGATCTGATAACCATTTCAGAAAGAACTTCCTGCACAAGAGAGTGCAAAAAGCACAGGCAGATACAGGGACTGCCAACAAAATTTTGAAAAGAAAGGTGCATGATAAGAGAAATCCAGTAGTTATTTCAGTAGTTAGTTAGTTACTTAATTTTCACTTGACAGAACCAAGTTTGTTAATGGTGACAGGAGATACTCAGCAGAGGGCTGAGCATAGACATTTTTGTGTGATAAAGAATCAATTCACCAGATCTCTGTCCCATTCCTTTACATCTGTCTTACAAGTCAAACTGAACTGCTGAATTTCATTCAGCAATAAAGGGATCTTGTCAAGCAGCTGCATCCTATCAAAATTTCAAGACTAGAATCTGTACAAACAGAAGTGAAATCCCATTTTTATCTTCATAGCTATGTCAATGTAACTGCTATCCAACAGGATTCATGTATGTGTATCCACATCTTCTCTTAACCAGTCTCGACTGCGAGAACTTTATCTCCTAATTTTCTTTCACTGAGACTTTTCCACCTACTTACCTCAGACACTTTTAACACAGCCAAATGACATACACATCTAAATATGGATGCAAACTGAGAAATCATTTTTTCTACTTCTGACTACATTGTTCATCCTCTGGGCAATGAAGTTTTGGGAGATATTTTTCAAGAGGGATTGAGTATCTTTTCACCTTTCACAGCATGGAATTTTTATCTTTTTTTTTTTAATACTAGGACATTCAATGAATCAATGGATCCAGTACCATACGGCAAATTCATACATTTTTTACTATACTCTTTTCATGTTAGTACTGTGAAATGCTATTTTGCATGACAACTGACCATATATCATTTAAGGATCAATATGGAAAATTAAGTTTTATAAAAAACTTAATTCCTTGTGCAGCAAAAAACCTGTTCAGAGGGGATCTGTCATTTTATGAACACTCTCTAAGGCCAAATGGGGCTTCATTTAAGAGAAACAATTTTTAAAGGATTTTTAAACTTGTTTTTCATGGAAGTTTTTTTAAGGCCTGAATACACAATAAAAAACTTCTTCAATTTGTGGCAACAATGCATTTTTTGATAGCTTTTTGTCATTTTGTTATGCATTCTGGTATGATCCTTGGAAAACTGAATGTTATTTTCAATCTTCGAATGTATTTTCATTGCAGTGGCATCCAAACTGTAGAGCAAAAGCTGAATTCTGGGCAAAACTAAGTCCTACAATGACAATACAAAAGATCCTCTGGTTTTTTTTAATTATGTTAAAACATACTAATAGCCAATTTCTTCAGAATCTTCAGAACCATTTCCTAACTTATAAGTTGCTTCACTTGTTTCAGTGAGTATATATGCACACACTGGAAGGATAGGCTAATGATAGGAAAGGCTAGGTTAAGATAATACTTGGGATCAGTAATGGTGTCAGACTAGTTTCTTGTGTGACCATGTTAAAGGAGGAGAAAAGTACTACTGTTCACTGTGAGAAAGTACATATTGCCACATATAAATTAGTGTGAATTTTGACCTGTGCTATATCTGTTGAAATCCCTTGAGGAATGGCCATTGGATCTTACAAGATCAGAAAAAAAACATCTCTCTACTGTCACAAAATAAGAGGACAATACCCTAGAGAAATGCCTTTCCTTTTTAAGGACTGGCTAGACCATCTGCTAAGGTAAACTCAAGGTGATGCCATAAAACAAATGAAGCTATGTCATTTTATGCCAGTGAAAGATCTGGCTCATGAGCTGCATTGTTTCCTGCACAAGTGAAAGAACAATTCACTTAAACCTCTTCCAGAGTTTCATTTAAATAGTCCCTTATATGTAGAAATGGTGATTAATATAAAAGCCCCTCCTCAAAGCAATTTTAATGCTTGATTTTTTTTTTTCTTGATTGTGGACATGCTTTGCAGCAGTTACCATAGTGATATACAGACAGCTGTGTAAAGAATCAATCCTGCTTTTATCTTCCCAGCACACTTCTTTGAAATACTGTCACATTAAAGGAACTTACATTCGCCCATCCACTACAACCAGTTTTGGTTTGAGGTACACTGTAACGTCCTTCATTTTTATCAGGATGTACTCAATCTCAGGGTGGTTATTGCTGTTCAGAGTACGCTGGATGTGGACAGAGAACTCCGTGTAAGACTCTCGGCAGTCGGAAACAAAATTATACTCGCAAGTGCCAGGGTATTGGTACATGTCTCCATCATAAGTTTTGAAATGGTTGTTTCCCCAAGTGCTGCAGACATAGTGACCATGGTTTCTTGTTCTTCCTGTTCAGTGATGAAAAAAAAAGTAGACATGAAAAGAAGTGCAATAAATGAGGTAGTGTGAGAAGAGATGAATGTTCCATTTTACAGTAGAAATCACTTGCAATTATGTGCACAGTGAGTCCATAGATTTCAAACTTAATCAAGTATCTGCTAATCAAGCAGAAAGATGTGAATCTGTGATGGAAAATAAGGTGTTAATAAATACTGCTGAGATCTGGGTATATCCTATAATCCTCACAGAGGTGAAGAAACTTGGCTGCATGAGGTGGGGAAACTGAATGCTCTGACCACTAACAAGCTGGTGCATCAGTGCAGTGGAGCTGCTTTGCCAAACATATTATTTTATTCTGAATCACAGTATTATTTTTATCAGTATTAAATATTTCTCAGTGCTATCTTCTTCACTGAGGCAGCATGTACTAGAAACAAAACAGTTAGGAAAACAAGAAAGTACCACCTGCTCTGGAAGGCAAATAGTTTAAATGTTATGAAAGGACTTGTGCACAACAGGATATTTTAGGGAATTATTTCTTTTCTTAAAAGCAGTAGTGATTTCTATTACAACAGAATAGAAATTCTTTAGAAGAAAAATCAGAAAATAACCATGATAGGAGGAAAAAGTTTTTGAAATAGCAAAAGATGAAGACAATTTGTTCCCTTCCCAGACACCTCTACTGACAAATAATACAAATTAATACAATATCTAATAAATCTCCAGATACTACACATTAGGGGTGAATCATAAAAGCTGAGCATCTGTGAGAAACTTCACGTCTCTCATTTTCAAGATTTTCTTGGAGCATTTAATATGAAAAAACAAAACTGTTAAGAAAACCTCTAGGTTACTGTACTTTGATGGTATCAATCATACCAGATATATCCAGCCAAGCTGCTATCTTCTCCCCAAACGGAAGGCTGCACAGAGATTCTCCCAGAGCTCACAGCTGGGATAGCAAATGCAAAGTAATACTTTCCTCTTATTGCTGATTTTGAGACACAGCAGATCAAGCTCAATACCCCAAACTTGATCACTGGGTAAATTCATCACCTATTCCTCTAAAAAATAACTTTCNACTATGCAACCTCAGTGTTTGAAAGCTTAAGAAATTTAAGGCATCTTAAAACTCCAGCGCATTATTTAAATGCACTGCCTCCTTCTACCTCTGCAGCGGTATTTTAATTCTCTCCCTCTTTTCCAGGAGGCAGTCTGCTACCATTTCATTCCGAGAGCTTACCTTGTTTTATTTCGTTAGCATAGGAAAGAGCCAGCCAGAGTATGAAAAGGCTGGCCACTCTCAGCCCCATGGTGGCTAAGGTGGGTGAATTGGGAACTCCACTGAAAACTCTTCTTTATATAATATCCACTGATGCAATTGATTCTATCACAGGGGAGGAGATACAACGGAAGGANTATTAAATATTTCTCAGTGCTATCTTCTTCACTGAGGCAGCATGTACTAGAAACAAAACAGTTAGGAAAACAAGAAAGTACCACCTGCTCTGGAAGGCAAATAGTTTAAATGTTATGAAAGGACTTGTGCACAACAGGATATTTTAGGGAATTATTTCTTTTCTTAAAAGCAGTAGTGATTTCTATTACAACAGAATAGAAATTCTTTAGAAGAAAAATCAGAAAATAACCATGATAGGAGGAAAAAGTTTTTGAAATAGCAAAAGATGAAGACAATTTGTTCCCTTCCCAGACACCTCTACTGACAAATAATACAAATTAATACAATATCTAATAAATCTCCAGATACTACACATTAGGGGTGAATCATAAAAGCTGAGCATCTGTGAGAAACTTCACGTCTCTCATTTTCAAGATTTTCTTGGAGCATTTAATATGAAAAAACAAAACTGTTAAGAAAACCTCTAGGTTACTGTACTTTGATGGTATCAATCATACCAGATATATCCAGCCAAGCTGCTATCTTCTCCCCAAACGGAAGGCTGCACAGAGATTCTCCCAGAGCTCACAGCTGGGATAGCAAATGCAAAGTAATACTTTCCTCTTATTGCTGATTTTGAGACACAGCAGATCAAGCTCAATACCCCAAACTTGATCACTGGGTAAATTCATCACCTATTCCTCTAAAAAATAACTTTGAGTTTTCAGTATGAGTGTTCTATTTCAACACTTCAAAGCTGATAGCAAATAGAGTAAATTAGAGCTTTTACAGAAAGATTATTAATGTCCTAAATGACAAAATTAGCTTTGTCCAATGTTAGTACATTCACTTTTGAGGAAAGAATTTATGCTGTTCCAAAGTAACAGATGGCACAATCATCCACTTCCTTCATTGCTGTAACAATGAACATCTCAAACTCCTACACTTGCTTTCTGCCAAGTGGTTGCCATACCTAGGAAAGACTCAAGACATGGAAAGAAAAGTAACATTGAAAATATTTTCCAANTACCATTTCATTCCGAGAGCTTACCTTGTTTTATTTCGTTAGCATAGGAAAGAGCCAGCCAGAGTATGAAAAGGCTGGCCACTCTCAGCCCCATGGTGGCTAAGGTGGGTGAATTGGGAACTCCACTGAAAACTCTTCTTTATATAATATCCACTGATGCAATTGATTCTATCACAGGGGAGGAGATACAACGGAAGGAGGAAAAAAGGGAGGGTAAAAAAACAGGTGTGATGTTTACAGAAGATAAGAAGTAAACAGACGCATTTTTCACCATAAATGAAGGAATTCAGCATACAGGAAATAGTATAATATTGATTCAGTAATCGTGCAAATTTTTATTGCTCTATTTCATCTACAGGATGCTGTGCTTTTAAATCCTTCAAATGCTAACACCAAGTTTAACCTTCAGTAACTCCTATAACAAATACTGAATTTTGAAGTGGATGATGAAAAAAATCCCTTGATGAAATTTCAGGGTGAGACCCTCAAACAGTGGCTTCAAACCCAAGAATTTTTCATTTTCCACCATCACACAGAATGATTTCTGTAAAAATTAAACTATGCTTGTGAAGCTCCTCGTAGTCAACAGTAACCCTTACAAATAAAAACGGCACACAAACATTATAAAATTCTTTTGAAGGCAGTTGTTTGATTTCTTTAATTTATAAAGCTCTGTGGAACACCTAAACCAAAATACAGCCTATACTGCATATTGTGCCTAAAACATTATTGAGATAGGGTGAGAAGGTAAGTTCAAGGAATTCACAGCAAAAGAAGTGCTCTTTCAAATATTGCCAAGGTGCAACAGAAGGTCCATCAAAAAGGTTGTAGAGGAGCTCACATCATATCAAGTTTTAGAGAAATAGAAAAAAAAAAAAGGAAAAATGCAGAAACATTACTGTCCATAATCCCCCTAAAAATTCTTGCTCATTCTTGCTTACCTTCTACATGAATGATAAATTTACAGTCTACTGTCCCACATCAGAGCCTACAAAAGCTATAAGGTCAGCTTTGCTTTGTGCAGAAAAAGATGAAGAGGGTCTTTGGAAGAAAGCAGAAAACAGAACCAGGAACCAGCTCAGAATGCTGTTTCAGAAACATAAGATTTCCANGTAACGCATCTGCTTCATAACACTAATAGGGTTTCCTTCTCAAAGCTCCCAGGCCAGGCTCTGTATTTCCTCATCAAAAGATTTGCAATGCAGTGTCTAGAAATCTCTGGTCCTCTTAATGATTTGGAGTGCTCCTTACTTTGGTTGTTCATATTACAAGTAGAACTTTTATACTTTTCAAAACACCAAGAAAATATTTTCCTTAGCCCTCTTGGCAGCTCTAGTCAATTAGAAATCCCCTTTTATCATAAAAGTATGTTCTTGAGCTGCT
>WEIV01030684.1:0-10353 GCA_013390005.1 Calyptomena viridis
TGCATGCCTATCTCCGATAATTATGACTGTGAATATCTCATTTTCCAGTACAATCTTGATTTGAAATAGAATATAAAAAATTAAAGATATTGCAGCTTTTGCATCACTGATGTTTCACTACTGTGAACTGCAGTGAACCACTACATTTCACATATCCATAAATTAATTTCTTAGAAAAGTATTGATCAATTTTGATAGCTTGGTGTGATACGGCAGCAATAAAGGAAATAAATATGAATCCAGTTCTAATAAAAGTTGCAATTTTGAATTTTTTGAATGAGGATGAAATTTTCAGAATGGCTACAGCTTTCTACGAATTTCTTATCTAATAGACCTGACTACATACATTCGTCTCTTTAAGAGGTCATGATGGGAGATATAAATACACTGTTAATGGCTCAGTAAAATCACTGGATTTTATTTTGAAGTCTGACTTGGTGAACTCAGATTGCTATTGATGTTTACTAAATCAATCCATAATTTTCCATTATGTAAGAATCAATCCCAATTTTTCATGACAACAACAAATTTGTATAAAAGCTAGAGAGTTTCTTATAGTGATCAAAACTTATTTATTCACTGAAACAAATTGCAAGAGGAATAAATAAATAGCTAAGCACCTGTAGATTTCTAGCTTTGAAGTCATCAGCAAAATCTTAATTTTTGGAGAAAGGGTAGTACAAGTAAGCTACATTTACAAAAAGATGAAGACTTTCTCTGGCTTTTAATAACATTCTAGCTTCCAACAGAAAAAAAAAAAAATCAGTTTATGAAGGCAACATGTGTTACATATGTTCTTGAAAAGCTTTTAGTTGAACAGCTAGAACCAGTGTATTTGTTTAAGTACAATTACACTTCACACTCTGTTTTATCTAAAAGTTGGTGTCTGTCATGTTAGAGAAACAGAAATATAATTTGTGTACATTAATGAGAAATACCTGTATGGTGCATTGTTTATTCCCTTTTTTCTCCCAGTCTTTTATAAGTTTATAGAGGTGTGGAAGTGCAGTCAATCCTAGGAAGTGCCTAGGAGAATATTAGCAAAAATTTTTGTTTGAGTGCATGTATTAGGATGAGCATGAAAGACTACAGAAAGATGTTCTATAGCTGAAAGCAAACCTCCTTCATATCAGAGGCCATAGCTTTTACTGTAGTAAGTCTTACAATACTAAAAGAAGGCACAGCACAGTAAAACCACTGACTTGAAAAATGCATGTCTATGTTGATATCAAAAGGATGACATCAGAGCATAACAATATATGAATGATTCTCTAACAGAATTACTGTTGGGTTCTGCCATTGTGCTGTGTCGATGTCTGATAATGGACTTTTTTTCTCTGTTTAACCTAGCAATAATTTTTGATATTTCAGCTCTTACTGAAAAGTAAGATTTTCTTGTCCTGATTCGCACAAAGGGAATTTTGATAATTGATCCTGAGATCACGTAATGGTTGTAAATCTGAAGTTCTATAAAATAATATTTTATTATACAAAGTAAAAATCAAAACCTTTGTACAGTATGTACATAAATCATACAAGGCAAAAACCTGAATTGTGATTTCTCCTGAAAAGAATGCCTACCCAGACCATGTAAACATTCTCACTTATTGCCCTTTTTTTTTCTCTGAGAGAAAAGTGCAGCAGATAATGCAGAATTAAGTCATAAATTCTAAATCCTAATTAAGGATCCTAAATCTAAAATCTGAAATAAAACTTTTCTTGGAACTATGGCACACATGAGTAATTCTGAATGTCATTGTACCAGCCTAGAGGAGTGGGAAGATGGTCATCAAGCAGCTGAAATTCTCCAAGAATCTTTATCTGGATTTTATTTCATTTCATGCAGTTCACAATTAAGTGGATTACTAATGGCAGATATGTGTATTAAAAAAGAAAAAAGAGAACATAAAATCCAATTTATTACTGACAGTAGTTAAATATTAAGTAACTTCCGATAATACTATTTAGATCAATACAATGTAAGAACCTAAAAAATGTATGTGTTGGGTCAAGATCAAGCAAGTAGCTAGACACCCTTTTTCACCATGGCATAAGAATTTTGTTTTTAAGATCCTTCTCAGACTTCATGTGCTGGAAGGCACATGAAAAAATAAGAGCTGTTTTCTACAGTTTGTCAGCAACATTCTGTAGGTGCATGAATATTTCCTACTTTGCTCTACTCACTGGGATAGGATTTTAATTTGGTTGTATTAAAAATGTGTTTCTTATTTACCCCTCTGGATCTGTCTGGAGCTGTAGGTGCAACTGCCTCTCACAGTACCCACCTCAGCCTCAGGGTGTTAGGAAACATTCAGGACTATGCATGGATGCAGCCTCATTGTGTGTTGTGTGGACTGGAGTATAAAAAGAATGATGTTAGTTTTCTGCTGTGAAGAAAATATGTTTGGCTTCTTTCTGGCAGCCACCGCGGGATTTGGCTACTGAAGAGTAAAAGCAGGAGGGACAAGCTTTTACATGTTTGTTGGAGCCATGGAAATCTAACTGAACCTGCAGTATTTGCGAGAGCTGTGAAACTAAAGATTCTCAGCTTGTGAACTTCCTGAGTGGAATTTTTTCGCTAAATTACATTCATAAAAGATATGCTTTTAATTACCATAGCTTTAAATCATTCTTTGTTGTTGAATCACACATGAATACATTACCAACTTAGAGATGCAAAATCTGCTGAACTGTCTTATACATAAATTTGCATTCATCTTCCAACCATTTTTTTAAACAATTCTGAATTTTGAAGGAATATCTTATGAAAAGGGGAACCATCTGAAAATGCATTAATGAAAGATTCAAATCATTTTCCAAGAAGGGAGGTGATGATATAAAAAGCCATCAGGGAACAGCAACACTTGCATCTCTATTTGTTTATTCTTTACCAAAGCTCACTTGATTTAGATGCACCATCCATACTTATGTGGCTTTTTGCCCATTCATTTGTTCATTCACTACCAACAAGGGGCAGATTCTCCTGAACTGAATATGTGGGACAAGTGCTGAAATTTCTATTGCATGCTTTCACTTGGCTGGAAACGTATGCATATGTGCAATATAAAATTTAACGATCATGCTAAATATTTAAGTGTTAGCAAAATGCACCAACACCTGCCTCCTTCTATATAGTAGTTGATGGCTTACATTGCAATTCTTTCATTTCCTAAAGCACTTTTATAAATAGTTTTTAATCATAAGATAAAATTGAGGAATAATCACTTAAGCATTTGAAGTAGCTGACCCTGTTCTGCTATCATTGAATTCATATAATCATTCCTGGTTTACTCTAATGTGACACTAGCAGCAGACCAATTATGCTTCATGGTTCTCTCTTTTCAGATCTACAAGTGCCTTAGAGTAAAGTAACTTGCTTTACATTAAATGAAATATGCACACTATACAGAACAACTCAAACAGAAATTACTAAATACATATGTTAATGTATGGGTGGAAATTGCAAGCAGTTGATGAGAATCATGTGCTAGAAAGCAAGTCCTTTTAAGGCAGCTTAATTAAAATGTAGTGTTTGGCTGTCCAACCATCTTCAGTGACTGTTCAAGACAACTAGCATGAAAAATATTTTTTATAATATACATTACATGTCTTGCAACAATAATTTATCATGAGAAGCATTTGACAAGTGACTGCCTAGGACTACCTACTATGACTATGGAATCAAAGAATTATAGAATAGTTTGAATTGGGAGGATAGTTGAAAGATCATCTAGTCTAAGCTCTCCTGCAATGAGTGGAGAAATCTTCAATGAGACAGTTTGCTTATAGCCCTGAACTTGAATGTTTCCAGGGATGGGTCGTCCACAGCTTCTCTTGGCAACTCATTCCAGAGTTCCACCACCCTCATCAGAAAATATTCCTCCCTTATATCTAGTCTGAATCTACCCTCTTTTAGTTTAAAATCATTATGCCTCTTCCCATCATACAGACACTACCAAAAAGTTCTGTTCGCCTTACTTAAAAGCCCCCCTTAAGTACTGAAGATTGCAATAAAATCTTCACGGAGCCTTCTCCCAAGATGAAATCTCAATCTTTCCTCACAGAAGAGTTGCTCTATCTCTCTGATCATCTTGGTGGCCCTCCCCAGGACCCACTCCAACTGGTCAATGTATTTCCTGTACTGAGGACTCTAGAGCTGGAATCAGTACTCCACTTGGAAAGTTTCACTAAAGAAGAGTAGATGAGCAGAATCATCTCCCTTTACTTACTGGCCATACTCCTTTTTCTGCAGCTCAAGATACAATTGACTTTTTGGGCTGCAAGCNGGACTATGATTCTCTGGATGCAGCCATCCATCCAAACCTCATCCACTGAACAGTCCAGTCATCAAACCCATAACTCTGCAATAAGAGAGAAAGATATTCTCTGGACTGTGTCAAAGGCACACAAAAGTTCAGCTAAATGATATCCATACCTCTTCATTTGTATACTGATGTAGCTACTGATGGTAAGGATGGTCCAACAAGAATTTCCCTGGGTGGAGCCATGCTGGTAATCGCAAATCATCTCCCTGTCCTCCATGTGCCTTAACATAGCTCCTAGTAGGATCTATTTCATGATCTTCTGAGGTATAGATGTTAGGCTAACAGGCCTGTAGCTCCCAGTGTCCTCATTTCTACACTTTTTAAAAAAAGGTCTAATGTTCTCCTTTTTCCAGCTACTGGGTATTTCACCTAGCTGCCATGGCTTTTAAAATATTGTGGAGGGTGGATTGGCAATTACATTAGCCAATTCCCTCAGGGCTCTGGGATGCATCTCATTGGGACCCATAGAGTCATATAAATTCAGGTTCCTCAGGTGGTCTTGACTCAGACTACCAGTTTCCTTTCCTATTTTCTTACATCTGGCATATAGGAGCTCTCATACTCTATGGAAAGTGTCCTTAAAGATCTGCCAGCTTTATTCAGCTGCCTTGCTGCTGAGGACAGTTTCCCAGGGGCTCCTATTGACTCCTTGAACAGCTGAAATAATTTTGTCCTTACCACTTTTAGCAGTTCTCATTTAGGATATATCATAAAATTACATTAATCCTTATGAAATTTGCATTTATTCTATTGAGCTTCCATTCAAGGTTGAAAGAATTATAGTAATTTAAAACTACTGATAACACAATGACACTCTTAGCTCATAAGCTATCAAAGAGAGAAATTAATTTTTGCAGTCTTCACATTTAAATATAACGCAAAATTAATATATTGTTTATATAGTTTCAATAAGTAGAAACAATTACAAAGAACAATAGAAAATACTGTAGAAGAATAACATCACCTTTGGAGACCAACGCGACATACTCTACTGATTCTTGTTTTGCAGAGGAGATGAAGATGGACAAAAAGTTTAAAGAAGGGTAGTCCTAGCCATTAGTGATATGCAAACTTAGGACTTACTAGTTTCTCTGGTATTACATAGCTGGGATTTCATACTAGTTTATTTCCTACTCCATCCTCCTCTTCATTAACTTCTGGATGTTTTCTGGAAAGGGATATACTACTACCATGAACTCTTGGCAGAACTTCTATAGGCTTCTACTTCTGCCTCTCAATCCCTTGAGCTGGGCAAGTGAATTATGCAAAATGGGCAAGGGCATAACTATTTAGGAAGATATTTTTAAAAGCTGTTTGATGAAGGTGGAATTCTAACCCAAAAATGTCAACATCCAAATTTATTTATTCCTAATTAACTAATTTGCCAGTGAGAATCCATTTGTGAGCTGTCTGTTCTGAAAAAAAATCATACTTTTATATTCTCATGTTGTTGCAGATGCAAACTAATACTCAGATAAGTTTACTTGGCAGCCTTGGAACACAAAAAATATACTGGGAAAACAGTTACATGTTGCAAGTACATGATATTAATATAAGTAGGAGTTTAAATACAAAAATATCACCATAGAGGTAATCATTGTATATGTTTAACATGAGCAAGTTATGGAAATTTTCACATATAAACCCACTAGTGTAAAACTAATTTAAAAAAACCCCAAGGATCCTATTTTGACAAAATTTTTCATTGAGCAGTAATAAAAACATAGCTGCACCCATTTTTCTAATTTTAGTTGTAATTTGGGGCAGCCATATGGATATTTAAGAAGTAAATTTGACAATATTCAAACACAGAAAATATTTTAAAAGAACTAGATACAGTACTAAAGGTAAAATCTAAAAACACGTGTAAATATTATTTTGTCCTCAAGACAGGTAAAAAAAAATCTAGAACAGCATTCATACGAGTGTTTAGGAAATGTGTGTGTATTTACTTTCTACACACCTGTAGCAATGCTGGGATGTAGTTCAAAACTTTATTTACATTAATTAAACAATTTCTGTCATCCACAGCTGTCGTGTTTAATAAGGAAAATGAATGTTCTCTAACAAGTCTAGAATTCTGTTGTGCATTGGCTCCTAATTCTTCTAAAGGCACAGACACATTCTCAATGCCTCAGTCCATTATAGAGACAAATACCACTACTCAGTGACAGGTAACTTTTCATTCTAAAGTGCTCATGACATGGAGGTCTGTGTTTCAGAGATATTCCATTTTGCACCTGAAATTAGTTTCTGTGTTACAGCTATGAAGTGCGATTAAAAAAAAAAAAAGATATGGTAATATAGATAAACCCCACTAAATGGCTCAACTGAAACAAAGCTGCAAATGAAGGTATAAGTGGCTGAAGTGATTAAGATTGTCAAGTTCTCCTGGGTCTTGTTAGAGAATGAAATAGCTGATGGATTATTATTTATCCCTAAATGAGAGTTTTGGGGATTTAACTAAAGATGTTCTATTATATTTTTAAAGCCTATTTGAGGCTGTGAATCAAAACCTGCAATAACAGAATGTGGTATTGTTAATGGAAAAAATAGATAACTGGAAAATTCAGAGATGCCCATCTTTTAAACTCTTCAATTTGGCTGCTTGGTTTTTTTCCTTTATATAAGTCAAAGAACCAGGTGATTTTAAGGATGTCAGACTTTTCGTGAAAAGTGAATCATCGCTAGCTATTATAAATACAGTTTTGCTCACTCACCACTATCGTTACTGTAAAAAAAGTATATAACTATATCTTAAAATAAAAAGAGAAGATATCCTTACAATACACACATGATCGCTGGTTACAAATAGGATCACAAAAAAGAAATTGGTGAGAAAGGATATTTCCTAGAAAACTTAGTGCTTCCATTAGTTCTTCAACACATGTGAAAAATGTAAGTACAAGTGCAGCCATGGAACACCATTCAAAAAGAAGAATGGACTACATTTTCCAGTGGAGTAGAAATAGAAATAAAAGTTCTGACTAATTTTGCAGACCACAAACAATAGTTGTCACAGTGTTTATATATACAGCTATCAGAAAAAAAAATGTGGAAGAGAGTTGAAAAAGAATGTCGATCTTTCCCTATTGAGCTTATCTAAACTAAGCTAAAACAGAGAAACAAACCAGCACACAGTGTAACCTGTGATGACCTGATAAGACTCCAGAGGTGGCCAGGTTAATTACTGCTGTATCAGACAGAAACTTTAACCTCCAACTGCATCTCATTTAGTGAGCCAGGTAAGAGGACTAGGGGAAATTTGTCTTTATGAGAGGTCTGTAGCTATAAACAAAGGAATAAAGCAACACTTTTACCTTTAGGTAAATACTGTGACACTGTTCTGTTTTATGAAAGAGAGCAAAGAGATTCAATGAGGAGAAAAAATTAGCGTTATATGAAAGTGCCTCCATAAGGGACCCTAGTTGAACCAAACAGATTTCTGATGACAAACAGATAGGCCATCATCATATTCTATCAGTTTTAAGGAGGTGAGCAAGGGAAGATAGTGTGGCTTGAAACTGAAGACTCTCTTTCTCCACTAGCTTGCACTTTTTTAAATTTCCACTAGGATGGTAGTCAGAACTCACAGCATGAACTTTTTGTTGGGGTCATTATCAAGGGGGCAAAGGCATCTGGAGTTTCTCCTTGAGTCTCAGGGAGATAATCAAGAATTGACCTGTACGTAGTACTTGCTTCTTTTGAACAACTGTCACTCTTCCTGAAAGTTGTGGAACTACAAAGAGTAGTTGTGTCAAGACTACACTACATTATAGAAAAATTTAGTTAAATTAAAGATGTGTCTTTAATATCTGGAGATCTTTTCTCTTGTCAATTTGAAGGTTGGCTTGGCTAAAGTGAATCTCAGAACCTGAGCTGTGAATCTGGTGCTCAGAACTATCTATTTATATATGTGTGCATGTATTTCTTAAAAAGTAGGTAGCTACAAATAAATTACTGCAGTTGATACTGTTTTAAAAAAAAATGAATTCTGTAAAGGATATCTATATGGAAATTTTTGTTTGACCCAGTACAAGTATTATCAAATACTTTGGTCTGATGATCATATACAATAATGCTTACCAAAATAAAGCTACAGAGCAAAATCTCCAAAAACCCTCCAAAGCTTTATCCTGTATTTTGCACATCTTTTAAATTATTGTTTGTTGATTTAAACAAATTGTTCTGTGCTTTGATTTTGTAATATGTAAAATCTTGCACTATAATTAATTTATCTTTGCCGAAAAAAGCACAGGGGAGAAACTCTGCATGTATCATAAATTTTGGACAAACATGTATGAATATGTAGGAATAATAATTTGTCTAAAAACAAAAAAAGAAATTAACAATAAGCATTGCATTATATTACTGTAACCAGTTTTCAAAAGGAAAAATAACTATATTGACAAGTTAATTAATAAGAGAAAATACAAATGAGCCACACATAGGCCTTTATGTACCAAAATACCTCGATACACAAAAAGTCAAAATTTTTAGGACAGCATGGAGAGTGCACAGAAAGCTCACTACCCTGGACTTCAGAAGAGAAAAGTTTGGGTTCTTCAGGGATCTGCTTGGTAGAGTACTGTGGGATAAAGACCTGCAGAGAAGAAGGGCCCAAGAAAGCTGGCTAATATGCAAGTATCATCACCTCCAGCCTCAAGAGCAATGCATCCAAACAAAGAGGAAGTCAAGCAAATTCCAGGAGGCCTGCACAGATGAACAAGGAGTTTTTGGACAAACTCAAACACAAAAGGGAAGCCTACAGAGGTCAGGAGCAAAGAAACATAGTCTGGGAGGAATACAAAGCAGTTGTCCTAGCTGCCAGGGATCAGGTTAGGTTAGGAAAGCTAAACCCTGATAGAATTAAATCTTGCCAGCAATGTCAAGAGCAAGAAGAAAAGATTCTAATTGGTATGTTGGTGATAAAAGTAAGACTAGAAGAAACATGTGGGTTGTCTGGAAGAAACTGGGAGACCTGGTTACCCACATGGTGAAGACCAAGCTACTCAGTGACTTATTTGCCTCAGTCTTCACTGTCAAGTTCTCCACCCATGCTGACAAGTCACAAGAGGCAAAGGCAGGGACTGGGAAAATGAAGAACAACCCACTGTAGGAGAAAGTCAGGTTCAAGACCATCTAAGGCACCTGAAGCTTCACAAGTGGATCTTGAGGAAACTGAATGTCTTGGAGTGGCTTTATAATGTATATCACATTCTTATGATATAATATCCAGAAAATGAATTTTATGCCTCTAAAACTGAACTAGAGAGGGAAGTCGTTATGCCATTGTTCATTGTATTTGACAAGTTGTGACACTTGGAAGTTCCCACTGACTGGAAAAGGAGAAAGAGAACATTCATTTTTAAAAAGGTAAAAAAGGAAGACCTGAGGAAGTACAGGCTGGTCAGTCTTATCTCTGTGCTCAGAAAGATACTGGAAGAGATCCTTCTGGAGATTATTCTAAGACACACAGAAAATAAGACCCAGCCAGCTTGGGTTCACTAGGAAAACATGACTTAGAAATCTGGGAAAAGCAACTGACATAATCCATTTGGACTTGTTCAAATATTTGACACTGTCTCACACAACATTCTAGTCTCTAAATTGGAGAGTTTAGAGTTTGGGTTTGAAGGATGTACCACTCATGGACAAGGAGTTGGCTGAATGGTTGCACTTAAAGACTTGTGTTCAATGGGTTGATGTTGAAGTGGACACCAGTGACAAGTACCTTTCCCCAGAGGTTGATATCAGGATGGTGCTGTTTAACATTTTCATTGGTGACAAGGGGAATGAGATGGAGTTAACTTTTGGAAAGTTTGATGATGACAACAGGCCCTGTGGTGCAGTTGGTGCACTGGAGGGAAGGGATGCCATTTGAAGGGACCTTAATAGGCTTGAGAGTGGGCCCATGGGAACCGCAGGAAGCAAAGTGAGGCCAGTTGAATGGTTCTCTGCCTGAGTCTGGGCAATCCTAAAGACAAGTGTGGGCTGGCCAAGGAATGGATTGAGACCAGGCCTGAAG
>WEIV01030691.1:3418-13529 GCA_013390005.1 Calyptomena viridis
TTTCTCTAGTGTGCTATTTTGAATAGTTATAGATTCACTGGAATGTAAAGAATGTAGGATGATAGAGGACTTAGGATTATCTGACTTTTCTTGTAAAAAAGGAACTCCTTTGTGATTTTTCCTTTTATGACAACAAAAATAAAGGACTGCTTTTATCTTTCCCCTTCTTTTCCTCTTACCAAAGGCAGAAAAAAAGAATAAGGAATGGAAAAGGAGAAAAGGAAATGGGAAATTCAACCATCTGAACAACTGAAGGCATTGAATTTTAGATATTCAAAATATTTTTTTATTAATGATAAACCCTAATTTGACAGATTCTTTTTCCAAATTTTTTTTACATAATAAAATTATGTATGAGATATGATTAGGACTACAACTACTGCCAAAAAAGAAACGGGTAAAACAAAATAATTACTATGCTCCAAATTGTATTTAAATAAGGTATTTTAGGTTCCTACTTCAATTTTTTATTATTCACTGCAATGTTTATTGCTTTGTTTAATCTTTTAAGGGATGTGTATTAGTTCTAGTCTTGAACTAGAATGTGACTGTGCTAGTTATTAAATAAACACAATAACATACATTGGTAGTGCCACAAATATCTTAAGATCATTCCTTTAAGTACTTTTATTCTGGTTGGTATTCTTTCCCAGGAATAAATAATTTATTGTAGTTAAGAACTGAGCTGCATTTGAAATATCATACCTGCACCTCTCTCCTTTGAAGAAACTCAGATGCAAATCAAGCTCAGAGTTATGTAACTTTAGGCAGTTCTATAATGGGACGAATTACACCAAATACAAAAATGCCTTGAAGTTTCTTCTCTTTGACAAAGAAACAAGATTAAACTCTTTTAAATTTTTTATTAATAACTGTGACTTGAACCATGTCACCTACTGTTTTCTGGTAGTATTTCTCACCAAACAGCAATGGTCTCAAGGCAATCTAATCTAGGGTAAAACTGAAACAAAAGAACAAGAGTTTTCTGGGGTTTGAGCTGGGACCACAACACGGAATTCCTGTTCAAAATTACAATACAGCAGTCTGTAAGAAACCTCCTGGATACAAGGAGGTTTTGCTGAAAGTCAACAATAAACTATATTTAAATTGAGGAAAAAAACATACAAAATGGAGGAGGTCAAAAGAAGTAAACTTTCAGGTGGAATACTACAATTAAGATTTTTCAATATCGGTACTTTTGTTTTGTGAAAGTTTGAGGGAAAAATGAAGAGTTTCTTTTTTGAAAGAAACTATGATGAAGCTATTCCAATGCTTAATAGAAGTAAATCAGTTTCTCAATCACTAATTGTGAATTAATTCTGTTTTGTAACTTTGTCAGGTAAGCTATTGAGTAAAATAATAATAGCAAAGCTGTCTCAGATAACTTTTCTGACCACAGAACCCCTCTACTGGTAATGGAAACAAGGTATTACAAGATCAAATGGAATGTACAGTTTCCTCAATTTTTTATGACTGTCCTTACCACACCCTGAATGTAGACAATGAGCAAAACATGGTTTACTATTATTCACTTATTATGTCATTCTTTTTTCTGCATGGTAGTGTGACCCAAGACAGGCCTATGCCACCTGAACAAATATCAGCATCACTGAAGGGATCCTGAAGGTTCAGAGTATCACACTTGCTCTTCATCGTAAATATGGAATAAGATACATTTTATTGTTTTAACCTGGATGGTTTTTGTCAATAGATCTGCCCACTGGTATATATTTCAACATACAGAAACAACCAAAGCAGCACAGTTTGTTAAGGAGATATTTGTAAATATACTTATTTATTTATAATATTTACTTAGATATTTATAATATTTATAATATTAATTTTCTTAAAAGGAAAAAGAGACACACAAGAAATAGCAGTAGTTGTAAAGCTGCTTTGAAGAATCAAATTAATTTCAAAATGTCAAATAAACTGGGAAATCTCAGATGGCTAAATTTAACCTTCATATTCCAATGGCACAGGTCATTCATCTGCTAATTAACTTTTTGCTAGTTAATGTTGCCTCTTCTTTCTTTGAAGTTACAATAGCATAATTGTGCAGCAGGGTTCAGCCTCTTGTAAATCACAGGATTGCTTATCCTACTTCTTATTCTCACTGGAAAAGACTGCCAGTTACGCTTCTCCTAAATCAGCTGTAACACACCAGCACTTCTCCTGGGTTTTATTTGATTGATTGCGGGGGGCGGGGGGTTGTTTTTGAATTGTTGTTGCGTTGGTGGATTTTTTGTATGTTTGCTTGGTTTTTGTGGGTTTTGTTTTGTTGTTTGGTTTGGTTTGGTGGGGAGTTTGTTGTTGGGTTTTTTGTCTTTTTTTGGTTGTTGATTGGTGTGGGATTTGTTTGTTTTGTGGTGTCGTTACTTTAGGGTTTGGTTTGGTTTTTTTTTTTTTTCCCACAAGACTTTTCTCCATTAAGGGCACTGACCTTTCCACCTCATTGATATACAGTTCAATTGTTTAAAGTAAAACTCTGTTATTTGTGTTTCTTTCTCTTGAATAATACTTGTCACTGTTTACACCCTCTGACTAGCATTATACACTGCGTAGACACTAAAAAGCTTATGCATTCCCAATTTTGTCCCCTTAGCACCCTGAATATGCACTGAATTATTCCTTTCACAGCTATTTACTATTTTTGTCATATCTTCATCGTCATACAGGTCTTATTGGTTCTACTGCAATTCGGAGGAAGATTTGTGTAACCAGGGTTTGCAAAGTTTTTTTCCTAGAGGTTTCGTAGAAGCTCCATATTTTCCTCATATTTGTGGAAATTGTGCCAAATTACTTTGGCACACAACCATAGTGCAGAGTTAGGGTTTATGTCTGGAGGACAGTCTGACAGGTTGAAGAGCTTCTGGAAGCATTTCTCAATTATTGTCTATAAGACCCCAGGTTCCAACCTACATGCTGACTGAAGGGGTTTTACGTTAAAAATATACAAGGCTTCAAAAACTCAGCTGTCGAATTTATTAGAAAAGCCTTTGGTCCTTTTCAAACCTTAAGAGACAGTGCAAAGGAGAAACTCTGCACATATTTTCTCAGGAGGTACTTTTACTGGTAAACTTTTAGAAAATAAGGGAGCTTGGCATAAGTTTAAAGGGCAACATGCAATCAAAATAAAGCATTCCACAAAGCATTGACTTAGCACAGTAATCCATACAATTTCTCAAAATCCAACTCATCCAGCTTTAAGTTAAACAAAATATTAAGAAAGGTGCTTAAGAGAAGAAGAAGTAAAGGAAGAGAGAGAAAAAGGAAGAATTATAGCTGTCACCTCTAGATCCAGTGTAGATCCATCATAGATCCAGTCACTAGGAGCCTAGGAAGATGGCAGGGTCTGAACAAACATGGAGAGCACGTTGCTGCTTTTTTTGCTTTGGGCCACCTGTGGCCACCTCCACCCGCCCCCCTGGCAGGATTTCTGGCCCACTGGCCACTCAATCTCTGGAGTGGGATGTGGGGCAGTGGTCCTGGGGTGGTAACCAATCTGGGACTAGGTTAGGGGTTCCAAGGTGTGGTATGGGACAGCGCTCCCGGGCTGCCCAAGGAGACTCCAAGGGGCTGGGGTATGGGACAGGGTATTATCTCACTTTCACCAAATTCTACCTGTCTCTTCCTCCTCTTCCACATACGCACTTAAGTTAGTCTGAGTCAATAATTAATACAAGAATCCAGTATCTCACAGTGTAGCTAAGATGAATTCCTGGTTCTACTAAAATGAGTGGCAGAACATTTAAAATGAATGGGATTTCTAGTTCCCCAAATGATGTTGCCTTGACATGATTTTACATGCAGCTGTTATTCCTGTTTCTAGTAGAGCATGGGCTATTTTTATTTCTCTATGTAGGGAACTGTTCACCAATGTTTTTTGTGTCTTCTCTTTAGGCAACCTTTGCTTTACAATGAGACTCAGAAGATCCCTTTACCCTTCTTAAAATTTCTATACACAAACTGTTTCAGCTTTATGAAACAAATGATGGAGTAACAGTTAAAAACTTAACAATAAACAATTGTTAGAGCTCCGTCCAATTAATTCGCATTTTTCAAGTGTCAGCAGTTTGCACAATAAAGCTCTCCAGCACAGATGGTGACTCAGTCCAGCTCCAGGAAGATGATGATTCAACATCTGCCCACCCATTAAGAAGAAGGAAAAAGCAAATGCAAACAGCTTCTGCAATGAGATGTAGTACAGTACAGATGCCTTCCTGTCAGGTCACTCTGAAGGCAGAGACAAGGCTTGAAAGACAATACAATGAATTAAAACAAACAAACAAACAAACAAACAAAATCCTAGAGGTGAAAAACTACTATGATGAAAATAATAGTCTGATTATGGAGAAACTAAATTGGAAAAAAGAGTCGACAGGAAGAAGTGTCTTACTTGTAACACACTGACTCCTACCCTTAGCCATGTTCATTAACAGACAAGGGAAACAGCCCCAGAAAGAGTCTAAACAGAGATCTTGGTCAACACCTGACACAGGTGAAGTAAGACTGGTAATATCATTCTTATATGGAAGTTGGGAGTGTAGGAGCAATGTGAATGTCACACATCACAACTAAATAAATCCAAATACAACCTGACAGTTTGCACATAGTATCACTGTCAGCTTGTAGGCTCCTTCAATTAATCAGCTTACTGAAAATATCTGAAATACCTTAGTCAAATAATACATGAAATGTACAAGGAAAAAGGGGAAAAAAAAAAGTGCAGGGGAGAATTCGTGTAAGAGAGTTGGATGGGCTGGGTGTTTCCTGGAGAGTAGAAGGGTTTCCCATGGGGGTCAGCAAGGCTCTTCTATCCCATCTCCCCAGCCAGGAGCAGTACAGATGGGGGTACTGCAGGCAGACCCAGTTCCCATTTGCCACCTCTCTGGGGATGGGACAGGACATCAGCCCATGGTCTGGGCCCAGTCTAGGTCCCACTGTCATTCCCAGCCTGGTTGTAAGGCAATAGGGCAGTGGCTCAAGTGGTGACCAAGGGCTGTGAGGTGGCCTGGCCATCGTCTCCCTCAGCACTCCCAGAGGCTCTCCCCTTAATGTGGTGGGATGGGGACCTCCCTGACTGTGATGATCCAGAACAGGATTACCCATAGCACCTGCAATCAAATCCTACTGGGAGAACATGTTCAGGGCCCTCTTGTTTATACAGAGCTGTTTTAAACAGAGGAAGGTGTAAGCTATGCTGGAATGTATATGCAAGAATGCACTACATTTGAGAAACTTTTGAGGGTCCCCTCTAATAATAACTGTCAGTCTGTTCCTCTTCCTCCTCATCATATTAATTACTAGACCAGGGTTTCAAGGGCAGATTGAATTTCATGTATGTTCATGCAAGGCATGAACCATACTTTCACATTCTGGAGGTACCAATGTGTTGCAGCAAGTTCAGGTCAGCAGAAAGGAGGATGGTCTGCTGGGCGTCTATCTGCTCACAGCAAATGCTTCTGGTTTCAGGAAGAGATATTTCTTCACTGAGCATCACGTTCCAGGCCAATCTAAGATGTCAGTAAAATGCACAGTGCTGTGTGGGACATGTTCTGGAAAATGTGTCTGGTTTGCTTGGAGAGGAATTGGTTGCAGAAAATCTCTTTTAGCAGACTTGAATATGCCCTCATCTTGTGCAAACCACTCTCGCTTTGAACTTCAGAGTTTAATTTGATTGTTTCAACCTTTTTCTGATTATGTAGGTGCCAGTTATTGCCTTGCTATTCAGCCTGACATTTTCCAGGTGTTTCTTTCCAAGAAAAAAAATATTTATAGGAACTATTAGACTTGGTTTTATTCCTGTGCTATTTCTGCCATATGCAGAAGAAGGAGAACTTCTAGGAAGTTCTGGAAGAAATAGCCACCGGAGCTCAGTGAAGGGAGGAAGCTGCACTGACTCTTCACTCTTTTTCCTCTCCAGGTTTCATTGAGCAAATATATATCTTAATATATTCACTTTGAATGGATATTAGACATGTCAAAATGTCAAGGGAGTAACACAAGTTTAGTTTTCTTAACATTAAATCCTTTGGTCATGAAAGAATTGTGGTATTTTATTACAGTGAGGGATGGGGCCATGGCAGGGGAGGAGAGCTACCATGATGTATTAATTTGTTGCCTTTTCCTTTCTGAAACCCGCACATGCTTTCTCCAGCACACAGTTTCGCAATGACTTTTTTTATGTTGTTCTCCATTTTGGGCAGCACCCAGATGATTTCTGTGGCTGCGGAAACACTCTGGTTGCTGGGTGGAGTCTCCCTCACGGGTTATAAAACCACTGAGAACCTTCTGCTCTGTTGTTTCTGGCTGTGCAGCCCTGCAAGACACTGTTTGTGAGGAAGAAGGTGGGTTTTTATGCTTCTTTACTGTTCTCTGTAGACTCGGGACATTTTAAGAATTCTATGTTGAATTTGTCAAATGACCTGGTGCATATTTTCTGTGGGTTAGGTTTGCTGGCATGGGTGTGGGCAGGAGAAATTCTTTTAGTTTAGAAACATTTTATGGGAGGGCTTGGACAATTATTCATTTTAGTTAATGCAATTAAATAAAAGGAATTAAAAAAGCTTAAAAATTTAAAAGTAAACTTATTTGGAATTGACCATTTCATATGCTTTCTCTTTGCCTTTGTAGTAGGCTGCTGTAGAAGTCTTCAGTAAAACTGGAGTACCTAGAAAATATACGAAGCATATACCTATGCTCTATATGGAAACTAAAAAATAGACAACTGCTGTTACTTCAACAACATTTCGTTGCTTTGAGACTATAGAGGAGTCTTTGCTCATGAATGTGATGCAAATGAAATCTTTTAGAAATCAAACCAGAAATCAAGTTTTAGAAATCAAATCAAACCAATATTTTAGCAACACAAGAGCAAAATGCTGTTTTTGTAACTAAGAACTTACGCAAAGCCACATAAGAACTGTATCATCCAGAGTTTATTCTACTAATTTTTTCCATAGAGCTTTACAAGGAAGAGATTGTTTTTCTCTCTGGTGTTTTCATATTCAGCAGACTTTCCAATTCAAAATTAATTACTGTGTTAGATCTGTTTTTCTGATAGGGTGTCATGAAGGTAATTTACATCAAGATCCTGGTATCTAGCCTTGGACAGGAACCAGAGATGGTGTATTTGACATGGTTCATGATATGGTTAAACAAGCATGAATAAATGATGTCGTTTGACACAGACTATAGTGCAAAAATCTAGTTTGTGACTTTAAATTATTTCAATAGAGTACCTTCTCAAAACTTTAAAAAATTTGGGTATATCCAGTTCAGGGGTGCATCTTCTAGAGACTAAGATCCAGACAGAAAGCAGTATTGTGATAATTTTTGTGAAACAACATTTAGGGATTTGATTTTCCAATCCAGTTGCAATGTTGATGATTCCATCTGGGAATGATAAAATGCATAAAAATCACACTATTTTTCAAACTGAGATATTTTAAGTTCTTGATCCTCTTCCCTTTTAAATGGGGCATCTACACATTCCAGATTGGGAGTGGGACACATAACCTGGACAATATTTTATTAAACAGAGTAACTCTCAAATAGGTATCCAGTATGGAGTAACCAAAAAGGAGTGTCACACTTTTCTAAGGTAACTTCTGTTTCCACTGCTCCGTAGGTACATGATTTTTTTCTATCTCCCTGTTCATAGTCCCTGAGCACAAAAATAGACAAAAAGATATGACAGAAAGCCATCAGTTCTTTCAGTCCTTTTCATATTAAATTAAAGTAATATTTGTATTGAATCTATCCATCCTGGATCTAGGTATTGTTTACAAGAGCTGTTTGCATTTTAGACTGCCATGAGTCAAAGCATTGGGAAAGTTCTCGTCTCTGTTAGGGAGCTGGCTGTCTTCCTAGATTCCAGTCTTCTTTTTTCTTATTAGCCATAGTTTCCTATAAAGCAGGAGAAGAGTTATATTGGTTTCTTATCTTTCAGAGCCAATTCAAGCAGACTAAGGTCTTTAGCTCCTCTCAGAGCCATTTCCTATTTTGACTTCTATTAAAATTTTTTATTAGATGGAAATAGGTGGATCTACAGATTTTTTTTTTTTTAATTGTATGATTTAAATGAGAAAAGACATAAAGGTTTGGGGGCTTAATAAAGCAAATTTAATGTCGCCTGTCAGTCTTCTGCTCTAGCCAACCCCAAGAGCAGTAAAACCCCTAGATCTGGGTGTGGGAACATGCAGAAGAAGTGGATATGTTAGTAGTTCTTCCTGAAGTGTTACTTCTCCCTCATGCCAGCAGTTCTCCCTGAGAAGTGTTGCTCTATCAACCAAAACACAGCTTTGGTCCCCCCTCTTCTCAGAGGTGCTATAAGAATGAATCTTGTTTCTGAGTTTTAAACGGTTGTATGCACTATGAATCACTTAGTCAACAGACATATCAGTACATGTCAGTGTTGATGACTCAGTGCACCCATTATGGAGACTGTTAAATGTTTTCATCCTGCTGCGTATGGCCTTTATGTAAGCTGTTATAAATGCAGCAGAACTTCAGGTACAACACCACTTCATCTGCCCTCATTAAGTTCTGCCAATACTAGAAGGATTTGGGAGTCACTATAATAGCTTGATAAAAGTACTGGTTTTAATAGCAGTGTAAGTATGTTTTTCTGATCCTGAATAAGTGACATATCGTTAAAGTTGGTCCCTAAACCACAATATTCTGACCATTATTTATCCAACTGAGACCTACTCTAAATAACACACAAATACATATTCAGTTTTTCTGGCAGCACAGGCCGAGCTGAATTTTGCTCCCTTGAGGCTGAGGGAAGGGCAAAAAGCAGGAGTTTTCTGGAGAAGACAGAGTATAGGTGGCTCCTGCCTTGGAGAGGGGAGGTAAGGAGAGCTGGAAGCAGACTGTGGGAGGAAGCTGTCACTTTGTTGGCTGCTGAATATGGAAGTAAGCTTCATGGTTTCGCAATGAGGGAAAGAAACAGTTGAACTGCAGCTATACTGCTTGGTCCTAAATGTGCATCTTTTTAAAAGACTGGTCTGTGCCCTTCCTATAGGAGCTAGGGCATGTGTTAGCAGCATCAGTAACATAATTTTTTATAATCGTGTATATGATTTACATTATATGATCTGTACTCTGAGACTGCAAATAAAATTTTGTTTCTTCACTAGATTCAAAGTCAGTCTGGTTTACTCAGCAACATTAGTTTATTGTTTATATGTATCCTTTAAAACCAGGCCTGCCTTAGAGTTTGCTGTGAAAGAGTCTTTTGAAAAAAAAAATATTTTTAATAACATTTTCTGATAAATCATTTATCTCTCCTTTCTGTTTGGTCACTGTTTCAGTTAGTAAACAGAATATTTCTCACACCAACAATGTAAGTTGTTATGAAGCAACCTACAAATATTTTTGACAGCCCAGTGTCATATCACCATTTGTATTTTTTTTCCCATTTTGCATAGTAACTTATGAAAAAGCTAGCTGGATTTTCCTTTTGAGTGGTAAAAAGAAAAATTACAGTTTTTTTCACTTCTTAAATGGGTAATGCTCTATTATGTAGAAGTTGTAAGAAATAAAGAACAATGTATGTGAAACTATCCAGTTTTACTTGCCTTCCTTAGAAAGAGTCTAGTCAAAGAAATTAAATGAGAGTATACTTAACAAGGGGAGATCTTTTGTCCTAACACATGAGAACTCCAACCTCCATGAACAATCAGACAAGAAAACTTGTCTACCACTGAATTTGAAAAAACTGCAAATACTCAGTAAGCTAAATGGGCATAGGTGATGGAAAAAGACAAACTAATTGATTTTTGGTAACTTCCTTTCGTAAGTCAATGCTAATGCTAAGATATTGCTATAAGCAAATAGTCCAACTACCGTACTGCTCTAAGCTAAAACTTCTGCAGTAGCTAGGAGTATAGGCATGAGCAATNTTCACTCTAACTGGCCTCTTCAAAGTAATATTCTGATGCTGAGGTGTGTAAACATATAAAAACTTGTTCAGATGATGAACATGAAAAAGAACAGGGACTCTTATGCTGTCCCACATGTCCCACAGGAAGCCAGGAGTTGGGACTCCGGAATGTAAAGGAGGAAGCAAAGTCATCAGTACATATCCTAGATTTTGTAT
>WEIV01030695.1:1784-12577 GCA_013390005.1 Calyptomena viridis
TCTCCCCCGTAGCCCGCGGGCCAGGCGGGTCACCGATCCGAGAACCGACAACCGCTCCCTGCCCACCGCCGCCCCGCTGACCATCGATGTCCCTCGGCCTACAGTTCCCGCAGGGCAGCGCGCCACCTGCTCCGGCCCGGCCGGGGCGAGCGGCAGCGAAGCACGCCGGGAGCTGTAGTTCTTGAGGAGAGGAGCGGCGCCCCCCCCGAGGCTTCTCCCCGGGGAGAGCAGCGCAGCCGGCCCTGCCGGAGGCCGTAGCGCTGCACGGTGGATCTCGCGCAGCCCCGGGCTTGGAGCGTCTCAAAAAAGGGGCTCGGCGCTCGCCTGCATCCCACGATCTGCCGTGGGCGCTGCTTGGAGCGGGGCTCGATCCTGATTCAGGTGCCCCCATCGCCTCTTCCCGCCCCCCGCCCACACCTGCCCCCGGGTCTGATTCCAGGGCGCTCCCCTCCGGCCCTGCCGGCCCCGCGCAGCGCTGTGTCTTCCGAACCAGCCTCCAAGATTCACCCCGTAGGGACATTTTCAAAGTTCTCTGAAGTGCTACTCGGTTCAACAAGACGCTTTCAACGGCTTTGCCTTCAACCCACGTTTTATGGGCATGTTGATCATGCAGATCCGGACAGAGGTTTGCTGGGGGCTGGTGTCACACAGTGTTATCTTCCATTCCCCCTTTGGAAAAGACTAGTGTGGAAAGTGGGAGCCGAGTCAGTTTAGTTCAGTGTCTGCGAGAATGCCTGGGAAGGCTTACTATCAACCTATGAATGACTTCAGAACTAAAGTAAGATAAAGGTAACTGCATGAAAGTTAACACACAAATGTCAGCTTGGATTACTCGGAGCACTTGAGTAACCACCTTGATAGGCGGTTGTGCTGCTCTGCACACAGTCGCCTTCGTGTTGTACCTCCAGCACATCCCTCCACACCACCAGTGTAATGTAACAATTGCTACCTATGCCTTGCAAAAGAGCAATTAGCAGTATTTTGTTCCCCAGTCAGAAAAATCAAGATCTTGCTGTTTTCTCAGCTTCTGGTCTTTGAGTGCCTCCTCCTCCCTTTTGCAAGAAATTGCATTTTGTGTGCTTATTTGCAAGTTGTGATAGAAAAAAAGGATTTAATAAGGCCATAGAAAAGACAAGACACCGTTGCTTCTCCCCTCACAACCTCCATATGGGTTGAAGGAACAACGCTGGAAAGAACCATGTCACCCCATATGTATCTGGTTTTTCTCTTGTTCTAGAGTAGGAACAGAGTTAACAGCAGCAACACTGTGTCAGAGCTACAGAAGAGTTTCAACTCTGAACAATGAATGGGAAGCTGTTTCCCACTCATTCATGCCTCTATGTACTTGTGCAGACTGCCAGAAGCAGGGCTATTTGGAAATGGAGCCTGCTTGAGTGCCTCCTCCTCCCTCTTGCTCCCCTTCTCATAACAGTCTTTGTAAGCAACGTTACTTTTGGTGCCCAGCGTGGGGCCAGGTAAAGGCAGTTATATATATATATATATACACATATAGTGCATGTTATAGAAATATAGTGCATGCTATAGAAATAGGAGCTGTTGAGTAGCATTCTCCTGTGCAGGTCACGGAGTTTGCCAGCAGCCATGCTTAGCGAATAGTACCTATTACTGTGTTTGAGAACACAGTACTATCAACAATGAATTCTTGCTTTGCTTTCGTGCTAATTGCTATGTGCTGGAGACCATGGAGAAATACTCCCTTTTCCCCCTGCCCAAAATTGATATGAATGGCTTTATTATGAGCTCTCATGTTATCTTTACTAACCCTTATGTAAGCTGTTTAATACTATTACTATTTAACACCATATGCACATTATGGGGTTTGTGTACTCTGAGGTCATCCTGGTGTGAGAGAAAACAAATTTTGGGTGATGATATATTGAAATATGCCCTAAGATACCCAGTTCCTGGGTGGCAAGGTGTATGGCAGGAATTGGGCAGGTTCCTAGGGCGATTGACACCTCCCATTGCTTGGGATTTCACACCTGAACAGGTGTTTGGTCTTAATGAAATGACACGTCACCTGATAGAAGGGTGCCTTGCCTACCCCAATCAAAATCAGCAGCTCCTTGCTTTGTACTGGGGTCTGGCCTGTGCTTACTGAGCTGCAGTTCAGGGCTCCCAGAAGACGCTGGTGGAGGCAGGAAACCAAACTGTTTTGGAGGACACTAAGGCTGAGGTAGGTACTCAAACCACAACACCTACAGTAATTGCTTCAGTAGTGAAAAAGAAGAAATGGACAAGAGAATCTACAAGTCCATATCATCGATTAACAAGGGAGGATGGAGAGATGTGATGTGTACTCCAAGGTGATTTAACTTTGGGGAAAAATAATCTGTATTGTAAGTTATCTGTTGCAGGAAGTACAGTAGTAGGACAAGAAGAAAAGAATTTTTCAAGCATGAAGGAGTGTGTGACAGGGACCTAAGCTGGGCTGGTGCCCAATGATCGAGTGCACTGCCTTCTTCTGTCCTGAGTACCCATCCTGACAGAATGAAGTCCAAGACCTGGAGGGGTGGAAGAAGGCCACAAAATTGGGAAATAACATCTGTGAAGATATGGGAGATAGGAAGAAAATTTATATGTGTATATGGTAGTAAAGGATATATTATCTGGGATCTGAGTATGACACAAATGGTATGGAGTAAGGGGTGGAGATTGTACTGGATCTATCCGAGCCCCAGCAGCCTTAGCAGTGCTAGGAGATACCATTCCACTGTTTTGACTGCTGTGAGGCAGAGGGGACACGAGCAGGTCAGGTGACCCAGACTGACCAAAGGGATATTCCAGACCATATGATGTCAGCTCAGATATAAAAGAACAGCAGGGGTGGGGTCACAGGGTTGTCTCTGATGGCTGCCTGCTGAAGGGACAACCAACGTGTAGGGCCCTGCTTCTCAGGATGCGAGCTGACCTCGTGGAATGGGAAGTAGAGATTAGATTCTCCTTTGCTTTGCTTCTTGTGTGCACAAATCTTTTCTGATAGTACTAAACTGCCTTGTCTTAACACCTACAAGTCATTGTCATCTTATTGGTAAAAGGGAAGGGGGGAGAGACTGTCCAGGTACTTGGTGTCAAGCCAAGGCCAACCTGTTACAGTCATTTTGGAACGGAGCCCTTACCACCTTTCAGTGGAGCATTTCAGGAGATGGCAAGACTGGAAGTGCAGGAGAAAATGCAGCCTATTGCTTCCTCTAGCTTTTCATCATGGCAGCCAGCAATAAATAGCAAGCAGCAGCTTACCAGTCTCCTGGCTGCCCCCTTCACCTCAGATTTATTGCAAGTACCTTGGTTCACTTACTTGCAGTGGCCTTCCAAATAGCAACAAAAATGATCAGCCTTGCCTCAAAGAAATGGCAAAACCCAAGAACCCAAGGCAACTCTGGGAAGTTAGTGTCAAAACCCACACAAACTAAAATGTAACCTTATTTGGATAGAATGCATGATTTTCAAACTAATAATACCCTCCAATAATTTTTTTTTTTTTGTAATAACTCTATCTTAAAACTAATAAATCTGTCATGCATTGGCTTCTACTGCAACCCTTACATGGTGGATATTTCCTTCTGAACTTCATAAAGATGTTCTTTTTTTTGTGGATGAAGGACATATTCAGGGACTGCTTGTAGAGCACAACCCTGAAGATCACTTCTGCTTCCAGTAGAAGGAACAAAACTTTGGGAACAGATGGCAGATCACATCTTTTTTTTTGTAAAGAAATTTCATAAAGATGAATTTTGTCACTTCTGTAAAACAGCTAATTGAGCTTAATGAATTCAACACACAGGAATTTTAAATGAATAGTGTTCAACTGAATCCCTGAGGTTATGTGACATGAATCAGTTTTGTAGGGACAAAAATACCCTGTGTCAGAAAAGTTTTATTTTGAGATGTCTATGATAAAATAAGGAGTGGAGAAGAAAATACACCAGCCTCCCTCGTTTTGCTAATTTAACATAGTTTTTGTTGCAGTTTCGAGGTTCCTCCTGTTTGAGAGACTTCTCCAGGCATGAAAGGAAAAAAAAAGTGACAAAACTAACAAGGCTGGCGGGCAGATTTCCGGGAGCAGGTGGAGGAAAGGGAAAAGAAAGCATTTCCCACTGACTTTTCATAGTTGCCTAGATTTTGAACTCATAGTCCTTCTGAAAATACTGCCTAGAAATCAGATATTCTGTAGAGACTAATTTTGAAACACTCCTTCCCTCTGAGATGTTTCATTTTTCCAAACAAAACCGAACCAGGTAACCCAAGGATCCTGCTTTGTCAAACCTTCAGGAATGTTATTTTTACATTGATGGTACTGGTTTTTCTTCTCTATGAAAATGACTTTCCACACAAGAGGCTACTTCTTATGTGGATTTGTACTTGATTTTATAGAACATTTCCACTTTTCTGAACAAGGATTGGATCAAAACTCCAAAGCTGATTGAGGGCAGAAGCTGGAGCAGTGAGAGAGAGTTTTGATTTAGTTAATTTTAGCTGCTTGTCCTAGCTAATTTGTATGGAATCAGAGCATCATTTACTTAAAAATGGCTCTGGAGGAAAAGTCCAGTACAATTATTTTTTTGAAGCTACAGGAATTATTGCTAGTGTTCTTCTTGTATGTTTCACCTCACATTAATTTGGGGGTAAGGAGAAATTAAAATAATCACAGATGCATATGTTTTGATACCATAACCCTATCAAAAGCTGACATTTTGAATTAATTTTTTTAACACTTTGGGGAGATTTAACTATCTTATTGAAACACTGCAAAATTGTTCATCACTGAAACCTCCTTATAATTAATCCCCAAAGGTGAAATTCACTCTGGTACAGACAGCTTTGCATGGTTCTTTGTCACATAAGTACTGCTTTGTAGAAACTGTGGGCAAGGATAAAGCATAATTAAAACAGTCTGACTTGAACAGTCAAAGCCCTGTAGCTTCTGCAGCCTTCTGCAGATGCTATCTGGAATTGAATATATCCTGAAGTAGTGAACTTTTTCTCTCATACAAATACGATTTGTAAACCTTGAAATTGTCAGTTTCTCGGTAAAACAGAAAGGGATAAATGATGAATTGTGTGATAGCTTTATGAATGAGTATTGCCAATAATGACTTGTACTTGAAAAATATACTGCAACAGAAAATAGAAGGGTAAAATTAATAATACTAGAGGAGATTTCACTGTAAACACTAACATGGTACAGGATCTAACAAGCTGAGTAAGGGTTATTTAGTAACTAGTATGAATATTAGATTGCAAATACAAACACAGACAACAGATACCCCCGCTATTGCAAGTTGGATATACAGCCTATTCTTTTTGCTTCAGCAGAAGCAGCTGGAGCTGCAGCTGGAGTGCTGTACACCAAGAAAGCTGTGAGGGAGGGGCCGGCCCATTATCGATCACTTTCCTGCCCACGGTGGCAAAAGGCACAGCTCAGCTAAAAAGATTACCTCCAATCTAGTAGTTTAGGCTTTGAATTTTCATGACAACCTCAATCAGTGTGAAGATACATAAAAATATGTTTAAAATCCAGATGTTGCTGACATCTGGGTTAGGGGCCCTCTAAGCCTTGAAACTTAAACCCAAAACGTTGTCTTGCATTATCATCAGCTGTAAATGAAAACGGAGGGAAAATGGAAGCTCAAACTCTAATAGGAACAGTTGGAGAAGTTTCCATTTCACACACAGGTGAAAGGATGAGCTCTTTAATGGGACAAAAGAGTCAGGCAGCTTCAGGTCTGCTCATTGGCTTTTGGATCACCAGAAAGAAGATTTGCAAGCATTCCAGATTTAGACCTTTTATCTCCCCATGCTCATGTAAAATTCAAAATAGTTTACAAATTATGATGTGTGAAGAGACTATAATTTAATATCTAATATCTCATAGACAAAGAAAGAAGTGGCACTTGTTTACATCTGAAATTTCAGGGTAGATAGAATATAATGATTTTGAAGGGACCCACAAGGATCACTGAGTCAAACTCCTGGCCTTGCACAGAATGACCCCCAAAATCACAGCACACATATAGAGTATATCTCAGGGTATATATTTAGTGTTCAGTGGCTGCGTATTTCAGCAGAATATACAATTAAAAGTACTGTTGTCTTCTAATTACAGGGTCTGCTTTTATGAATTTCATCAGCGTTAGCTGATACCACTACTCTTCAACACAGGTGCGCAACTGTATCTTTGCACAGGTTAACTTAAAGCTAGGCAAGGTGAGTTTCTAAGTGTACAATAACATTTTTTAGCCAAAACCTGCTCTTTTAGTCTCTCTACCTAGAGAAATGTACCAGAAAATTAATGAAATGAAGCTATCCTCAGGTAGAAAGGCAGCATTAAGCCAACCAAGCCAGTGCTGTGCCACTGTTATTGACCTAATTCTAAGTACATGAAACATGAATATTGCATGCAGATGACCATTTATTACAAACGTCTTTGTTCTTTATATAGGAAGGTAAAAAATGGGAGAATGATTCTTGTATTCTAGCAGTAGTGCTCTTAAAGCTGTGAGCATCTAAATAGGTAAAACAAAGTTTGTATCTGAGTGAATGCATTCTTATCACATCATCTAATTAACTTAGCATAAAGCAGGGAGGCTTTCAAGAACACCAATATTCTTCATGTCCTGTCTACTTTTATCAGTGAATATAGTTAAATAGAGATGTCACTTCCATGCATCCAACTAGCCTTGTTTGTAGCAAGCAAGCATTATAATGAAACTCTACAGTAAATGTCTATAAAATAGATACACTTAGTTTAACTTGGGTAACTAAAACATGGCAGAGCTCTCAGTTTACACCATGTTAGAATACACAGTGAAATTTTCATGCATTATTGTTAGGTCTTTGTTTATTGGTACTGTTTGGAGACTGAGGGTCTGGTGACACTGAGGCCAAAGGGCCACGGTCTCATAACACACACATTCTGCTACGCAACAGCACACATGTATGAAGGCTGCATTACATTTAGACGAACCCTTAGAGCTAGAAAAACAATCACAAGTTTTATGGTGAGCCGAGCACATTTGATCAGAGTAAAATCATGTTACTTAACAGAATCACGCCTCAAAGCGTTACATTTCAGTAAGGTATAAAAAAATTGGGGCTTTAAACAACAGAGGCTTGTAAGGTGAAATCAAATGTTAATATGGAACTATATGAAAGACTTTGTGGTGTTATAAAAAAAAAGTAGAATATCAACTTCTGTTCAGTAATAATTTAAAACATTTATTATTCTCAAAGTGTTCTTATAAGGACGATATATCCTATGTTTACAGTACTAGCCTGGCAGAAAGAGGTGTGTAAGTGAAAGGAGTCAGCTTGAAATGCCAAAAAATAACAGATTACTCTTTTAGAGATTAGACTGCTGTTTTAACATGTCGTTATTTGACTATTAAAATTAAATTTAGAGGGAAGGTGAAATTCAATATATACTCCTAAGTGATGTCTCCATAGCGCTATCTATCAAATATGGCTGTTTTTTTCCTTCCATTTAAACAGTTATCCTATGTTCCACAGAGCAGAGTAATGTCACTCACTCTCTGTAAAGTTTCCCATGTGGCCGAGTAATTTAAGTATGCCATCACCAGAGCAACTCTGCAGCTGAAAATATACTGCTATTAAGCCCAGAGAGAATAGATCACTAATTGCAACTTAATATTAGAGATAGACATGACATACTGAGCCAGCCATCAGAGCGTGCACTGGTAATCCAAATTTATATTATTATTGAAAAGACAACTCTTTATTGTCTTCATGAACGACTTTTACAATTACACTAGCTTAGAACTTGCTAAAGCTAAGTGAGACAAGGACTACTACTTCTGCTTAACTAGTATTTAAGCTAAGGAGGAAATTTTTTCCCCTAAACCTACCCTTTCTTGTGTGGAATGTCACACTGAGTGGGTTTCCCCGTATGAAAGTTGTGCCGACAGAGCATGTGACAATATACAGCACATGTGGAGCATCACAGGATGTGGTTTCTTCTCCCTGAAGGGTTGCAATCTAAATGGAGTGGGAGAGTATCACATAAGCAGCACCCAGTTCTCAAACTGGCTGCTCCAAGAGAATCATTGCTGGGGAAGCAGAGCATAGGGCACAACCTCCTGGGTCTCTAACATCTCCCCAGGAAAGGATGTGTGTGTCATTCTGTGGGGAGGAAGGTATATGCCTGTAACAGGTTTCTATAACAGCAGAAATTCATATTTTGGAGTCCTTTGCACCTCTTTCCAGCTACAGTTTTTGGCATAGGCTGCAATTTTATAACCAACCTAACCAGCATCCACCATGGGTGGTAGGAAAAAAGACTGAATGGCTTTATTGGTCATTTGGGTAAAGCAGTTTATTTCCTGTAATATCACTTGCAGAATTATTGCCTCTTGAAGTAGAACTCATCATGGTTTGATTTAGAACAACTATTTTTCTTACATCTTTAAGCTTCATCCTATCAATTTAATGTATAACATTTCTTTTAGGTGAATTGCATATGATTTAAGTTCAGAATCCCCCACTCATCTCCCCATTCCCTCCTTTTCTACCAATTCTGTATCTTCTATTTTCAAGCTAAACATCTTGAATTGAAAAAAAAAAATTGGAAGAAAAAGAAAAGAAGGAACATTGAGGATTAAATTCACTGCAATTTAAGCAAAATACAGAGCAACATGATTTCTCAGGCCCAAAATAATTTGAAAAAAGAACCTGGTTATTATTGAAATGCAACTCTTTCACTAGCTAGATCAGTGCTGTGGAGTTTAGTTTGCTGTGGCCTTATATTGCTTCACGTTACTGCATTCTTGACACGTTTGGTTTTTTCTACTAGTTTTCAATAGGTATCTTTTCATGTGGTTTTAATCAATCTCAGTAGTGCTGCAAAAGTACTGAAAATAACATTTCTATTTTGCAAAGGCATTTAATTCAACATAACCAAGATTTTCTCTTTTTGTCCCTTTTTTCATACTTTAAAATCAAACACATGAAATGATTTTTTTGTTCATGTTATTTCTCAAGTAGATTTTTAAACTTTATTATTTTCTTACATTGTCTGACCATTTTCACATTAATTTTTAAACACTATTTTGGTATTAGGTTAATTCAAACAAATTAGCAAAACAATTATAGATTCACATGATTTTAGGACAACATGAAGTAATCCCTCAGCTAATAAAAAAATGAAGTCACACTAGGCTGAATATGACAGACTGAACAGTTTCTCATTAGATTCCTCCTGAGGAAAGGAGACAGCTGAGAAGGTCTGCTGTATATCATCATAAGAAAAAGCATAATGTTGCTGTTGTCCTTTCCCATAATTTGATCATCTTTGGAAAAGCCTTTTTCATTCCAATTATTCATGGATTCAGATGCAAACAGAATTAATCTTTTCCTTCTCTACCTTAAGCAAGGCAACTTCCTTTAAAAACCTAAACATTTGTTTCTTCTTTTCCCACCTCTTGTTTAAAAATTTAAGTGTCTAAGTTCCTACCATTTGCCTTGAAGGATGTTTTCACAGCTAGATGTCTGTATTCCCTGGCAATACCTCCTTGCAGAGCAAGATGGCTAAGAAACTGGTGTGGAGCACTTCAGAGCAATGCTGGGATTCTGCTGCTTCAAGTTTGGGCACAGTGCCATGGTGATTCAGATCTATTCCTTCTTCATCCAGTCTCTCTATTCTATTTCTTTCCATTTTGCATTTTTTTTCCCCTTCTGCTTGGGGTTGAATCCAGGTATGTTTTCAATCTTTCCTGCACTATTATGTTTGTAATTTCTTTCAAAGAAAGACCAAGAGACTCCTGTCTGCAGTGGTTCTACAGTCTTGGGCTTAAAGAAACAACAGAATTTGTAATGCAAATGTGAGAACTGGCAATGTTATTTTTTTTTTAATATAAGGTGAAAACTCTATATTAGCTGTAGTGTTTTACTATTAAAAATAAAAAATCAACCATAGACTTAAGCGTTACACAAATATTGTTACAAGCCAAGGCTGTAACATCATATCATTGGATTTGACTGACGAGGTTTCATAGTGAATACTTTTTGTACCCTTGTAATAAGCCCTTCCTATGTAGAGTATCTCTCATATTCTTAGCTTTTTGTGCATTCTCACAATCAGCTTTTCCTCAACATTTATCAATCAGATAAATGCTGCCTTAATATAGATTCCAGTGAGATTCCACTAGTCATCTAGACTGGAGGGTCAAAGGTGGTGGTGGGAATGTCTTAAGCCAACAGCATTAGTTGCTGATGATTTAGGTGGGCTCTAGGCTTTTATCATTGTATCTACAGGGCTGTGAAACTGAAATAGATTTAGCTACAAACTCATTGTAGAAATTGCATAAGCTTTTAAAATCCAAAGCAATTCTGATCTTGATTTAAGGTTGGGGTATTTTTGTTTGTTTGGTTTTGTGGTTTTTTTTCCTAGTCTCTAGAAATTTTCTGTCTCCAGTCATCAGGTTCCAAAAGACTATAAGAGCTCATACATTTCCACTAGTAATTCAGCTGTTTCAATACAGAATTCTTTTAGAACTCAACTGAATACTCAAGTTATGGTGATTTATTTTTAGTGTTTATTTTAGCAACTTGTTCCATAGCAGCTTTGATTTCAGACAATGCCTCTGCTATGCTCCCTCCTCCCAGAAATAAAGAACTCAGCATAAGGATCTCAGTTTTCTTCTACCTTCAACACTGATGCAGAAAACTCATTAAATGCCTTAGCAGTGGCCATGTCTTCTGTGAATGCTCCTTTTATCCATGGAGTTCTACTTCTAAAATAAATCTCAGCTCCATTT
>WEIV01030698.1:0-13647 GCA_013390005.1 Calyptomena viridis
AAGGAATTAAAGTGACTTCAAAATCTGGATTCCACTGATTTCTTTTCCCTCTAGTAGTTCTTTGGCATCTGCACCACAGACTTGAGCTTTCTGGAAATTTTTCCTTCAATCCTTGTTTTTATAAAGGCCAGCAATCCTGAACCTCCCAATGTTTCTAGCAAATTAATAAAACCTGGAGATTCTCAGCATCTTTCCAAGTCAGATTCAAAATAAAATATTGGCATAACAAAAATCTGATTTCTTTCCCTTTTCCTCACTGTCTTTGTATGGTATGAATCGAATAACATCATCATGTTCTTTTATGGTTTTCATCAAAAAAACCCTTTACTTAGTTACCTTAAATAGCTACTCTTTTCTTTTGAGAGTATAATTTGTATTAAGGTAAGACTTAATACCTCTACAAAACAGAGAAGACAGTAAATATGGGAGCTGACCAGTGCAAGGGCAACCATGATGAAGAGAAATGCAGCTAGTGTCTTTTTTTGTTTAAAATAAAAAAGCCACACAATCCACCTCCAACAAAAGCTGTAGAATTGTATCAAAGGCTATGCATTCATCCAAGGTTGTGATGACGACATAAGTCACCGGAGCTCTGTTCTCATCTCATTTGTTATGATGTCACCTCTCCAGACATATTTATAATTTTACACTTTGTGGTTCCCAATCATTTATTCCTGTTAGATAAATACATGGACGGGAGCTTTGGTGACATCATGGTAAACCATGGGAGTGAAGCCTGAGTACTTTCTGCTTGTGTCGCTTTGCTTGGCAGCTTTCCCCAAGCTTGTGTGGTCACCCATGCTGAATTATTGTGAGGGGAGGTTGTCCTGGAATAAGGAATGGGAGGTGCTTGTGCTTTCCTCTCCCTCTTTTCTCTTAGTGCCTGTAGGTTGGCATTAGTGTTATGGTACCAGCTAGTGGTCAATTCACCTGAAAGGTGTCTTTTTAAGGAGCTAGATATGATTCCTGGGATAGGAATTAAGGATTATGGCACTCAGCCCACAGATCCACCTGCTCAGAACACTGTGCACCCAAGCTCAGAAGAGGCAGCTGGGAAATTGAGCTATTTCACGGCTTTTCTGGTGCATGTGTGTCCAAGCACTGAGACGAAAAGGACAATTTATCTTGGTCTGTGAAATGAGCAGCTTAAATCATATATTTAAATTGTTGAGAACAGGTGAGAACCTCTTTGTAGACCTATTATTATCATTAAATTATTACCACTTTGGCAAGATGCCAGGGGATTACATGTGAGATATGAGCACTGGAAGTGGGCATCCGACACTGAGCCAATCCATCACTGACTTGTGCTCCCTGTCCTTCCCTTGAGAGGAGCAGATGAAACAAGCCACTGAAAGTTAGTTGGCACAGCTACTGTCTTCATGCTCGGCTGGAGCTCAGCCTACTTTCATGTTTCACATCTGATTACTGAAGCCCAAATTGTAACAGGAGATGATTAGAGTGACACAGAAGTGATGATGCCCACCTCCCTGAAATGGCAATGCAGGGCTCCACCAAGAGGTGGGTGGGCAGTGGCTCTGACTTGCTGCCAAAGTGCAGCTCCTATGGAGAGGGGAGGAACAGACAGATGCCAAGTCAGTAGAGACTCCAAGGAAGGTCTTTAGCAGGCAGCTTCCCAGCTACATTTGCCAGTTACACACCTGTTGTTGCTTTTCTTTAAGCATGATGCTGTTTGGAGGTACACTCCCAGCTCTGCCCTTGCCTTATTAAATGGACCCTAGGAAACATGGACCATTCTAGTATGAAGCCATCATACTTCCTTGGGGTCTTCTGTTATCCTGGGCACACTTAAAGAGGTTTGTATCCTCCTGAAGAAGTCAGTGATGTGGGAAAAACTGGTGGTTTTATCAGCTGGTGCTCTGGGTTATGCTGCATTAGCATTACTCCTTGAGGTCTTGGAGGACTAATGTTTGCATCCCACTAACACTGACCCAGCCCTGGGGATGTTGGTGTCCATCTTCCTGCCCCTCCTGAGAGCACTGTGAAAACCACTGGTCATGGTACAAATATTCTCAGTATTCAAAGAAGCACAAATATTTTCTGCCTCTTTATGCCAAAACCAACAAGGGCGGCCAAGGGCTATTTTCTGCTGCCATCTCCTCACTTTAGTGTAAGGCTGTGGTTCTCAATAGGGCCTTACTGCACTGTTGCCATGGGCTGTATGAGTTGCCTTTAGTCTTTTTTATCTCCCAGCAAGTAAGATTCAACCAGAGCACCAATTTGGGGGGATAACCATGCATTTGTCCATCTGTCATGTGTCTGGACATATCTCTGAGATCACAGCTCTGCTGAGAGAGGCTGGTGAAGGTGGGGATGACAAGGGGTTGTTTGTTCTGCCTTGGTAAATCTGCTTTTAAGTGCTGAATGGAGGCATGAAAATCTCTTGGGCTCCCTGTGCAGAAGATTTCATTGGTTGTACAATGGGTGCCAAAAAGGGAAATGTTGTCAGCCCCTTCTATTCCCATCTTTTCCCCGAAAAAAGACCCAGTTGCTGGTTTGGTGGCCAGCAAATGGGTTGGATGGATTCAGAAAAGGTTGAATCCAAAGGTCCAAAGGAAACAGTGCAAATTTTCTGGTCCCAGGGCAGTGCACGTGCAACAGAAAGTGCTCTGCAAACTCAGCACAAGACAACGGTGGAAATGGATGAGACTCTGTGAGAATGTTGTGAGGTTCAGATAAAATCTGCAGTTCTCAGGGCAGGGTCTCTGNATAATGGTATTTTTGATTTTAGGATTTCTTTCCCCCTATACTGATCCCAGTGCAGTATGGTTTTTAAAATTTCTCCTCCTGCAATCTGTTCCTGCTGCTTTAAACTATTAATAAATTGAAAGCATGTTCTGGAGGCTGTTGTAATCCAGCCCCAAAGTTAAGCAGGTGGTGAAGTGGTTTGCGGATGGGGTACATTGCTGAACTGTGGCCTTCCAGGCTAAGACAAGACTATCATCAGGGCTCGGTGGCTGAGCTCACTTGAATAAAAGGGAATATTTGGTCCTGAAAATGAGGAGTTGTATTTGTTCTCTGTGAGGGCAGGGTACTACAGGGCCTGTAAGGAAGGGCTGCAGACATAAATCTGAAGTGATGGTCTGTTGTGGGATGCAATGCCCTATAACACTTCACCAGCATCAGGATCTCTTCCTGCTGAAGGAGTAGCCCAGATTTGAGGTTGAATCAGTCCAGATGCTGCTACATTTTGACCCAATGTCCTTTGTCATATCCTTGTGGTGTCTGAGTCTCCCAATGCCTTCTCATGGACCAATCTTCACTGATCCTCCTCCCTCAGATGAAGAGGAACTTTACTCTAACCCCCGGAGTCAAGCAAACCTATTTCATTTCAATGACAAGGTGCCGGTTTGCAATTAGCTCTAATTACGATCTCAAAGTCTTGTCCCAGTGCAAGAGGAGAGGAGCTTGGGATTCTGATTAAAAATAGAAGCATACAGACTTTCCAAGGGAGGCTGAGTATAGGTTTAGAGCAGAGATGGATGGACCCCCATCCTGTGTGAAATGTCAGTTGCTACTCTCGAGCCACAACACTGTGAGCCTTTGCAAAACCAGGTGCCCCAAGCAAGTTCTTGCCTGTGCTTTTTCTCTTGACACTTGGCATTTCTGCCCACACATTCGAGATTGCACATGGCATTTTGGACTGTATTTGTGGCCAGCCTGGGGTTCTTTTTAATTATCGTTATGTCATTATGGACGGGGGGTTTGGTATATGGGAGAAAGAATGGCTTTTCTGTTTCTTCATCAGATTTTTGCATTTGGTTGGTTTTTATTAGGACATGTTTGGCTTTGATTTCAGATTTATATGTAGTTCTGTTCTATCAGGCTCCAATAGGCTTTTTGAATCCAGGCCCTCATATAAATGGAGAATTATGATTCCAGAATTATGCCTAGTAGCAATAATAATAATAAAGAACTGAAGGTTCATATTCATATGAGGAACAAGCCGAAATTCTCTTTCAAGAGACTGAACCTCTGCATGGTTGTGGACGAGGGAGGACACTGAGGAGGAAGGCCTGTGCCTGCTCAACTAAGAGGGGTGGGATCTGGACCAGATTTGGGTGAGGAACAGAAATGGGGGAATGAGGGAGGAACAAGCCAGCCCCTAGCATACAACAAATGTGTTTTATATTGTAATATCAAACATTGGCTTATTCTGTGTTTTCTGTTAAAACAAGTCATAAAAGAACTACTTAAAGGGGACTCCATTCCTACATTTTATATATACCCACAGAGAACATGTGGAGTGCAGATAATGGTGACCAACCTTCCCTCACCACTTCGTTCCTTCTCCCCCCTCCATCACCTCCTTCACCTCCTCGATCTAATGATAATAATAAGAACAGAACCGGTGTTAACACAGAAGGAGTTGTTAATCTATTCGGAAACGGATTTTGGATTTTCGGGTCCAGGCGTACTGTTTGGGGGTTTTTTTGCTGGGGGGTTGGGAGTGAGAGAGGAAAGAAAGGAATGTTCACCTTGCTTCTTGGGCCCAGAGGGAAGACAGAAGCGGTGCCCAGGGAGGTGCGAGGCAGTCGGGGCTCAGCCCCTCGGGGAGCCGGTGGAGGGGCTCGGTGGAGGGCCGGAGGAGTGGTCAGCTCGGGATGGGATGTAATTGATAGCAGAGAAGAGCTGTCACAATAGCAGGATAGGAAACCGGCTATCCAGGACAGAGCCAGCTTTTAAAAGCCCCTAATCTGTCAGTCTATGTATTAAAGGTCTGATTTGAGGGGAGGACACGGGGGGAGGGGAATTAAAGAGGAGGCCTGACTCCTGTTAGCTCCTTCTAATGAGGCAGTTGAATAGCATTTAAAAGGGCTCCTGCCCTGGCATGAAATCTCACAAAGGAACCTCCTTATTTTAATGCACGCAACTGACTTTGCTTTACAAACACTTTTATAGTGTCCAGACACTTACAAATCGACCTTCAGTGATTCTTGAGTTAATACGAAGTCTTGGGAAACATTAATGCGCTATTAAAAAAAGAAAGTCTCTCAATAGATCTTTCTAGTCTTACAAACATGCTCAGAGTTCTTGTGTATTCAACTCTCGGTATAAAAATGTAAAGTCGTTTAAGACTACTAATGGGGGGAAGGAGTCGATCCTACATTTCTTGACCCAGTCTCTCATTTAAGCTATTAACCTCCAGCTTGTAGTTATTTGGTTTGTTTTTTTCAGGAGTAAAGAGCAACGGATTTTGGCTTCGAGCAAACATATTTAAAACCTCGAAGAAGGGCTTGTGTGTCGGCAAGTTTATCTTCCTCCTCCCCCCTCCCCCGCCCCACGATATGTCAGTTGCTTTAATAAAAAATCCCCTATTACCTCTCCCTACAGACCTCGGGTCTCTAATTATCGAACAAGGAGGGGAAAGAATTTTTGGGGTTCCGTCCTGCCAAGAGAAGGGAGGGGATGGGAGCGGCGAGATCAGGTGCTGTCTGCAAGCAGCTTGGAAAACGTCTCTTTCCCTTAAAAAAATCGGTGCAGCAGAAGGGAAACTGTTTAAATTGGCAAGCGAGATTAATGAGAGATGTAGAATGAGCGGAGTGAATCGTAGTGGAATAGCTAAATGCGACAGGAAATGTGTGTGTCTGTATGTACAGAATGGGTACGTGTATAGTATGTATAGCTTGTGCTGATCCTGGGAGAGAGATGCTGGAGTTTGGGTTTGGGAGATGGGATTCCCAGCGGATTTGTCCCACAGACACGGAAAGGGAATGAGGAAAAAGGCTGAGAAAAGAGTCTTGTGATGAGGAATGGGGCGAGATATTTGGAGGGCGTTTGGAATGGGTTTTGGAGAGGGTAGTCGCTTTCCACGACCCGTGGCTCCCCGGCAAACTCTGCCGTTTCTAACAGTGAAAATTCGTTTCTTACATATTGCTTTCAGGTTTTTTACCTTTGACGCGGCTCCTCCGCCGGGATGATCGGGGGACTGGCCGTGGAAGCTCGGCGGTGCGGGCAGCGGCTGCCCTGTGGGAGGGGTGTGTGCTCCAGTGCTTGGGTGGGAGAGGGGGAAACAACAAATCTCAAACCCAAACGACCCCACTCTCACAGTCCAAATTATCTCCTCTTAATGCTGGGCTCAGATAAGGCCGTACACAGGCGGCCGAGCCGGGGGGGCGCGGACTCCTGCCGACTCTTTTGTCTGGTTTTCCCCCATGTCCCGGCTCTCGGTCGGTTTTTCTCCTTTTTTGGGGGGGTTGGTTTTTTTTTTTTTTCCAGGGAACAAAGAACCAATTTAAACCCAGCTCTAGGGAAACCGCTGTTTGTGCAGAGCCGGCCGCGCCACTCCGCGCAGAGCGGAGGCTTCGCTCCAGCGCAGCGCGAAGGGGGGAGCCCAGAGGAACTGGGAAAATAAACAACTCTCTGTTTTATCTCTTTGCTTCCCCCTCTTCAGTTAAATTCGCGGGAGGGGGAGCGGATTTGAGCTTACGAACAGCTGCTTAAAATCTAATATAGACAAATAGACATCTTGTATAACATTAAGTTTTAGTAGGCAAGTCATTTATTTTGAAGTGCGCTTGCGAATAGTTTGGCAAAGAGCTTTTCTCCCTTTTTCTTGTTCCTGGAAAGTAGCTGGAGAGTTTTCTGGGCTGAACTGGGATAGGGTGTTTGGGAAGGAACTGGGCGCTCTGTCCGCGAAACCTTCCTAGCCCTCAGGGTCCCTCACCTCAGCGCTCCGGGCTGTGGCTGGATCTCCTTCAACCAGTCGAAAAACTAATAGGAAGAACTCCCAAGTAAAACCAGACGTAGAGGAAGACCATTAGGATAAAATATTTATTTATTATTTGGGTAATTAGTGCTACTGCAAAGAGCTTTAGAGAATCTTAATACTCGCACCGTTCAACACGCAAAGCTTTGGAGCATTCCCTTCATTAGTCTTAAACCAAAAAAAACCTGGTACAGGGGTATCTTGAGTTTGTAAATTCCTCAGGAAAAGCGGACTCCGCTATGGGCGCTCGATGATGGAGCAGGGTGCTCCTGCCTCGTCAGGACTGCTCTGTGCCTCTGTCACGGGACGCAGAATAATAATAATTATTATAATACGGTTCCGTATTTTATAGGAATGGCAGAGCCAAGAGCACAGAGGCAAAAAGCAAGCCTATGTCCAGTCAACCGTGAGAAGAGCGGCTTCAAATTAGAGGGTTAGAATTCAAGGGGGGGGAATGGACAAATTAACTAGAAGATAAAGGTTTTATTTGTTGAGGTGTGCGTCTGGGTGCTGTCACCCACTGACAGTGCCTGTGTCTCTCCCCTCCGTGAGAAGGAACCGCCGTCCTCCCCCAAATCGCTTCTAGAAGCAGAGTCTCTAGGGTTGGATACAGGAGTAAAAAAGGGGAAAACTGCAATTGTTTGTAAGTTCGGAGTGATAACAAGTCCTTCTGCTTGAGCTGTTGACTCTTCCGACTTCCACATTTATTTGAACGGGCAAAAATTCCATGGATTACCTTAATTTATTTTTTTTTTAATTCGTTATATACATATATATATGATTTTTTTCTGCTTCGTACTAAGACGATCTGGTAAATTACCAGATCGGAAACAGTACGTCTCCCAGGATAAAGTTTTCTGCCTGATCAGCCGAAACCACTTTCTTGAGCTCCTGGTGCGGCGGCCCCGACCGCTAGGCTTTACCGCTTGGGAAAGATGCGATCAGGGTTTTAAAATACTGATGGCTTTAGAGTGGGATCCTTTGAATATATTGTTCTTGATAATTAAAAAGAAACCTAAACTAACCAAAGAAAAATCCCTATGTTTTACCCGCTTGGGGGTGGGGAGGGAGAGGAAGTGTAGAAATCAGCGTGCTTAGAAAACGCGTTTTTGGAGCAAGAAGGGAAAACAGAGCTACGAGAAATCGCGGGAGGGCATCAAATCCCAGTTCTCTGCAGCTGCACGGGGCTGTGAAAATACTCTTGGAGCGAGGTGGGAGTTAAGGCGTAGCGCAGCTCCAGCCGCAGAGAAATGGGGCTGCCTCGGTTCCGCGGGCCGAGCGTACCCGTGGAGCAGCCGGGCCGCGGCCTGGAGCTGATTTATTGTGTGTGTGTTCGAAATCGTTCCCCCAAACCAGAAACAAACCACTGATCTCCCTGAAAGACGAAAATCCTCGGCCCTGCAGCTAGGAGCCGGCTCTCTCTCCGCGGGCGATGCGCGGGGGGCGGTGGGGGCTCCTCATCGGGACTCGGGGATGGAGTGGGTATTTTCTCTCTTTGCTCCTAGCCAGGGAATATAAATTTTTCTGCCCAAAGCCTTGGCTTGGCGGGGGAGGAACGCTCCTCTCGCTTTAAGTGCCGACTTAATTTTGCCGCTTAAGGAAGCTATAGAGCCCTCCCGAGCTCCAAAGGTGTTGCCGGGTCTGTTATCCCTCAATTATAACTCCATTGATATTTTCTGCTCATGGTCAGCAGCGCCTCCGCGGAGCAGGAGACGGCCCTGCCTGCGCGCTGGGCGGCGAAGGCAAAGCGCGCAGCTAGTGCCAGGTATTATCCTTACCATTACTATTATTCTTTTTATTATTTTTATAATGTCTTCTGTGTCTGCTCCTCTCCGCTCATCCCAGCTTCCTCCCCGGCGCTGGAAACCTCACCAACCCCGAGGTGTTAACGAGAGGACTAAAGGTCTGCGGAGCAGGGCGCGGGCGCGAAGCCCCGCGGAGGGGCGCGGAGCGGCTGGCCCCGCACTGCCGGTAGTGCTGGAGGAAACGCCTTGGGTTTCTTTACGGGCTCATTTTCTCGGAGGAGGATTTTACTGCATGCGTAAAGGATTTTGAAAAGCAGTGGTAAATATTTTCTCTTCTGGCAAGTTATTTATTGGCATGAAGAGAGGATTTTTTTTTCCTCCTCTTTATAAAGCTACATGTGGTGACCATATAGGATCAGAAATAATGTAGCCTTTCTGGTTTTGAAGAACTGCTAATGTCATTAAAGGTCTTCCTAACACACCAGCCAGGAGTTCAAAAAGCCTCGCCTTTTATCCTGAGCATATATTTGGTTGTTTATAAAGTGCAGACTTCCTTATGCTTCAAGTGCATCAGGAGGATTTCTTAACTCTGTAGAAGGATCTGTTTTCAACTATATTCTTCTTTGGAAATTGGACTGTTTAACTAGTGTCTTTCACACTTCTTTGTTGGCTGCTATTTTTATACATTCAACCGCAGATGAATGTACAGAATGCACACAGAAGCACACAAAGAATTATCCCCTCTGCTTCGTATTACAGAAAATATCTGCGCCGGCCACTAATTGTCCATTAGTGCTAATAAGTGGCTAAAACAATATTAGAAGATAACCCGAGCAACCTGTCTTCTTTACTTTAATTTGACTTACTGAAGTCAGGAAGGTTTTGACGAAGACCCGACTAGACGTGTCCGGGGAATCTGTGTACTAAACTTTTGGACTGTTGATTTTGAGGGTCACTTATCTAAGCTAAGTTCAAAGTGTCACCTGCTTTAATCCCTTTTCTGTCATGCTCGGTGAGACTCCACACAGCAAACAGTTTTCTTCTCACTGTGCCTGAAAAAATCCCTCTGTTTCGATTATTACTTTTTTCTTCCCGTTTTCACCTCACAAATACATTAGGAATTTCTCCTCTCGATTTTAGGCTCTTAGGAAAAACCCATTTGAATTCAGTTATTAATATTTTCCGGGCATGTTCTTTTAGCGTGCCATTTGTAATATATTAGAATGAATTATATGGGTTGTGTTTTTTTGGTTGTTTGGTGTTTTTTTTTAAAGGAAGGGAAAAAAAAGAAGAGGAAAAAAACGGAGAAAGAAGGCCTATTCTATTAAATAGAAACAAGATGTTCAAATATAGAATATATGAATTTGAAATCTGATGTTTTCCACTCTCAGATGCTGATGGCGTTAAAAAAAAAAATCCACTTTGCTGCTTCTGCAATTTAAATCCTTACATAGAAACATAAATTATCCACTGGGATATTATTTTTAATTAAAATTCTCTTTCCTGAAGGAGTTGTGTTTAACTTCTCTTCGGTTTTCCTGAAGATTTTTCTTTTCCCTACGATTTAACATTTTCATTAATTGAGGGATTCTTAAGACGTGTCTTGCAAGCGGGTTGGTGTTTTTGAGACTTTGACAGAAAACAGTCCTCTTGTTTTGGTTTGAGTGAATGGTTTTGGTGCAAATGCATAGTTCTGAAACAACTCAGAGGGAGTGGAAAACTTCGAGCTCCTCAGACACGTCAATGAACAGTGTTCACACACAAATCCCAGGTTTTTCAATGAGCTCTTGAATATCAAACCCCTCACTAAGGCTTTGGAGGGGCAAACTTAAATTTATGCCTCTCCAGCAAGTTTTAGGCACCTAAATAGAAACCCTAAATAGAAACGGAGCCATTCGCAGGAGTGCTGAACCCTCACAAATCTGGGTGAAGACAAGGAAGGTCTGGTTCATCGCCCCTAAAATCGAGTACCCTTTCTCTCACTGCCTGCATGTGACTTCAGGCACTTGGACTGACTGCTGAGTTCAGCTGCCTTTATAATTTCCTCTGAGAGAATACCTGGAGGAGCAAGGAAAAGTACTTCTGTATTGAGCAAAGCAAGGGACTTGAAGCACTTGGTGGACTTCAAAAGGTTTGGGAGGAGTAAGGCAACACACCTGCTTTATGTTAGATGTAGAGATGGTCTGAGAGGAACCACTTTGGCCACTCAGCCCAGCATTCTTTTTGGCCACTCAGCCCAACATTCCCGGGCAATTCCATAACAAGGACCAGAAATGTTCCCTGAGTATCCTTACCACAAAACACCTCCCAGTACCTGGGAATAAATGTTCAGGATCAACCTGCTGCCAAGTGGTGGAGGACCCCAAGACCAGAGGTGTCTTGGCAGGGGACTTTAAAACTCACGTTGTTGCAAATCTCAGGCTTAACCATGTTGAACATCCACAGGTTTTTTTTCTGTATTTTAGTTTGGTGTTCTGTCTGTCAGATGTGTCCTCTCCTGTCATTTCAGCACTCGGGGGGAAACAAAATTTGTAGAAAAAAATAAGAAAAACGAAGGAAAATCAGCTTCTTTGTGTTCACGAGGAAATTCTTTTGGGAAGCGAAAGAGGAATGTTTTCTGTTACCTGAAGCTGGTAAGTATTAAGGCAGCATGTTTTGTTTTTTTTTTTTTCATGGGTATTTCTGGGATTTGGTGGATTCTCTAGAAATGCTGGGGTCCTGGTCCAACAGCTGAAGCTCTGTTGAACTGTCAATCCTACTCTGCACTTTATGTCACGAAACATATGTCTTGTGTCCCAGCAGATAAGAAAGTTGAATGGGAACTGAGGGCACAGACAGAGTTATCGGGACAGGTACATCTGCTAATATGTCTTAGTAGTTTCATTGACATTTTTTTCTTTTTTCCTGTAATTTCTGAATCAATCATTTTGCTATCAGCCAGCTCTAGAGATGGATGAGTAACACCAGTGAGATAAAAGAGTCAAGACTCCCTTTCCTGTGATTTGGCTGCTTTTTGTTAACAGTGCTGAGTGCCATTATTTCCCATAAAAGACATCTGGAAAATCATCCATGTGAGGTGGAGAAAGTGGCTCTTCTCTGCTTTGTACTCCCCTTTGATGCAACATGGAACACAATTCGCTGCCTCTTGAGATCAACAGCTGCCATCCTGGGCAGCTCGTATGCTGTGGGTGATTTGAACCACTTTAAGAAAATATGAATGTTAACTGCTTTTTGTCTTAGAATATGTTTATTTATGAATTTGTGACAGCAATGCCAATGCCAGGAAGAGAATGGCATGGACCAGCTGGATATCTCCACTGAGTGCAACTGGTTGAGTTGTTCCTCTGAGTTGGGTTGGCTTCACCTTCGCAATACCCCAGGATTAAAGATTGACATAAGTATGGGTGGCCATGGCTGGGCTGTACAGACCCACAGTAATTAAAGCAGAGACTTCAGAGCCAAAAGTGTCAGATGCTCTAGTTTGAGTTTAAGCTGCCTACCTGGAGTAGGGATGGGTTCAAAGCCTCTTGTTCAGGGCTGGATCCCAAGGATCTCAATCCCTGTGTGCCACCAGTGACTTGATCCCAGAGTCTTCCCCATCCCTGTTTTTCAATTCCTCAGTGAAAAGACATCTGGATGGGTGAGAGTGGCTGTGTTAAGCTTTTTCTTAAGAAAGCAACTCTTGGATATGTGAGAAAGCTTGACAGTACTGAACATGAACTTGTGACCTATATATTCGATTAATGGCTCAGTAGGATGGACTTCAAGATGCTTGTCTGCTCAATGCCTCTGCTTTCCAGCACTAAATCCCATAGTATTCAACCTGAAAGGTCCTGCTAATATGAGTAGGATCAAGCACAGACCTACAAAGAGCAAGGGAGGTCATTATTTTCACAGGAACTGAAAGTCGGACCCTAAATCTTCAGAGAGCAGTGCCTAGAAACCGGCTGTCTAATATATCTGCTGTGCTAAACTGGTAGCGGGATGGGGAGAATAAAAATGTGTTTTGCAGTATAATATTGCTTTGTGCCTCCAAAAAGGCTTCTAATTTTATNTCCTTCTCTTGGCTCCTCACTGGAAGTTGGATTAGGCCCCGTGCCCAGAAAGTTGCTCGAATTTTATTGCTCTGTTGAATGCACCCATTTGCCTCTGGAGGAAACTGCTCTAGCAGTCCTGAGCCAGCAGGACTCCAGGCAGAAGCCAAGCTAAATGAGCAAGAGGCAAAGGGAGTGCTCTCAGGGACAGCAAATTTGGAGCAGGCACTCAGCTTTGGGTAGGAGGATGCAGGAAAAGGGCAATTTAGCCATGACCTCTATGGAAGCAGAGTGTTCAGTGTGTGATGTCACACCAGCAATCAGGCTGGAGGGGAGCTTAGGAAACTCATGTACAGGAAAAGTTGTCCTATTCACCCAGGCTCATGTTATCTCAGAGATTTAGGCAGAGATTGGAGCAAGAGTATTCCCTCTAAAGCAGTGTGGGGGACTAAAAGGTGGGCAGAAGACAGGCAGAGAAAACCCTGGCACAGGGTGATGTCTTTGCCCACTTTTTCCACTGTCTTGTAAGAACCCACATAACTGTTCTCACACCAAGTGCTGTGTGGTGCTGTTGCTCCTCATGTCTACCTCCCTCTATCCCAGTGTGCAAATGATCACAAGCTTTAGGTGTTTTGGGAGGAGAGAATACAGGGTGGAGCAGTGACTCCCATTCCACACTCTGAGTAGCAACAGTTGAATAAAATTTGTTTTGTTGTTTTTTTCTCATTATATTTGTGCCTGGTTTGATGTCCTGGCTCTGCTCTAGTGCCAGTCAGCTGCTGTGGAGAGAGGTGGGCTGATCCCTGACTCTCCTTGCCTCCATCTCCACAGCTGCTACTTCCTCATGCATCCCTTGCACCAGAGCTAGCAGGATCTGGCTGTGGGGTGAACAGGTTCTGTTGGCTGAGCTGGTGGTGGATTAATCCCATTAAAAACATGGCAAAGGAAGTGGATTTTGTGTCAGATCAAGTACTAAACTGTCCACCTTATGGCTGGATCCTGCATGGTCTCAATCCTTTCCGTTGACACTTGATCTAGTGTCAAGGTATGATCTAGACAAGGGAGGTGGCTACTAATGCTTTAAGTATGTCGCCAAAGGACAGTGGAGGGGAAAATGAGAGGCAAGATCAGTGAGAAT
>WEIV01030700.1:12774-64201 GCA_013390005.1 Calyptomena viridis
TCCAAGGTGGGTTTGCAAGGTTTGAATTACTGGGTAATCACCAAAAAGTCTCCTTTTCATGAGCCCACAGCTGGGAAGTGGGGAGTTTAATATTAATGGAAAGAACAAACTCTTCTCCTTTCTCTCTCCTTTCGTCTCTGCACTTCTGCTTCATCGTTTCCTTCTCTGAGGTCCCTATCTTGAAATTGCCTTTGTGGAAATCCAGAATGAACTACAAAGCAGGAGAAGAGCCCGATTTTTCAAAATCCCATGTATGGACTGCAGTGAGTATCATATGACAATAACCTGTGAATATATAAGATATTAAAAAAATCCCATTCATTCATGTATCTGCAATTATTTATTTGACTAAGAAACTAATATCATGTGACTCTGCAAATTTCCTTCTGAAATACTTAAGTGCCCTGCCATCAGTGTGCCAGGGGGAAGGTATGGAAATAATCACTTCTGGCTTCTAAGGGAAGAAAAATATTAAATGTTTATTGAGAATGAGTTGGCACAACTGAGTGAACTTTAATAGAAGTAAACAGCAGCACAGTGTCTGTAATGTGGTGTATATCCACTTCAGGTCCATCCATTCACTTCCAAACAAGTTCAGCAATAAATTGAAGTTAATTATGAAGGTTTAGCATGTCACCATATTTTATATTAAAGGACACTTACTCTATTCTTTTTATCATGCAAGCCAACTGTTGGAAGTCCAGTGTGATAGACGAGCGAGGATAACTCCACAGCAGGGTCTCCAGGGACTGCTGGGTCTAACATAAACATAAAGTTAACCCTTTTTGAGCTTTCTAGCACAAAGGAGCTCCTGGCACGCAAAGGAATATGAGAGCCTGTTGAGAATCCACAGAAGTCATAGGACTCAACTGAGAGATCCAATGGGCTTCTCCCTTCTCCGTTTCTGGATCTAAATGGCATCTTTGAACACAAGCCTTTGCTGGTGACTTCTCTGCTGTTTTTTGAGCTGCGCTTCCCATATCTAAGCCTGAGGGTGGTATTTAGGGAGCTGAGCTGAACAAGTTCCCCTGACCTCTTGCTTCACCTGTGAAGAGATCTGTTTACACAGGCAGAGTGGTTCTCAGGGCTGAAACCACTTGGTTTCTCCCCAGGTGGTCTTTTTTTCCAAGGAAGTGTGGTACTGTGGGTTTGTGAGAACCAAGCCCTGGTCCAAGTTGCTGGAACAGAGATTGTTACAAAACCAAGTCCTGAACAAGGGAACAAAGATGCCTTTGGGCTGTGTAACAAACAGAGTCTTCTCCCATCTGTTCTCTCCTGTTGAGTTCTCCACATTCTTACTGCCTGGCATGGTATTTTACTAGATATCTGAGTAAGGAGGAGCCTGAAATTTAAGGCAAATTGTGTTATTTAAAATACCTTTTTTTTATGGTCAAAATTTATAGTCCAGCTTCGTGATGCTTGCCTGACCTGTGGTAGCCTGTTTCCCCTGGTTATTGAAAAGTGGTCTGGAGAAGCAGAGATGCTTTAATTTCTTCCATTTTCTTTCACTTTCTATTTTTTTCCCTTCTTTTTCTTTTGCACTTAAAAAAGAATTTAAAAGCAAAAAAAGCCCAAGCAACCCCAAAACATTTTTCCAGAAGCAGAAGATATGTCTGACTAGTGCATCTCAAGGTATGGATTTTAGTAAGAAAGGAAAATGTACTTTTTTTATGTGACTCTTAAGAACAGATGAGAGTGCAAGGGCAGGAAAGCCAGTCTGGCAAACCTCCTCTGTGGCATGGGAGAGCATCATGTCCCATAACAACAACTTACTTAATTCCAGACTCTGGCCAACAAACAGGGATATGGAAGGGCATCTATATGGAAAAGGAGGGCTTTTTAATCTTGCACACTGGCCTTGGGGGGTTTGGTTCAGAAACAGACAGGAGTTATATAGAATTCCCAGAATACAGCTGGTGCACCCATAACTGCATTGGCTATAATAGGATTTTTTACTGAGCTAGGAATGAAATATCAGGCTCTTATTGTTATCTTTCCTCGTGCAGCTGTAAAGAATTTATTTGTGTGTTTTACAATATCCAGAGGTGGTTCCTTTGTACCCTTTTTCAATAAAGTTGAAATGCCAAAAGTTCTTTAGTTTGTTATTACTCTCTTTGCCCAACACAAAACCCTTGTAGCAATCCTGAGACTGGCATGTCTGCCTGACCATGAACCTTCTCTTAAAGAGACCACCTTAATTTCCCTACATGGCTGGTCCTTCTAATGTCATTTCTTAGTCAGTCCCAATATTGAGTCTTTTCCAGCATGTTGACATGCCAGACTGGTGAGATGTGTATTTGTGGTTCTGAAGAGCTGCATTATTTTATGTGTTCTTGGCAAGAATCTGAGTCATACCTCAGGTTTTAAGCATTCAGTGTATTCAAATTTCTCACACTCTGAAGTGTCTCACCTTAGAATGGAAAAAAATGTTATATAGTATTGTGGGGATAAAAATGTTTCTCCAGGAGAAGATCTCTCAGTTGCTTGGAAAACCAAGGATTCAGGGAGCCATATTTCCATGTGCCAGCTTCCTTTTGTGAGATTACCATTCTTTAAAGAGTTTGGCCCTGATTTCTCTTTGCCTCAAGGAGAATGAGGAATAGGCAGTGATGTGACTTCCCAAACACTCCACCTTTCCATCATCAATCAGTGGCTGCTCCTGAGAATTGTTCTGGATTTGATACTGTGGTTTGAGCATATTCAGTCCTGACAAACACAGTCCTTTTTTTAAAAAGCTGTCAGTATTAAAGGTAGCTTTTGTGTTAATGGAAATGACAAATTAATCCAGCAAAGAAATACACAATAATAAAGAGAGTCTGTTTTAGATTATATTTCTCTTTCTCCTTGCATGCTGATTCTTTAAAATCGATTTTAAGAAAGATCTTTTCTTTTTATTTTTTGCCAGTGGGACTCTTTTTTTTTTTTTTCACTGTCTTTTGTGAATCCCCTTTCACCTCCATAGGTGCTTACCACATCTGGGGAAACAATACATTCTAAATTCAGATGTAGCAGGCCTGATCACGTTGTCTGAGTGAGTGAGATGAGTGAGATTCACATTGAAACCAGGATCATTTGGGACAGTGTAGGACTAGGAATTACTGCTAAGGAGTAAGGAAACAACAAACTTCAAATTTTTGGAAGGACATAAGGGAAACCATAAAGAAAATCTTTCTCTTAACCCCTTCCAGTGAATCTCCTACATACATATCTACAGATCTTCAACAGCCTTTTCTCAACAGTCTCCTTCTCATTTGAGAAGTACGTGGACAGATGGAAGCCAGAACAGTAGGGAACTAATAAACTGTTTCAAGGTTCCCAGATTAGGTCTGCTTAAAAATTAAAAGTGGATTATAAATGCTAGCTTCCAATGGGAATGTTGTTGCTGATTTCTGTGGTTCCAGCAGTATCTGGCTCCTAACACAAATACAAATGTTGCAATTTGTTTTCCATCCTCTCTGATGTCAATGCAAGCAATCTTTTGGATGGATTTCGATACTTCTCTGCATCAGTATGAAGCCTAACTCAACAGTATTGTATGAGTTTATGAGAAGCAGAAGGGGAATCTGACATGTTTAGTGACATTGTCCAAGCTAACTGAGACACAGAGAATGGCTTACTTAATGAAAAACACATTAGAGTTTAAGATATGTGCTATATTTTTTGTTTCAGTGTACATTAGAACCCAGCCATGTCAAGACTTGAGCTAAAATGACCAGGCCAAAGCGGTAGGCATAGGAATGCTCAACATGTTTCACACAGTTCACTGTCTCCTGAAGCTGTTAAAATGTTTCATGATGATAGTCTCTTTTCTTTGAGGATTTGTGAGGAAAGTCAGTTCATACAGGACCATATATAAAACTCAGGGAAGGCAAGATTCACCCCATTGTTTTCTACTTGTTTCTATTTCTTTCCTTTCTATTCCTATTCCTTATATATGTGTGTATGTCTCGGTTCTTGTCTTGCAACTTGAATTTTAATCCAATCAACTGCATTTCCCAAGAAAGTCTTACATTCAGACCAAAATTACCAAAAGCATTTGTTTACTGCTTGCAAACTATTATTATCTGTTGACAGAGGGCTTGAAGCCCATTTCTAAACTGATTTATTGGAAATATTTTACGATTTATTTTTCAGAAACAGTTTAGTCAAGCAGGTGATCCTGAGTGGGTACTGCATGTAAAATTTTCCCATTCTGCTTTTCCAAGTGCTGCGCTGGTGTGGGGATTCAGGGGTCAGTGCAACCCAGAATGAAGGATGCTGGAGCAGTGTTTCCATCCTTGCCTGCAGGCCTGGCTCTTCACTCTGAGGTGCAGTCAGTCTGTGCTTGGCTGACAGTGTTGTTTACCACAAAAAGCTCACCAAAAAACTACTGCTAAAATTGTTCCATGGTCAGTTGTGTTGCTGGAAATTAATTTCCAGGCTGCTGTGAGGAGGTTTATGGCAGACTGTCTCTCTGGACTACAGAAGTTGCACAGGACATTTTCATGCACAAGCAGCGGGTTTTAAAATATGCCCTTGCTTAGGCACATTATTATTCTGAACGTCTCGAAGTTATGTTCTCTCGTCACCATAGAAATGATTATACAATTATGTACCCGTTTTTCCACAGAAGGGCTGCCTGTGTGTCTGGGTGCTGATACAATGCCTCTCCAATGCATTGAGGAATTGCTACAGTGCAAATCAGAGACCATCTCTTTACTTCCCAAGACCTGTCAGGGAAGGAGCAGCCATTCACCAAATGTGTTTTGAGGGGAGCAGGTCAGGCAGGCTTGTGGGCACTTTCCCTCCTGCAGCAACACACCTGGCTCATCTTTAAGGAATCTACCTCACTCAATAATACACATTGTATTCCCTCTATTTAAACCTCTTTCAAGTTAAATTTTTATTTCTGTCTCACTATTCTATTTGTAAGTAATTTTTCTCTATAGAAATAGTCTTTTTTGAATCTTGGGTTTAGTGCCCTAGTTCCCCAAAAGTCCTAAGAATTCCCTTCCCTGAGCAGTTCATACATTAAGGATTCTCATTAAAGCTGTTTTCAAATCCCAAACTATCCTAAGACTAGCTTGTTCCTCCATGTCAAGGAAAAGAGACACTACAGCATTACATAAAATATTCTGCTGTGATTTTGCATCTTGTTATGAAGGCATCACCCTAAGAAAAAATATGGACAAACAGAGGTAATTTTAGAGAAGGAGCAAAGCAAAATGTCCAGATGTTGATGTGATAGAATTTATGTTTTTATATATATATGTAGTAAAAATAGTTTGGTTGAAAGGCAGCCATGGGGGTTTGGCAAGGTACCAGCATTTAGAGGCCATGAGAATACAAACACAAATGGCTTTTACCAGTCAATTCAGGGATACTGATGCTGACTCCAGTAGGAACTTCCTGAGGGAAAGATGTATCCTTGGGGTTTATACAGAATAGCTGACTGCAGAGAAAATGGTGTAACTAGGCAAACTGGGTGGAAATCAGTAATATAAATAAGTAATTGAAATAAAGGAAAAACTCCTAACAGTGAACATCCAACAATGTTCTCAAAGGAAATGGTGTATAGCTCATCCATCAGAACATTTACATCTTATTTGGATAAAAACTGTGTGTTTTTTTCTACATGGATTCCCCTGGCCCCTGCCAATTCCTTGAAAGCTCACAGGAGCCTCGATGGGGTTTGGTTACACCTTAGCAGAAGACAAGCCCTTATCCACCCAGTACAGAAATATTTCTCCTGGCCATCTGCCACGCAGAAAACAGATCTCTGTTCATTTTGGTTCTTTCTTTACATTTCTTCCACTCTGTCTTGCCTTTCCCTCTTGTTCTGTGTGCCTTTACCATACAGGTAAGGGCCATGCTCCACAAAACCCCATCCCAGGAACATCCATCTCCACCTGTTTCACCTTGCAGGAAGCACTCCAGAAATCATTTCTGTTTTGGAGCATCCTTCACATTTTGACTGTGCAAAGTTGCCTCTATTTTGACCTGTTTCACCTGGTCAGGGCAGATTTCGCCATGCAAGGTGCCAATTTGTTTATCTCTTATTCAACAGTTAAGTACTGGAACCTTCAAATCTAAAAATCCACAGCTTTCCTAAGACCTTTTAAGTCAATTTTCAAAGGCAGTCTTTTATGGCTGGGAAATAAAACCCTTTACAGAGGCTCCAAGTCTGAATATTGAACTAAAGTGTTTAAAGTTCCTTTTTGGATCATGAATCTATTATTGAAGTAGGATGGAAACTGGTTTGCAGCCTGTCTTCTACACAGAGCATCCATAAGTGCGAGAGTCAAAAGTGAAGTCACTTTTTTGGATTGGACATCGACCACAGAAGGCTTAGAAATGCCACTCGTAATTAAAAACATTGTGCCTGGATCCTTCTGTCTTTATTGAGGTGAAATGGCCACTGAAAGCAATACAAGTTGAGGCTGAAGAGCCCATGTCCTCTGTTTTCTAATATATTTAACTGTTTATGGATGCTGGGAAAGCTTTGTACATTTTGTACTTTTCAACAGTAAAATGAATGCAATTTCCTCTAAGTTTGATGGTGATTGTAATAACAGTTAGTGCTCTGTGAGGCCAAGCAGAGCCAACTCTCCTTGTCCCCCTCTCTGTGCCAGCCCCTCAGCCTGGAATAACGTGTGAGCTGCTGTGGAGGCTTTCTTTTGTTTTTTCAGCTTTATCTCTTGTATTTCTACTAATGCCTTGTCTACTTTATGGATCAGAGACTTTTATCTACCCTTCTGGAAGAGCTTAGCACAACTCAGCCCTGATCCTGCCTGAGCAGTCACAACATCAGCACTAATTGCACAGCATTTTAATTCTTCAGGGTGTTACATAAACTGAATGGGCTCGATTCAGTAGAGGTGGAATGCAGGTACCCAAAAAAAGGATGTGTTTGGAACTGAAATGCTAAGTAAGATAATGTGGTCTAAAATGTTCCCTTCCAGCTGCTGGCAGTTGTGGGCTCACAGCCTCTGGGTTGACAACCAGTCTCAGCCTCCCCTCCTGGGGAATGGAGCTGGAAAGCCACAGAGATCTTTGTTTTTCTGTCACAAATATTCTCAGTGTCAATGAACTCCTTGCAACCGCATCTTTTCAGAGAGATCCCCGTTTTGCTTAAAATCTTCCATGCACAAGTTTAGATTTCTTCCTGAGAAGGACTCCCAAACATGATGAATTTGGCATCGAGTTGTTTTGTGCACTCAGCAGACCACAAAGCAGAGGAAAAATGCCAGCAGCTCACTAACCCTCGTATCCCCCTCCTTTAGCCATGTTCATTATATCATTTACCAGTCCATAGAGGTACCACAGCCACTGTCAGGAAAGACTTGAGAGTCAGGTGAAGCATCCCAGCATCCAGCCCTGGAGCTGCTGGAATGAATGGTCACAGGGAAATTCATCCTCTGGGATGCAGTTCCTGCACCACACAAACTCAAAATGCATCTCAGTTGAACAGCAGCCTTTAATTTTTTTTTTTCTTAAATCCATCTGTAAATCAGGATGTCAAACTCCTCATTGAGTTACCAAGGTGCCACATTTCCATGGAAAAATCCCAACCTATGAACAAGAGCAAAGTTGTGGGTGAGAAACCAGTGGTGATTTCTGATCCTGTGTGGTCAGGCAGCTGCACAGGTGACGTTCAGCCCCTGTCACCAGCACTGGTGTCTTCAGAAATATTGCAGCCTGCACCAGGGTGGAAGGGTTATGAATAGCACTGATATGGTACAATTTAATTCCAGTCGTGCCCATGAATCAGCAGGATTCAGAGAGCTGTAAATCCTGATGGTTCTTGCTCCCTGCCTGCTGACAGTGCAGGATGGTGCTGGGGACACTGTTGAGCCAGGGCTTTGCTGGGAGAGCTCTGGATCGCTGCCATCAGAGCCAGGGTCAGGAAAAACTCCTTGGTGAAGTCAAATCTCATGTAACATTCCGTGCACAGTGTGTGTGGGTGTGAGACAGTGGCCAACAGCACAACAGAGGTTCCTGGTTCCCCTGAAGGTGCTGCAAGGTGTCCACATCTGGGTTTTGTTTTGTTTGCAAGTGTCTCTCACCCAGAAGTACAGGTTTTTTTAGTTGATTTTGACTGAATGTGAAAGTTTTTCTGTTCCCTTTTGGAATGCAGGGAGGGAGAAAAGGAAAACACTAAAAGCAGGGTTTAACTGGGTCCCTGTTGTCTGCAGATAGATAGGGCAGAGATCAGAACGGAAATCTGTGTGTTATTAGCCAGCTTGGTTAATAAAAACTTAAAACATTTGACTCATTTAACACTTCAAATATCTCTTAAAACATTTTAATAATGAGAACTGAAAGCCATAGGTATTTCTTCACTGACCTGTGGAGCTGGGAAGGAGTTGTCTCATGATGGTTTGTGAGTACAAAGTGTCAAGAAAGGCAAAAAGGGATGGAAAACAATGGGGGGGAAAAAAACTTGAACATGCTGATAATTCCTTGTAAAAGCACTCACATTTGCAAACACACAAATACATGCTTTGTGCAAGGGTCTTATGCTAGAGGAATAGAGTAGGATCAAAGTGAGAGAAGAACAGACTTGCAGTGCAGCAGCTGTAAGAGGACAGTAAGAAAACACAAACTGCCAGGTATGAAGTTTAGAAGGAGATGCAACAATAAACAGACAGAAGTGGAAGAAGGATGATCTTATGCTTGGATGGAGATGGTGTCTCAAAGGCACATCTCCAACTCCTTCCCAAGACAGTCCCCAAAAGCGACACCAGCACATGGTCAAGGGGAGAAAGGATTGGTTCTGTTCTCACAACTATCAATGTGCAGACAAACAATTCTTGATGGTCAGGATCAGCACATAGGACTGAAGATCAAAATCAAACAGTTATAGATTGTTGGAGTCCAGGATATCTGGACTACCCCTCAAATTGCCCTGGAGGGTCTGGGACCTCGCAGAGAACCCAGGAGAACACAGTCTTTGATCTGTGCCCATAGGAAAAACTTCCAACACTCATGGAAGAAGCAAAAGTAGTAAAAACATAAGTTAGATTATAGTTTAGTTTGTCACAGAGGTGAAACTTATAGTTTTGGGTTTTATAGTACGGATGTAAAAGAAGACAAGATGGAGGATTTTGGGTGTTGTCCTGAGTTCTCTTTTTTTCTTCTTCTTGCTTCATGTCCTGCAGTGGAAGTGGCACAAAGGTATTGGTAGAATAGGTTTGAGGTAGAAGAAATGTGTTAGCAATAGATTATGATTATTGGTACAGAATTGTAAATATAATACGTAGTATCGGTTGATTGGTCAACAGAGTCCTTAAAACCTTTCAGCAGTCGCCATTTCACAGCTTTTGCAGCACATGTTTCAGTGTGTTAAGTCCAGGGTACAGGATGGCACGCTGAAATAGTGATAAGAACTTAATAAACAACAAGAGAAACTGAAAAGCTGCAAGTCCAACCTCTTTTATCTGGTATTGGGACTTTGATAAAAGGAAGAAAAACTCCAATTTAGGAGCCCAGGTCCGGACAATAGATATTTACCATCATCAAGTGGGAGCTTTAGTGAAACCAGGCTTCCCTGTACCTCCTCACCAGGAAGGGGTTGGAGAACAGCTTGAGATTCACTGATAAATTATGGCCTGTCTCCTGCTACAGACACTGCCTTTACATCTGAAATGCACGATAGAAATCTGTCCTAAATGATCACTGACCTTCAAACAGGAGGGGGAAGGAAGTCAGACCAAACTTGACAATATCTTCTATGAACCAAAAATTTTATTTTACTGAATTCTCATGCAAGATCACGTGTGCCACAAGAGGATAAATTTGGACCATTCTCAGTTTCAGAGTGAATATTTTATATAAACAGACTAAACAGTATAGGAAAAATACAGTGCTCTACACAACAGCAATGCTCAGTGAGCTAAAAAGCCAGACTGGGCCAGATCTTAGTGATAAATCCCAGTGCAACCTATTCTTGAGTCTGAAGTCTCCTGAGAGATACCTTACATAACAGGAAATTGTGGATAATCACAGAAAATCCATCAAAGCCATTTCAGATATTTCTAACACAACATGTACTAAATGTTAGGGAGGAAAAAAAAAATGTGCAGATTAGTATTTGGGGGGGAAGGGTAATGTTATTATTTTGAATTGGTTGGAATATTTCCTCCAGGAGTAGGGTTTAGAGATTTTCCAGGGCGTGGAGTTCTGACCGGTCTGTGTGTTCCACCCTGCCTGTATGATCTCCACAGGATAGCACAGAAAGGGAACAGACACAGCGGATCAGAGGCAGTCAGGGAACATTAACTGCATAAATGCATAATTATTACTACAGTGACCTGATGAAAATTTTGCAAGGATTTTAAAATGTGTGTGAGAAACATGAAGGGTGAAACCTTCTTCAAGCCCCTTTTGTGTTTCTGTACACGTGCTGGCAAATAGAAATGGCAAATAATATTATAAATAGGTGTTAGTTCATTACAGCCTCTTGAACTGCAGCAGGGATTTTTGGGAGAGAACAACTGAGAGCTCTGAAACTGGTAGAAGACTGCATCAAATTGGATGTTGTATCCATCTATTCCATACAGGAATAACTACAGAAAGAAGAAAATGCCAGGTGCTCTGGCTGCCACCATTCACACAGACTTCACAGTGTGTAGAGTGGATCCACCTATCCTCTATTTGTATGTTGCTTTTCTGTATTATGGAAGTATTATGATAACTTAAAGGTGGAAAAAATTCAAATTCATCTTGTGTTTGTTTGGGGTTTTTTTCAACAGGGTACACTGGTGTTGAACACTGTGTGCTAACTCAGTCAGAGTTGGGGACTGTGAGTTGTGGAGTTTGACAATATGCTGGAATTAATGATCCACTGATCCATGGTTTTATACCAGCCTGTCTCAGTCTAAGGTCAAACTGGAAAAGTTTCCTGACGAGAGCTATAGGTCTGACTCTTTGCTTCACTACTGACTTAGGTGGTTAGCTAAATAAGTATAATACAATATAAATAAGAAGTAAAATCCTCTAATGGGGGGCGAGGGGGTATCTACAAAAAAACAAGTTATGGCATCGTAAGTGCCTCTAAGTTTTGCAATAATCCTCCAGTACTTTTTGCATCCCAAAGGCTCCAGATGTGACCAGCCACTGCAAAGTGGCGAGTTGTTTATCAGCATCCTGCACTGCAGACGGGCACCTGTAATTTCACTCGCACTTTGCATCAGCAGAATTAAGATATCCAGAAAAAAACCCCCAACAAACCAACAACCCTACTAAGGCTGGTTTCTGCGCATTAATGCATAATCATGGGTAGTGCACAGCCCTGCCTGTCACGGTGAAGGTGAGGTATAACAGCACCCTCCTGCTCCCATGTGAGTTGGGTGCTTCTCTCTGTTGGTGTTAAAGCTCTACCCAGTAAAAGAGTAAAAATTAATAAAAACCAGCTACTCACAACACTGTTGTTAAACACTTGGATTTTTTTCCACCTCTTTCCACAGCCTTTTCCAGCTGTGAGATCCATGGGCAGGTGGATGAGGGGGCTGCCCACTACCTACAAGGCTTGCTATATTTTTGTACACTGTGTATCTATAAACTGCCTAATTTTGATCATGTTCCCTTCCTGATCTGGTGCATTCACAGCTTCATGTTGTTTGGGGGAGCAAAGCTTTCTCTTGATTGCTTCTTTCCAAAAATTAGTGCCGCCTTCTGCATTTTTACAGGTGATGAATTCAGTTGTTGAGAGAAGCCACAAAATAACATTGCTGTACTCAAGGGGCAGGTTTGTATTTTCAGAAAGTCACCTCCATGTTTGTGTGAAGCACCTGCCAATTAATATGCTTAAAAATATCACTGGAGTTACATAAGATCTTTAAAAATCCTTCTGCTTCTTGACTCTGCAGCACTTCACCTGTGACTAAAAGTCATCAAGATTCAATGTGCTTTAAAATAAACTCAAAAACCAAACAGCCCTAATTTAATAGAAGCAAGAAATTATTAACTCCTTCCTCTTGTGCAGAATTACTTGGATCTGTCCATATGACAGATCTTGCACTGATGATCTTGTGAGTCTGTGTCCCTGGTCAGGCAACCCCCCAATCATGGATGGTGCTTTATTACACANTTTACAATTTACTGGTGCTGGAATGGCAATGGCTGTGCAAACTCCAGGCTCAACATACCAAAGCAACTGCCCAGCGTTGCTCTGATATCCTATCCTTCTGCTTTTCTATTTTTTTTTAAGAGAAGGCTGTATGGAAATAAACCTTCTGTAGCAAGTTCTGCCAAATGTTTTTTTTGGTGCAGTTTTAAGGATGGGAGGAAAATAATTTGGTGACAGGAGTCTCTATGAGGAGTTATACATTTGAGTTACAATGAGCATCAGGGCAGAGTAAACATGCTTCTTATGGCACCTTTAAACACATTTAAACACAGTGGGATTTCTGCAATATAAATATTAAATCCTTCAAACCACTGTTTAATATACAGGGTGTTAGAAGTCATGAAGCTTTTCTGGCTTAAATTCATAGAAGGTATTGGAAGTGATACACAGTGAGTTTTTTAGGATCTGATTTGGACCACTGATGTTAATGAGAATTTTGCTTTTGTGAACTCTGGATCAGGCTTTAAGTCAAGATTTATAAATAAATAACTATATAAATAGATGGATAAAACCCCTCCCTCCTTTAGAGATTTTTAGAACTGGACCTGTTTTTGTTCCACAGGTACCAGGATCTGGGAAGCGCTTGCTCTTCCTGCAGTCTTGCAACTTCAGTAACCCCAAATATATTTAGACCGATGACTCGATTCCCTCATCAGAAAGATATGTGAGTAGGAATTGTTGTCTATCTTGTAAAAACAGTGCTACACTTGTACATGCATGTGTAGGACTGTTAAAAGATTTTACAAGATACATGGGAATGTGTGGCTGCTTATCTGAGGAAAGGAGGGACCTCAGCACTAAAAAACAAATCCCCCCTCTATCCCAGGCTTGGGCTGCCAAGTTTTAGTTGTAATTCCCTAGTTGAGGCATATCCTGCACCCAGAGGTGAACACACTCTTCAATTTAGAGGGAAGATTTAGGGTAAAACTCTGCTTCCATATACATCATTAAAATACTAATGAGGCTGTAAATCAGGATAAGGATATGGTTGAGGTCAATAGGGTTGGGTGGATTCAAATGGCTATAGAATTTGTCCAGTTTAGGTGGAAATAGAGACCAGACAAGCCAAAGCAGAGCTGAAAGAAGAAAGATTTCACGTTCTTATTAAGATCTGAACAGAGTAACTACAGCTGTCAGTTTTGGGTCAGAATGTTTTGCTTCTTTGTGAAAAGAGATAACAGTGAAAATGTTTACTGTCCTAAATCACAGTGGCCAATAACAAATGTGTTAGACTGGGCCAAACATTATCTACAAAAGTTAGAAATTATTGTTTTTTCCTACATATTCTTGATAAAGTAGTAATTAGAACTCCATTTGTATATTTCAGTTAATAATTTTCTTCAAATTTAACAAAATCTGATATATTTCCCCAAATACACTAACCCGATTAAGTTTTCTATTAACTTTAGTAAGTAGGCTTCAATATTTCAAATATTACATAATATGGAATGATCTGGAAATATATATATTCACTGAGAGTTTGCTTTGATTTTGAAGTCTTAATAAATGTTAATTTACAGTGTTTCAGTACAAGGGGGCATAGTTTAGAAGCTGAAAAAGGCAGCCCATTCTGTATGCCCAGTCCAGACCACTGGTTTAAATGGAATTCTCCATCTAGCACAGCCCATGGAATCAGCCTCTCTGCTGAGCTTCAGCCAAGTTGTTTTTCTATTCCTTAAACAGTCCTGCAGCACTTGCCAGGAAATGCAAGAAAATAAAATGACTCACTGAAACAGTAGTTGTTTCCATTGGAAAATTATTAAAAACAAATGGCAATGTTATCATATATAAAGTTTAATATTACCATTCTACAGCACAATTTTTTCTGATAATGAGTGGCAGTGTCATGTCAAGGACCATTTTGTCTTAAAAATAATATTAATAGGAGCAGATGCAAGTGGTGAGGTTGCCTAATGCAGTTGTGCTGACACAAGACATGGAATGACAACCTATGGACCGTGGAAAAAAACCACTGTCTGCTGAGCCAAGATCACGTCTTCAACCTGCACAGTAGCAGATCTGTGATTTGCTTACAGGCAGCTTAATTCCATATACCACCAATGTTAATTATGTTTATATTACAGGCACACAAACAAGATTATTATTTTTCTCCAAAATGTGGAGTGGTTCTAAAAGACAAAATCCTAGGTAAGATTTCAAAGCTACAAGAGAATTTGCAGATAAAGAACTGCATTAAAGAGACAAACAATGAAATTATTATAAATGTTTCCTCTGTCATTATCTGAGTTCAAAATTCTCTGTTTTCTCTGAAATAGCAATATCTGTTTTGTTGCATTGTTTGATCTACCAACAATATCACAAGACTTCCCAGCACTTGGAACACAGACTTTAAGAGTGGACTATGTAAAGGGCAGCGTTCAAGGGAATGGAAAGGTCTGGGGATTTATACATTTGTAAATGTATAAATAAACAAAAGTGCTTTATATTTAGAATTCTTGAGAGTCATTGGTGATCTATGATGTCCTCTGTGTAGTTGCTGTTTAACCCAGGAATTAGTAGTTCCTGACTAAACATAAACCCACATGTTAATAGACATACTTCTTGATTCAATAATTGTGTAATAAAACATACATTAAAAACAGTAATGCTTATAATTAGATTTCTAGTGAGAACATTTGCACTTGCCAGTCTAAAATATACATGAAATTTTTGAAATATTTGTGTAAAATGTCCTGTTCCTGTAAACAATTCTAGCAGTAAACCTATTAGCTAAAATATTCGCATAAAGTAAACAAAAGGAGAACAAACACAGCCAAGTCAAATTCAACTCTCTGTCTTAGTAAACACTTGTGGGAGCATTTTTAAAAGCATATTTCCAGCTCTTTTTTGGTCCTTTCAGAACTTCCAAATACCAGTCTTTATAGAATTAATAAAAGTATATAAATATACATTTGCTCCCAAACAACAACAACAAAAGAACCTTTATACAAGTAAAATGATGTAAGGCAGCAAAGTCAAGCAGTCACCACCCAGGAAGAGCTGACATGACTATTGCCCTTGTACCTGAATCCAAACAATCAGTTTTCAAACTCAACCCCTTTTTGGCTGCTTTCTACCCTAGTGATGTCCACAGCAGAGAGAGAGATTTACAGGTCACCTGAGCTCGTTTGCTTCTGGGTGTACTTGGGAACACCTGTGTTGTCAACGCAGGAAGGTTGGCTATTGCAGCCCTGTCGTAACCTGAGTCTAAATATCACCTCACTTAACCTCACTCCTGTGTTTGATATATTAGAAATTGGAATTATTGGCTAAACGTGTGACCAGAGTCTCAGGAAGGTATTTTTAACCACCGTTCTGCCAGGTTATAGCAGGTTATGGCAGATGATAAGGTGATGGTAGTAACGACACACAAAAAACTTGTTGTGAACGGTGCCATTTGGTGCTGAAATACCTCGATATTCCCAGACTTTGGTGTCTGAGGGATGACACCTCTAATAGCAGATTGCCTCCTAGTGCCACGCTCAGGTAATGACTGAGAGGCAAAGAGTCACCAACGTGGGTATTTTGTTGTGAATCCTGCATTTCAGTCTGGACTGAATTTCTTAATAGGTTTTTTACGAGTGGATCATAATTTCTAATAGTGAGTAAAATTGTCTTAAGTCCACTTAAAAAAAACCCCAAAAAGACCATTTGGTCCACCACAAAAAAATGTTTTTTCTGGTTTCTATCATGAGCTGGGGAAACACATTGTTTTAAGAAGTTTGTACCAGGGATATTCTGCATACTTTTTTCTACTTTGAAACTACTTTAATTTAGCTCAATAAACCATTTATTTTACCTTTTGGTGTAATAAACTGTTACTGACTCTTTGCATGTATCATATATATGATGAAAAAAAAAGAAAGAAAATATTTGTCCTAGTTCCTTTCCTCTTTCTTCTGAGAATGTCTTTTGGAACCACGGCTCTTCCATCTTCATTCCAGAGATAACATACATAATCTATACTTCTTCTTGCTCACTTGGCAGAAGTAAAACCATTTTTTTATCTCCCTTCAGATCTTCCAGTGAGAACAGTTGAGTGAATTTCACACCTCATACAATTGCAAAGGAATTATGGGCACATTGACAACACTTGACTTAGTTTGCTTCCAGGATGATGTATTTTTGGTAAGGAGTAAAATTTACAGTATATAAAACATATCGTTGCAAATGGAATCGTTGCAGCATAAAGGAACATTATGTGTGTGTGTGTGTATATGTATACATATATTCTACTTTAAACATACATTTAAGGAAAGAGCAGAGGATGCCCAATGTCTCCAGCAGCCTTGGACAAGGGGTTGCTTCATTCAGGGGTTGGATGTGAATGCAGATCAAAGGGGGCACAATCAACTCATCATCTACCGAACACTCACCCTCTGTTTACACAAGGACCCCCACGACGTGGTGCAGACTCCTCTGCTACCCTCTGCTTGCCAGCTGCCAAGAGAGGAGCCCAATCACTTACACACATCAAAGTTTGTGGGGACGGCAGGAGCTTCCTCCGGGAACCTCTTTTCAGGGAGCAGGAGTGTGCGGGTCTCCAGTGAGGGGGAGGAAGAGGGAGCCCCGAGGGAAAGAAAAAGGCAGGAATGTTAGATATTAGAAACCTAACTGAGCTAGCTTGCAGAAATTGTTGGGATGTCTTCTTGCAATCTGACCTCTTTGTGCATCCAAATTCCTTTCAGCTCTCTCAGGAGTGGTTCGACGCTGTTTCCTCCACAAACAGAAGCTTTAGGATGAACGGCACAAATACAGTGCATTTTTACCAATAGTGCAATTTCACTCTGGCCAGACCCCTAACAGATCAAACCCTCCTTCTCCAAAGCCTGACACAACATGAGAAGCAACAGGAGCCTCTAGTATCCATAGGAATTGATGTTTATCTTTGAAAGGTCAAAACCTATCCCAGTTTCAGTTTCCAGCTTAACATGGGGAAAGAGCTGCTAAGGTTCAGCTCTGTAAAAAAACTGTAATAAAACTGTCTAGAAGAAGAAGTTTGACTCATTCCTGAAGGATTCATTACTTCCCCAGTAAATGAAACATGGCATTTCAACATGTCTGTATTGTGACTTCACTAGTTTTCGTTATGTATTTGAAATATAATGATATTCAATAATAGTTCATGGCAGTGTTATTTTTAAAATGTGTAATAGTGACAGCATTCAGACATATTACACACTTCATTTGAATGAGAAAAAGTTTATGATTCACTTGCTTTACAGAAACTGTACTTTACTGTCATTATCAAAATTACATTATTTAAGTACTGCATGATTTTCATACCAAATTATCTTTTCACAATAAAAAAAAAAAATCAGTGTGGTCAATTACGGTGTATTAAAATCCTGAACACCATTTTCATATTGCATTACAAACATTCTTTGTGCATTATTTCTTTGCTGTTTCATCAGATGTAACCTCATGGTTGAGATGTACAAAACTGGTCTGAATTGGGAAGAATATACAGGAGATGTTCATCCTGGAATCCATTATGCTAAATGTACATGTTAATCATCAGTGTTCTATTATGCTTATCTTTCTACGGATTTTGGCTAATTTTCCAGGTCCAGGATATTAACAGGGCTTTTGGTATGCATGGATTAAGTTATTCTATTAGGGGTGGAATGGCTAAGTGGGTGAAACCAAAGAAATGCAGTAAAAAGCTGTTGCCTGTAGAGTTGTAAATAGTTTCCAACAGACATGTCTCTGCTTACTCTTCCCTCAAAGCCTCGGGAAGGGGCTGGTTGGTTTGTTTGAACTCATGGGTGGCTCTTAGAGCTCCAGGTCAGTTATTAATGAGGAAAGGAAGGTTAATAGCAATGGGAGACACTGCAGCCCAACATTTATTGTGTGAAATCCCTGTACTATCAGATAAAAATGGTACTCACATCATGCTCATTTCAAAACCAGCTGGTTTTCAAACATGTCTGAATTTAACTGGACATTTTTTAAATTTATGTTTTAAAAGACTGTAATTAGAATAAATAGTAAATAGTCACACAATAGTTAATGTGACTGTTTAATTCCAGTGGCTGTAATTAAACACTAGAGATGACTCAACATCCAAGCTGACGCCATTCCTGAACAATTGTCCTCCTCATACAGGACATCCCATCCCGAGGGGAAAATTTCATCATTATTCTCTTTCTTGGTTGTTCTGTGTCTGGACTCTGGGGCCAAGCATTCCTTCTTAAATGCTGACTATTTGTGTAATTTGTTTTATTGGAAAGGCTGCACCATCAGTCAAAAAAGAATCAGGTGAAATAACCAGGGGCTGGGGAGGAAAAGATGTCATAGAAGAGACACTACAGGACTGGTCTCTGAAACTGGGAACTTAAGTTATGTCTCCTCAAGTGCAGCATCAACACTGGCTGATGTCCACACTGTGTTTTGGGGGTTTTCACTTAAAACCAAATGTTGAAGCGGGTTGTATGGGCTCTCAAATACATTGAATTTCAGCAGCGCTCCTGAACAATTCCATAACTGTAGAAACATCAAGGTGTTTTGGTTTATCTCATTGAAGGAGTAGTTCTGGAGTCACCCCAGAGCTCCATTTGCCATAAGCCAGGGATGGGTAGGGCAAGTGAGGGCCACAGTGGTGGACATGGAACAGCAATAACATCTTAAGTTTTTAATCTCAATATATGTCATGTCTGGGCAGTTACTGAACAACAAGTATAACTAATAGCAAGTGGAATGCTAAACCTACAATGACTATACACTGAGATATGATTAAAAAAAGGTGAAATCTAGCATGTAGAGCTAAAAAAGTGTTTTGCCATCACTGACATCACAAACTGAAAAAATCATGTCCTCAGTAAGGAGTCCCATGTATCCATGCTGGAGGAACTCATGCCATTTCTTCAGTAGGGAAGCACGTGATGTCAGGAATGGGAACATATTTTGGAGTATTCAATATGTGCTCAGTAATGTCCACACACTCTTCCTTGTACTTTATTTTATTTACTATAAATGTTATCCTTAGTGTTACTGTACTGATACAAAATCCCCATCATTCCATGCCCAGTGCCGTGAAATCAGAGAGAAAGAGATGACTCTTTTTTCAACACCATGGAAGATATGTGATGTCTTAAATCTAAATAAAATCCAAGCTTTTAATACAATTCTATTGGAAATTGCCATTTTTAGTATGTATAAGCAGTATTTAACGTCTGGTAATTTAGGAAGCATTCCAATCCAACCATACAGAAAGGCCAAATTATACATAATAAATGATTGCTGAGAAAGAGGTATCCCGTTATCTGTCTTGTCCACAGCAAATTATAAAGCTATTCTAAACCACAAATGTTGAGTTCTTAATCAAAGAAAACTACTCCAAATAATTTTGCTACAGATTTTTAAATAGCTGTGAGGACATACGTCTGATAGAAAGATAATAAAATGTTTTTATAAGATCAAATGCTATTTAAAAATTCATATTGCTTTATGTCTTGAAATTCTACTGGGAAGTGTTTTCATTTTTCTTTAGTATGGCCATAGGCTCAGTTCTGTAGTCTTTACAGCCAAAAATACCATGTATTTTTTGACTGTATGGTGACATCACGGCAGGGGGGCATTGCAGCAGCCTCTGAATATTAAGGTGACAGTGAAATCCTTCCTTCATCGAAGTCCGTGTGAGCTTTGCCAGAGTAAAGAGGTTAGGATTGGGTCCCTGGAAAAGGAAGATAATGAGCCATAACTAGGAATAATGGGGTGATCAGAAGACATGGAAAACGTAGGTTGAATATCATTAAAATCTTCCTGACAGTGAGCTCTCTTATGCCAGGGAATAATCTCATTGAGTTCAATGGGATCACTGCCAGAGGAAGGTCTCTGGAGCTGCCTTGGTCCCGATCTAAAGCCCACTGACATCAGTGGGGATATTTCCATTGACTTCAGAGAGGGTTGGATCAGGCCCAGGGTGGGCAGTGCAGGTGTATCTGCCTGAACCCCCACAATTCCCAATGCTTTTTCCATAACTGTTGTGAATAGTTATGAGATGCTTCTAAATGCAGGCAACACATGGTGCTACTTGTTCATTTCAGCACAGCTGAACGACATCAGCCTAAGAGGCATCTTCCACGTGGTGCAAATTTAAAAAAGCTGTTAAAATCACCTATTGTGGCTGTGCAATTAGGTAATTTAAACAATTGAGGCCACAGTGAAGAACAAGGATAGGTAATAAGGGCACACTGGAGCTGATGTAACTCAGGGGATGAAGAAGGTTGGGCCTTATCTGTGTTAGAAATCCCTGGTTTTTGTTTTCCTGCTTATGAATGCAACAAACAAAAAGGCAGGGAAGCTTGAAGCAACTAAGTGCCAGGCACAGCCCCAGATACTTAAAAAAAACCAGGAAGAAACAATGTTTTTTTCCTTCATTTTGTGTCTACTCTCGATAAATAAACTGGATCATGTTGTATCTGACAGCTCCTGCATCTGTTTCTCTCCTCACAGACAAAACTTGCAGGATTACAAACTTTAGGCACTACCTGGTTCAAGAAAGGCAACAGACTAAATATTTGTGGGAAGGACCTTTGCACAAATAATTTCAGTTACATGTTGTTCTATAGATGCAAGTGATTTAATGCATTTTAATGCTGAACCTCAGTAAAGTATCACAAATACAAAATATTAAAAATTAGATTTCTTAACAGCAAATATGCTTTTGTCCTTTAGTGAATTCCCTGCACCTGGGGTTTTTTTCAGCACCTCATCCAGCTCTCCAGCCTATCCATATATTTTATACTCTGCAATACACGGGCAGATACTGATATGAAAGTTTCTGTCTCCTAGCAAAGTTGCTATTAGCTCATTGCGGAGTTGTTGATGCGAGAGAGGAAGAAATGGAAGGTGAGAGGCCTAACAATCATCAGGTTTTTTATTCATTAATATATGGAACACAGTCAATGAGATGGAGAGATCTGCAGACTAATAAAACCAGATTAAATAAAGTTCCTGCGTTTTTTTAGGCAAAGTTATTAAAACCTCAGGATCTATATGTAGGGAAAAATGACTATACAACTTCTAAAATTTCAACTAGCAGCACTTGTTGATCTGTGGCAGGCCTGGAGAGGGTTTGATCCAGTTACTACAGTGCTTTGTGATTATATTAGTTTAATGGCTAAGCTTCGCAAATGAAGATATGGGAAGGGCTCTACCCACGCTTGCTACAAGTGTGCTGATGGCTAAAAAAGCCAATGAGGGATAGACAAGTCCAGGAACAAAAGGCACAGCTGAAAGTCTTTATATTAGTTTAACCCAAAGCAAAATGACACAGTAAAAGTAGTTTCATACCTACTTTTTAGGCATTTAAAGTCTCATACTGTGCTTCTCTCCATCTTTTCCTCTATATCCCTGAATAATGTCCACCTCTTCTTACAACACTCTGATGTTTTTGAATCTTGTTAAACTTTGGTTTACTACAAATCCAGCATTTCTTCCTGAAGTACAAGGTCTCTCCTTACCCTGTGTAGTTCCTGGGAGTGTGATTTTGAAGTTACTAATTGAATTTCTAACTGGTTTTCAGAATTTTTCCAATTTTTTGACAAAATTTTGCATTATCACCCTGTACTTGAACATGAGCTCGACTTGCTGTTATTTTCAGGTGAGAGAAACTTCTTATATTCTGTTAACTAAGTCATTACTAAAAACTGCTATATAGTATTGGACAAGAAAGGACCCCCATTCTGGAACTCCATTTGATTACTTATTTCTACTTTAATAATGAATCTGTGATACCTCAATACACATTTTCAGTAAGCCGACTAGTAATTTCATGTTTCCCTATCTTGCGCACAGGAGTCCTATGGCACAGTAACACAAACTCACTGAAACCAAAGATGTTCCATTTCTATGACTTCTTCCTGTTCGTCATGCCCATTACTCTATCATGAAGTAAAATTAGTTTGGTTTGACATGACCTGCTCTTGACAAATTCATTTTGGCTGCTGCTTACCTCTTTGTTGCCTTTTAGAAGCCTATAAGTATTTTAATTAATTGTCCACAACTTTCTCCCTCAATTTCCTTCTTCCTACAACAGTGCCTTTAGAATGCCTAGTTATATTTAATTTTTTATTTTGCTGTGGCCCTTTTAATTTATGCCTACATTTTTATACCTTTTTTTTGGTAGTTTGACCTAGTTTCCAACTTCCTATACTCTCTTCATGTGTTTTAAGCCATTGAAAAACTCCTGACTTAGCTACATTCTACATGCTTCTGCATTGGTAGTTTATGGTTTTGCCTTTAATATAGTTTTTCTAAAGGAACTGTCAGATCTATTGGATGGCTCAGACCTGTTTCCCAGAAAATCTTTCCAATTTTTTGTATCTATAGAATAATGACTTTTTGGTGTCCATTGGTTTTGTTTTGCTTCAAACTTCAAGCTGGTTTGTCTCCAGTTTTTCTGGTTTCCCATTACATGTCTGGAGCAGTTAAATTCCTGCATTTCACCAAGTTCCAGCACTTTCACACAATTCTATTAGTCTACAAAAGCATTATTCATTTCATCTTCCTGCTTCAGCAGCCTGCTAAAGCTGTGACACTGCCCTTGTTTTTTCCTATTACTTTCTCCTACAAACTTACAGCCTATATACCTTCTTTCCCACCGCGGCCCTTAGAACGTGGGTCTTATATAGTCTTGATATTTAAGAAAACACTCTGTTTTGTCCTCCCCACCCTTCCAGAGCAAGTTATACACTTCCGTATTAATATTCTAGTCATGTAAATTACTTGAATGAGTGCCTGCTATGCCAATTAACTTGCAGTTTTGATAGTGCACAGAGACTTTCAGCCATTCCTGTTAATCTCCTCACTTTTTCCCATACAAAATTGCAAGATATTTAGTAGGTGGCTTCATCCTCTTGCTTGTCCCTCCACTAACACCACCCTAAATATCCCCAGATACTCCTCTTGCAGGCCTTTGAGCTGAACTTCCTCAGTGGCACTATTCTGACCTCCCACAACTATTACCAGGAATGTGAAAAATCATGAATTCTGACGTTGCTTTTTTTCTACATTTTTGAAGGTGGATGTTGCTTTTTCCCTTTAATTTTTCTGTTATTTGCAAAGAGAGAGAATCACAAATACTCCTTTAAAATACTGTGATGCTAGCAGAAGTCATCAAGAACTCCATTGAAAAATACATAAAATAGCAGGCTAAACTAGGGGCTAAATTGAAAGGTGGTTTTCTACATGCTTGTTAAAATAAGGCCCAGTTTTGGCAAAGTTATGCAAAATGTGAAATTTTCTGCTATTTAATAATATTAAAATTCCCTGGGTAACTGAAGCTCCAGAGAAGCTATTAGGGAAAATTTGGGGGGATTTAGGAGAGTCTTTCAGCATCTTGTGAAAGCACATTTTCTACCAGATGTTTGTAAAGAAAGGGAAAAAAAAGCATACTTTGATTCCTTTGAATCATCAGCTGCACAAGAATCTTTGTCTTCTGAAAGCTCCTTAAGCACTTTCTCTGGATCAAATATTAAGAGGAACTTTAATTAATTGATATTTTTTTTTTCAGGAGATGAGTTTGGAACTTTTGCAGGAGATTTTCTAACAATTTGGAAGACAGGTTCCTATTTTCTGTTGTTTTTTTTAGTTTTTCCAGAATATTACTAGCTAGAGAGTGGTGTGTTTTTAAGATTAGCAGAAGACATTGTTTATAATGCAGAACTTTCCCTGTCACAAAATCACATGAAAAAAAAATCAAAATAACCTATTTTAATGCCACCGATAATTGCCATCGCTTAGTAGAAGCAAAAGCACATCATATTCCCGTGGAAGAATTTGCTTTCTCTCTGCTCAGGTTCCACTGAAGCACGATTTCAAACTCTCTGGGATGATCACATGCCTAATTGCTGCTGTTCTGTCTCTCAGTGCTTCCAGTTTATTTCATGTTTCTGATGAAAACCAATACATAGTAGTTGCCATGAGTAAGCCAACATTTTCCTACCATAACCATGCAGTGGCAGCTGGAATATTACAGTCACTAAATCCTCTCAGAAAATAGGTGGGTGGCTGGGATGCAACCTGAAAGCCGGAGGGTCTTTCCTCCTAAGCACCTTCTGTGGCAGCATTCCCACCCCTCCAGCTGCTTCTGCCCACCCCTGGGCTGCCCACAGCCACAGGAACAGCTGTGCCAGTACAGTGAGGTGGGTGGCACAGGAACGAGGGCTGGGGAGAGGAAAGATGCTTTCAGCGCTGGAGGAATACATGGTGTGGGGTCGTGCAGCACAGAGGTTCCTCAGGTGGTGTAAAACCATCTCCATTTGTCAGCACGGTTACTCTGCCACTTTCACCCATTCTTCCTGGGATCAGGCTCAGGAGAGTGGGAGGGCAAAACACCCTGTGGCCAACCTGTGCTGTTATCAGCCTACGCTGAGGATTAACTGGTGTCCAAGAGCACTGACAAGGCTTGAACCACTGGATGAAACCACAGAACCGAGGTCAGTAGGAGACAAACCTCCTACGGACACCAGTTTAAGTTCTGAGTTGGTATAAAACTGGAAACTGTACCAAATTCACACCCCAACTCGGCTTGCAGCCACTTGTCCACATCTCCCTATCCCAAGGTAACCTGGCCTAAGATGGTGTCACAGTGGAAGCCAGACTGTTACTGTCCCAAAACAGAGCAGAATGATTCCTCCTAGGCAGCAAAGTAAGAGCCAAGTTTGTAAGATGAGGATCTGCTACACAAATGAATGATTTGATGGATGCGCAGTGGGTTAATACCAGCCTCTCATCTTGAGAAACCCATCACGTGCACCAACAAATGTAATTGAAAGAGTATGTCTCTGTGGTGGGTATTTTCCAGCAGATGAAAGTTACGTACAGTTTGAAACAACTCATTAATTTGCAATTTCTCCTCAGTTCAAAACAAATATACGTGTGTCATTCAGGGATTAGATCTCCTGTTTTTTCCAGTTCTTTAATCTGTTTCAATAGTCATTGGAATCAGATGTTTCTAATAAAAGTTCAAGGAACCATCAGTAAAGATGTGCAGTGATCTGCCCAGTATCTGTCCGTATCTGACTTGTTTATTTGCATATTGAGTGAAGATTTGGAACCTGAGGTTTTATATCTCCTTCTGTACATATTTGCTTTAGTTTAACTGTTACGGTTTTGAATGTTCTTGCTGCTCATAAAAAAAATATGATTTCTTTTGTACTTGGAAACTGCTTGACCTCAGTTATCTGTTGTGGCAATATGTTCTCTCATCTAAAATCATGTGGTTTGATAAAATGTTTTCTTTCATTGGTGGTGAGTTTGTAAACAGTGACTGTTCCACTGCCTTTTGTATCAAACAGTGTGAGCAGAAGCTCTCAATATTTTTTTATTCTGCAACAAACAATGAAATCAGCATTGGCATGGCAAGTCAGGACACAGTGATCCTTTTACAGACTGTCCAAAATGCTGCCTGGACCTTGCCAGTGCATCAACAAGATCATATATATTTTTGGAAACACTATCTTAAAATGATTGATTTGTAGTTACGATTAACTCTTTGAGTTCTGAAAAAAAATCCCACTAAAATAAAGACTTGAAAGGGGTTCTTATGTTTAGAAGTGGATTTCTTCTCATGACCTTTGTGACCTTTGGAAATTTTGGAAAGCTTCTTGGACCTTCTGAATCAAACTCTTCCATGTCTGAACTTCAGATATTGTTCCAAATTCCATGTTATTTGTGCATGAGAAAAATTTGGACAGACAGTAGCTAGTGCTGAGAAGCTACTTGAGTAAAAAAAAGAAGATGGCTGAAAAAGCCAAGGAGCACATTCTCATGAGACACAACTTGAAGGAAGTCTCTAAAGAGCAAGACCAAACAAGTTAATTCTCCCGAGGTTGTAGAAAAACTTGGAAAGATAAACATAATTCAGTCTTTTATAGGTTGCAGTTGCAAGGATTTGGCTCAGAAAAGCCGTAAACAAAATATGAATACTGGTGTTTCACCAGAATTACAGAATTTAACAGGAAATCTGGATTAAGGTAACAGTGGATCTACAGAAGAAAGGCTGAATTAGGGCAATCTGTTTGAGGAGCCAGTATTAAAGGTAATAATTCTGGGTATCACACGTGAAACCCCAGTCTCACTGAATTCCATGAGAATTCTGAGCTGATCTTTCATCAGCTGGATTCCATGTCTCTTATTCCTCAGACAGAGAAGAGTTCATGTTGGTATATGTGCGTGCATCTCTAATCAAAGTGCTGTCTTTTTTAGACAGCAAAAATTCAGCCATTAGTCAGCAGCAAGTCATGGAATTGCAAAGAGCTGTGTGGAGATTACAGCTGAAGGAGCAATGTGGACCAGCCTGGAAAAAGCACCAGCCAGAGCAGAGTTCACCAAGTGATACAAACTGATAGGCTGGAAGAGTGAACCATCCTGGACAGGGAATTAAGGGAGAAATGAAATAGGCCAGCTTGCTAGGAGGCAGCAGGGCTTACGGGACAGCTCTGATTTTAATCAGCATTTTGCAAGCCACACTTACAGGATGTCAATACTACTCATGCTGCATTTATTTTATTTATGAATAGACGGATCCTGTGTGGCAATGGCAAAGGCATAAATATTCCCAAGATACCAAACAGTCGATGCAGCACCTTTACATGATAAAGCTGTGTCACAACATGGTAGAACACGTCATGACAGTCCTGATATGGTGATGGATACCAGGATATTGCAGTTAATGACAAATGTGCCTCTGCTGACAGCAGGGATGATCCAATGTGCCCTTGTCTGTACTGGGAAAAACTAGAGTGACACAAGTTACTGTTCCCCCAAAAATGAAATACTGCCCAACTTGCTTAAAAACTGGTGCTCAAAGGCAAGTTCTTCCATTTCAGGAAGGAGCCAAGCAGCTTGATCAGTAGGAATTGTTGGATATCGGGCGTTCTTTAAGATAAAATCATGCCTCTGAGCATGTACGCACGGAACCACTTCTGGAACGCAAAATGCTGTGGGTTCGAGGTGGGCAAGCACAGCCGTCCACCTTCTGACAGATCCTGCCAGAGCCACCAGAAACGGACCCACCTCACCTGGGAAGGGGCCGGGTGGTTGGTCCCGGGCAGGGACCGTGAGGGTGGGCAGCCCCCGAGGGGACTCCCTCAGCGTCCTCGGGCAGCAATCACAGCGCCTTCCCCGCGCCCCCAGGCTGGTGGAGGGCACAGGGGGGACACGAACCCCCACTTTCGGGAGGTCGCTGCGTCGCTTTCCCCGGGCTGGAGCCGGAGCCGGAGCCGGGCAGGAGCATCGCTCCCGCTCCCACTTCGCCTTGGCCGGGCACCGCCATCAGACGGAGTGGGAGGAAGAAACATTAACTCCAGCAGCTGTTTCTTGACCCCGGCTCTCAGCCCTGCCCCAGAACTGGGCGCGCTCGGGTTCTGCTGTTGTTTATTTTTATTATTATTATTATTTTAATATATAAGTATAAATTCGGATAGTCCAACCGGGGACACACATACACACAGGAAAAGGGGGAAGTTTTTTGGGGAAAGTTGGGTGTTCGCCCTTAGGCCCCCTAGCCTGGGACTCCCTCCCCATCCCGAGGCGGGCGCGGGTCCGAGCGGCGCCGGGCGCTCCCGCACACCCGCACACGCTCCCACACTCCCGCACTCCCTTACACACACACGGAGCCGGCGCTCAGAGCCCGTAGCTCGACTCCAGTAATTCCCCAGCATGGGCGGCTTGAAACTGCTGGGGCTGAATAGCATTTGCTGTTCCGTCCCCGCGCCGCCTCCCGCCGCCGCCCGGCTCGGCTGGCGCGGCTTCTCCTCCCGCTGAAGTTGTGCTGACACAGGCGCTACCGCCGACAACAACTTCGTCAGGCGCTGCCCGAAGCCCCTCGGACCCCCCGCACCCCGCAGGTGCGCCTGTGAGGGGTCCCCGGGGGTCCCGTGCGCGAGGGTGCCATGGATGCAGGGCTGCGGTACCCGCTGGGGTGGGTACCAGCTCCCGGCACCACTGTGCCCATTAGTTGTGGGTATTTTTGGTTTCATCTTTGTTGTTGTTGTTTTTTTTTAATACACATGTGGAAAGGGACAAATGGTCCACGGGCTGTGTCACTCGGGGTGAGCGCAGAGTCAGGGGTGAGGCATCCGCTCTGGAGGAAGGGCCAACCTTGGAACAAGGAGGGGTGCCAAGAACGGCCGTCCTTGCCCGCTGGAAGCCGAGCAGGGCTGAAGAACACACGCGGGGGCGTAAGGTGTGCTCACACCTGCGCCGTTGGGCAGGCCCCAGGCTTCCCGCTGTGCCTCCTGCTCGCGTCCCAAGTAGTTCCACACGATTTGAAGGGTTCAGAGGTTTCGGGGGGCTTCACGGGGGGATAATTTTCTGCTGGCTTCGTGCCCTCCGAGTCTTCCGAAGGCTTTGTGGAAGGAGGATTAACTTGCAGGGCTCAGCACGCACATTCCACACGCGCAGCCCTGACATCCTGGAAACAGCGGGACCCTAAAGCGGTGGCCTGGCGCACCTCGAGGTCACGGAGAAGGGAGGGAGGGAGAAGGCAAAGCCGGAATTCTTGGAATTATTTGCGATGGCTCTTTTCCCTCCCTCTCATTTACTTTGTGTTTTGCAGCTCGGTGAGCTGGAAGCACGCATACCTGCCTGTTCCCAGCCCGAGCAGAGCATCTCTCCACAGCGATCTCGTGGTGTCTGATACGGATGCAGCAGCGGTTCAGTCCTCCCCAGCATCCCTAAAAAGAGCAAAGGAACGCTAAGGAGATGGATCTTAAAATGAGCGCGTCCATGGAGTTTGAGCGTTTAGGGACAAGGTGTGAAGAGGAGGAGGAGTGTTGTGAGGGCTGGGTAAGGGCAACAGATGCTGAAGGACCCAGCAGGACTATCAGCTTCACTTGCTCTGGACAACAGGCGACATCCTGATCAACTTTTTGAATGAAAGAGTAGTTGTATGTTTTACACTAACGATAAAAAAACCTGAGCACATGTGTGATAGATTGATCGGGGGATATTTATCTTAAAATAGTGAAGAGTATTTTTCCCTTTCAGTACTGTGAGAATACTTGTCTATGACTCGTCAAATCCATACAAACCTTCTTATTTTGGGGTGCTCAGAGACATTTTAAGTCCACTAGTTTTGATTGGGTTGCAACTAGTGAATAACTGTGGGTTTTAGTAAAAATTATAACTATACAAATGCAAGATAACTCATGTATTTTTTAATGTCTGCAGCTGCATGAACAAAACCCAGCGATATCTCACTACCCTTTAGGAAAAATCTTATTGTCCTCTTAAAAACTTTCTGGAAATATTGTGATAGTGCCTAACATGTTTGTGCTATTTGTGTGTGTGTGTCTTTATAGCTAAGACCATTGCGTTTTAGGGAAAAGGAGCTAGAGTTCCTGTATAATTTGCCCAGCATTTTCTTTTCTGCCAGCTGTGGGATGCAAGTGAGACATCAGCCATGGTGTTTGAGGATGGGTTTCCAGGTACACAAGCAAGGAATATTCCTTATTTCTAACCATAGTTAACTACACCGGCAATGAAAACTGTGTACAGCTTTTAAAAGCTTCACAAATTGCTGACTGACTCAGGAAAATAATGAATGAGCATTTGCCTGTACACATTTGAAATATGCTCGTTTTCATATTTTTGTGATGATTTTACCTTATTGATTGCATTTTTCTCTAGTGTTGATTGCCCACTCTTTAAGTGAAAGGTATTAGTCTATGTGCAAACTCTGAGCACTGCATACTTTGGATTCAGTTACTTGTAAGTTAAATAATAAATTAATCTGCAATGTTGGCATCAAATGCCTTGGATTAGGGCCAAATTAGGGCCAAGTACAGCAGGTATGTGGAGCTGGTGATATTGGATTCTTAATTGTATATTTTCTTGGAGTTTTTTGTCACATTTTAAAGTCACACATCAATTACAGATTTTAATTATATTATTTTTATTCTGAAATATTTATTTCAAAGCTTTATTTTAAAGCCTATTTTAAAATAACATCATGTGCATGGTCACATAAATAGAAGAACAGAATTTGCTCTTCATACACACCAGGCACAGAAGATGCTGAATTAGCCAACATTCAAGTTTTCTTGTCGTTAGTCACAGAGATTCCATGACAAATTTTGGTGAATTTAGTCTGACTCAAGGTAAATAGGAAAAATAAAAGTGTGGGGAATAGAAGGTACCCTGAGTGTGGCAGTTTGTCCCTTGTAATTGTTTGTATGTTTCTATTGCAGCCTAACATTGCTCTAACAAGTGACATTATATAAAATATCAATATATTATGTATATACAATATTATATATGTTATTTATAAATTTATATAAAATAATTCCATTTTTAACAGTGTTAACAGAAGATGGTCATTGGCTCCAGTGACATGAAGTTCACACATGGTTGACCAGGGCACAGTAACCATGATTTTCTTGTTCTTGTCCATAGTTACCATTTAAGTGTACACGTTTTCTTTTTTTTCATTTAATATTTCTGTTAACAGCACTGTTTTGATGTTGAAATAATATCTTCAATTTTCTTGAATATTTTAATATTTGATTCAGTGTTTAATATTCTCATGCATTTAACTCTTACAACAAAAACACTCAGTTATGTATTCATAATATGTACAAAATATATATAAAATATATATGATATATATAAAATTGAATATTCCAGATGTATAACCATGTCCTGCAGGGTTTTTTTCATGCATGCTTAATAATAAGGCAGGTATAGAGAAGGTGTTACATGAGAGTAAAGACAAATCTGATGCAGCCAAAGTGTTTTTCTAAATCTAATCAGAGCTATAATTTTTTTCTGTATTTTACACAAAGATTACTTTTATTTTCACTGCCTTGAAAGTGCATCTTGTACATAATTTTAATCCAGATGCAGCATTTACCACTCATGAAGAGGCTGGTACAATATCTGGGCGGAATGGTAAAAATCAGAGTCCATCAACATGAATCTTCTGCTTCCACTGAAGTTGGTGTTGAAGTCCCAGAGATCTCAAGCAGATAGGATCAGGTTTCTAAAAATATTATGGTAATACAAATAATCAGAAAGAATAATAAAAATAGAAGGAAGAAGAGTAAAGGTTTGGGAAAACAAACTGTTTCATGGCCAATGCAGAAAAAATTCATGGTTTTGTGAAATTTTTATGGTAATTTTTTTCTTCTTCCCCACTGTAATTGATAATCATCTCTGTGATGTTCCATGCAGGAGTAATTTCATACTGGTGTTGATCCCAGTTTTAACTCGAGAACACTTTGCCTGAAGTTGGAATCTGGTCTATGATGTCTGTTGTGTTTTTACATGTTTAGCAGCAGAGTGCTAATGAAGGCATGATAGAGAGAGGTTGGGCTGATTTTATGTTTAGCTAGAACATGTATAGTGCTTAGGTTGGAAAATGAAGGTGCTAAAACCTAGATTAATGAGGTCTGGATAAACAGTTTGGAATGTCTTTTTTTTTCTTCTTTTTTTTTTTTCCTTCCCCCCCCCCCCCCCCCCCGAAAGAAATTGTATTGTTTTGTCGCATTATTAGAGAAATTCTTGTCTGGAAGGACCAATTATTGACTTTTTTTTCATAATTTATAGTTATTAACTTTTGAATTATTTTAAATTTGGGCACCAGTTTATTTATTGGTACAGTGGCTACCAATCTTTGTGTCATGAGTTACCCCTGTGGACAAAATCTTAAATCTTTCCTTCTTGTGATAGAATTTACAATATTAGGAAATTACTTAAATAATGTGCCAAGTGCCCATTTAGTACATGGCTTGATTCCTTAGCGCATAAAATAAGAAAATATGAACAGCTGAAATGTGGATTTAACAATGACTCTCTAAAATGTGGATATGAAAACTAAATGTGAAAATATGGAACTGAGATCTGTATTTATATCCCAGTAATGATGCAGATCTAAAATGCAGAGGCCAATAGTGTCCACATGATCCTGTAGCTAACAGCCCTTGTGTAGGGTTACCCTCTTTTATTAAATGTGCCCCCAAATTAAAAGAGTTTTACCTGATGATGAGAAAGAATTAAATCTGCCATCAAAGAGCTAAGTTTGGTAAAACAAGGATAGGGAGCTCATTTTAGCATTATCATTTAGTATTATCATTTTGTTACAAAATGCTCTAACAGTGTCCAAGGTCCAGATACTGTTTCTCCTGCCCTTTATGTTGCCTGGTTTGGGGGGAATACGGTTACTGTGACTGCTACACTTTTAAGTGTACCAGCATTTTTGGCTGCAATATCATTGGGCTTGCATGGGTCTTTGAAAATATTCTAAAAATTTGCTTTTGTAGACTGGAATGATGTGAGTGTGGGAGCCAGTAGCCAGTGTTAGAGCAGCAGGTTACTCTGTACCTTGTGCAGACTACTCTGTACTCTTCCCTTCAAGAAATTAACTGAGCGGGGAGTAAAGCACTGACTGCTTTCTGGGAGTTAAGGAGGAGGAAGTGAAATCAGGGCAGACCTAGTGCTGCTGTTTTTTAAAACAGGGTGTGAGAAGAATTTGGAGAAAAAGAATGTTTGGGCAACCATTTTCTTTTGTCTGAAGAAAGAGAAGAGGGAGGAAAAGGAGTAAATCATTTCCCTTAAGATTTTTTTTTTTTTAAGGAATAGTTAGAAGTTCCAGTCCTTTTCCTAGAAGGAAAAGTCCTTTTGGTATACTAGGAAATTTTTTTCCTTGCACAGGGAGGAGGGCAGAAATGACACAGGCCCCCAAGGGACCCAGGTTCCACCTCTGCAACAAGCCCATATTTTTATTTTGTGCCAGCACCAGAAAAACAAGTTCCTGATGTTGGATCCTGCAGCTAAAATCTTTGGGTTACAGGAATCAAGGAGATATTTGGTGAGCAATTCAGAGAAGTTGGGGAGGATTAAATAGCTCCTCAAGGGATAGTGGAAATGCTCCTCCATCTTTGGAGGAGCCCAAGTCCCGGCACCAACCCTCCCCTGGGTTCATCCCAAAGCTCTTGAGCAAAGGAGCTGCTGCAGTTTGTTCCCGGGATGGTTCTAATTTGCCCAACATCCTCGTCTCTGTTTCCATGGAGAGGTTGTTTTGAGCCCACCTTGCCCCGCCGTTACAAAACCCCTCACCTGTGAGAAGTGCCTGCTGTGTGCCCCTGGCCTCCCATTGCCAGGCCGTGCCTGTGTTCATCTCTTCCAGCCTGTGCTCTCTGGGGCAGGGCTCTGTCACAGAAAGTCATTTCACCACATTTGTCACAGGTTGTCACTGTCTGTACTCCCCTCTTTTCTGGATTCCTGACTGGAGTCTCTGTGACCTAATTTGTGCAAGTTTTTTTATGAGTGTTCCTGGTTGCAAACAGAACTGGAGCATACTGTCCTTGGCATTCCTGAGGAAAACTGAAGTTCTAAGCACACCAAATTTGTTATTTCTGCTTTTCTTCCATGCTGCACAGTCCTGTCATTTAAAACAGCATAGGGAGTCCTGGAAGTTCCTCTGATTAAGTGGGATGCTTTCTTTATGTGACACTCCTAAAAAGCAAATTAGTAATTCCATTTTCCAAACAGGGTTTAAATTCAGTACAGCAAATAAAGACCAGCAACAACGTATTAGAGATTGAGTAAAAGCATTAAAAAAATGCACAGCTGCTCATTAAAAGAATTTCATCTACTCTGTGGCCCAAGAAGGTGGGCAAACACAATACAGTTGAGTCACTAATTACCACACCAGAACTCTAACATGTAAGGTGGACAAATTAAAGCTAAATTCTGTGTTCTGAGACTTCTGAGCACTTGACTTTGCAAGTGTAATAATATTTGAACGTATTATTTTATGTACAGTGTGTATGAAAGACTGGTAGTGTTGCTAATACAAATGTTGCTCTTCAGAGGGCCCCTTTGCTAGAGGGAAGGTCACCTAAGTCCTGGAAAATTCCCATTTTATGGAAACAAAGAAATAATAAACATAAAAGCACTCAAAGAAATAAGCCCATACATATATGTATTTTAATCCCTCAGCAGTCTTCCTAAAATACTAAAGGGCACTTCTTAACGCGGCCGACACAACCAAAATCAGAGCAAAGATTCCAGACAAAAGTTCCACCAAAATAAAACCAAAATGAACTTTCAGCCTGTTTTCAAAACAGTGGAATTCAGGATCTCAATTTTATATGTGTGCATATATATATATATGTATGTATGTATATATATATCATGCCCCACCTTTTTTTATTTTATTTTTTTTTTTTAGAAATCTCCTTAAAAATGTGTATGGAAATGAGAAAGGATGCAAAATTTTAGGGGGATTAATTTTATTACACAAAAATGAAAAAGGCCAGAGGGGAGAAAATGCTTAAAAACATGTTTATCTCAAAACCCAAATTCTTATCCTGTCTGGAAAGTAGCTAATGCAACCTTTTAATGCAAGATCAGCACAAATACAAGGGCAGAAATAATGCAAGGGCTATGAGACTGCTTTGTATGGTGAGTTTTGGGAGGACAGATGCAGCAATTTTTTATTTGATTAAAAACTAAAACTCATCTTAATTTTTTAAGCATGTTTTAATTGGATTGCAAATGTTATATCTGACTCCTCATTGGTAAAGTTTTAAATAATTTCAGCTGTAACTGAAACTGATTGATAGTAAAACTGATTTTAGCATGGAGTAGTAAGTGTATATAACCAGAATGCTTCAAATTCCAAACAGAACTGTTTTACTGAAATGGGAAAACCACTGGAGGATAAAATACATTTGTTAGTATCAAAAATGTAAATGGTAAACAATGCAGATATTCCCCAATGAGAGTAAAACTCAGGGAAATTAATATAAATAAAAAACCAAACAAGCTCTGATTCGTACAGACTTGTCCTGCACACACCTTCAAGAAATATTGTCTAGTGCTGTGATCAAAAGCATCACCTGCAGTTTCCACATGATACCATCACTGTGTGGCTGGCATTTCATGCTATATCTCATGGATAGAAACTTTGAAGAATATTAACAATATCCCATCTAATGACCCTGTGTTTTTTTGCACTCTCTGCCTTGGCATGTCTGCCTCATGAGAGACTTTCTTCCTACTACCAAACTTCTCTCATTGAGAAGGTTTGTGATGTTCTTGTTCACACTGACAAAAGACATAACCTGGCACTGGACTGCTGAGTAAATAAACCAAAAAAAGAGTACAGAATGACCAGGAAGGAGGCATTTCCTCATATTACCAAGGTTTTCTTGCTCATCCATCCCATTAGGCAGCAGGTCAGGGTTGGAGTAATGCACATGTAAAACAGAAAATTCCATTTGTGGGGTTCCTTTTGAACATGGATTTCTCTGAATGAAATCTGTCTGAGTCAGAATACTCCAGTGTTTTCACTGCTTCTTTATAAAGTTATAGAGGAAATGATGTCTGAAACACTTGGTAAGGTTTCACCAGCTCTAACTATAGATACTGTAGACTTGTATTTTTAAACACTGAATACAAATAGTATAGGACAAAAGGATCCAAAATTTACAAAATGGATGCATGCTCCATAGGTGGCCAAGTGCCAGCAGAGTCATGAAGTTTATGTTAAGCACTGCACTGTAACCACATGCCCTGGAATGAATTACTGAGCTTCTTAAATGGTCATGCTAATGTTTTTACTTATGAGTTCTTACCTGTAGAGGTATGGTCTCATAATTACTGTAATTACAAGGCTTATGAGTCTCATCACTCAAATCACCTCACTCCCTCGAGTCATTCTCAAAATTGCTGTGTCTGATTCCCACACACCAAAAAGGTAATTTCAGAGTAAGTTTCCACAATGAAAAACAACCGAATAGTCAGAGGAAGAAATAGCTTTGTTATTCAAACCCCTACCCTCTCCTTCCCAAAGATACTCAACCCCTCCCCACGAGCAGGGACACCACAGCACATGCAGCCAGGGTTTGGTGAGGAGCGCAGTTGGTGTAGGGTGTTACAGAGCGTGAACTGCTGCACTGAGTTTATTAACTGGTGCCTGAGTTGATCTCAGACAGGAGAAGGCGAGGAGGAAATATCTCTCTGTAGTGCCACTGCTGGTGTTTCTAACAGCATTGGCTGCACTACTGACAGCTGCACTAGGTGCTGCACTGGCAGTGTGCTCAAAATAAAGGCTGTTGAATATATCTGGGGCTTGGTTTTCTCCTTTGAAATTGTACAGTCATGGTACCACAGGCTGGTTTGGGTTAGAGGAACCTGAAATCTCATCTCTATCCACCCCCTGCCATGGGCAGGGACACCTTTCACTCTCCCAGGTTGCTCCAAGCCCCATCCAACCTGGCCTTGGACACTTCCAGGGATGGGGCAGCCACAGCTTCTCTGGGCAACCTGTGCCAGGGCCTCACCACCCTCACAGGGAAGAATTTCTTCCCAATATCCCATCCAGCCCTGCAGCAGTGGGAAGCCATTCCCCCTTGTACTGTCATTCCAATCCCTTGTCCAAAGTCCTTCTTCAGCCTTCTTGTAGGTCCCAGTATTAAACTGGTCCCAGAATGGCCCCTTGAGGGACACCATTCAGATGCTGAGCATTTTCCTCAGCATAACATTTTGGACACAGCCCTCCAGCCAGGCCCTTATCCAACAGTCCCTCCTTTGAACCTACCTCTCTCCAATTCAGTGGAAAAGTCTGAGTCTACACAGAACTAAGTAGTTCTGCTATGAAGACAGAAATTATTTAGAATGCAAAAGAAATGTATCCTACAGGGAATAGCTGTATGCTTAATTTTGAAAGTTCAGAATTGCCTTATGGCTAAATATGTGCATGTGTGAAATCTGGAATTTGTGGAGATGGTGGCTGTTAGCCCCCAAATACATAAACCAGGAGAAAATGTAAAAGAGGAACATTATGAAATGTATCCTCTATCACAGTATACCGAAGAGTTATAAAAAATTATTGTCTTTTGAAAGAATATTGAGTAAATTTTGTATCTGAATTAAATTATTAAAGATATATGAATTCTACTTTAAGAACCTAATTACTGCCTCATTGGAAGTAACATGGAGTGGCATCCAATGAGGTGAGAGAGTATGCTATAAATAGAAACCCCAACGAGAGGGCTGCTACTGAAATGTTCATGATACTGAGGAATCCAAACAAGGAGACAAGGTTCAAGAAATTAAATGTAGGGTAATATGACTTCCACATTCTTAGGGTTATATCTCATTTATGTCTGACTTTACATCATGAGCAAAACAGTTATGGTTGATTTGATATGTGGCAATGAGATTTATAAATATCACCCCTTTAGCCTTTTCTGGATTCAGTTGTATATATTCCATTTCATGAAGTACTAGATTTTCTCTGAAAAGGACTATTGATTAATTACAGAGGTAAGATTGGATCCTTAGGAGCAGCCAAGGGAATTGAGGGCATTGTGGGTTAGTTTGGACCTTTTATCTCTAGTAAATCCAAATATGGTGAATCTTCAGGGGCTTTTCAATTATATAATTCTTAAAAAACGTCTCATGATTATAATAAACCCATATTTTCTCCAGTAAACCTTTTTCTGATAATACAACCAATAATAACAAAGGATTAGGGATCTAAAAATCTGGACTTACCTTGTTAATGTTGTATTTCCTGATACAGTGAATATGGTTACGGAATTGGGCCCTTAAACCACTAGTTTACATCTTCCTATTTCCAATCATACTGCAACATCCCACACCTTGTTTCAGAAACCAATACTGTGGCACCTTGGGACATGGTTTATTGGTGAACATGGTGGTGCTGGGTTAATGGTTGGACTTGACAATCTTAGAGGATTTTCCTACCTTAAAGGTTACATGGAAAAAAATAATTGTGACAGAAATGAACATTGCTTGCTAGGAAAGCCCTCCCTAAGCTCAATTAAATGTACTTCTTTTTACTTATTTAATATCATGTCTCAAAATCCTTCAGTTCCAGTGGTCTGATTATCTCATCATCATGCCCTCGCTTCCCCTTTACTCTGAACAATACTGTACATTTTCATAATAATTACACTTTGATTTTCTATACACCCATGCTTTCACTTGAGTGTCTGAAAAAGCCTTAAGTACTATTGAACTGATCTTCAAAACACCTATTCCATCATCCTCCTCATCCTCAATCTGCAGGTAGGTGAAAATAGCGGCAAGGAGCCAGTGACCTGCCAAAGGTAACAGAGAGAGCAGAGGCAGAGATGGAAGCAGATGTGAGCTGAAAAAAGGTGACATTGCCCTCATCATTAGCCCCTAGTCACCCCCCCAGCTGATAAAACAGGATACAGCAGCTGTTCCTCAACTTCTGGATACTGGAAATGAGCTGTCAAGTCCCAAGGTGCTATCCACTGCTTTTAGCCACTCCTGCGTGTAAACATTCTCCTAAGAAAAGTAAGGTAATTTACCAAACTGATAACATTTGTAACTGTTGTTGCAAACTTACGTGGATATGTTTTTTTACATGAACAAAATACACCTACCCATAAAACCATGTTGTTTGACGGGGAGCAGGTAAGGGGACAGGAAAATTATGAAGTGTAGGGATAATGGGGATTAAGCAGAAAATGACCTGGATTTGTGTAAGCCCTCGGAATGGGAGACCAAAAACACACGATCGGGAAAAACAATTGCTCCAGATCGCTGCTGCTGGGTGGGTCTCGTTTGAATTGGAGCTCGGGGGCACATTCCACTATTGTTACATACAGAATAACCACCTCTCTGGCCTCTACAAATCACATACGAATGTATACTTGTACATCAGGGAGCCACCATTTACATTTACATCTTATTTTGGCTTTGTTTCTCGAATTTGGCTGTTTCTGTGAAAATTCCTAGGAAGAAATCTGTCTCTTAGGTGTGATTTAGTCTGAGTCCTCCACAGGACTTATCTGGGTTTGTCATTCCTCAGGTGTTGCAGCTCCACCATTCCTTCGGATAATGCAGAGTAATTGCTGGACTAAATTAATTCTCACATGGCTTCACCGACTCCAGCAGCGTTACACCAGCGGTGAGTTTGGCCCGTGGGTTCCATTGTTATGTTAAGGAGCTGTCAGTGCCGTGCACAGATTAGGGGAGCTCGCACTGATGAATTGCTGGAGCTAAAGTGTGCTATTTCACAGTGTTATTAAATAAATCATTCAAATTTCAGTGACAGATTGCTCTCATCCTCTTGTCGTCCTGACTTCCTTTGATTCTTGCTGTATTATTTACCTGGTCAAAGTGCTGAGCAATGACTGGAGCTGGGGACTGGGAGTGGTTTGGATAACCTCTTCCCCTTCCCTGCCTGAAACATTCCAGCATGGTGTAACTGTCACTCAAAGGATCATCTCACTTGATACAAGCAATGATTATGTAGCATGCTTCAAGTTAAACTTTGTCTGAATTAATGCACAGCTTTTCAGGGGGAAAAAGAAAACCCGAAATCCAAACAGAACTGGATTTGATAATACCTCTAGTTTAACAGCTGATAAGAAATTTGAGGGTCTGGCAAATTTCTGGACTGTATCATTCAAAAGAATGAAAAAAGATCCTTGGCCTAGTCCAAATAAGGATAAACAAAAGCATGAGTGTCATACATAAATGTACATTATTTAGCAGAGAATTTGGTGCAGCGTAGTGTAGAAGTGGTATTTTAGTACATGATAACCTGTCCATTTTAAACAGCACCTTTTTTTGGTGTAAAGAAAACGCTTACCATGAACAAATGAGAGGAAGGGGTGAACTGAACTGTTTAGTTAGAGGCCTTGACCTTATATTGGTGAGGACAACAAAACACAGGGCTTTTCTCCCGTGCCACAACTGTGGATTTAGGATTGCTAGAGAGTAATAAAATGTTAAAAATTCTTCAGGGAGGAGAGGCCTGAAGGAGAACTGGTAGTCCCATGTTCTGGCTTACTTTGTTTCCGTACCAATTTAGCTCATGTTTTAAAAAGTGTCTTTGAACCGGTATCAGAACTGTCACCAGGCTATGCACCTGTACTTTAGAGATATTTAATAGCAATGTTTTCCAACTAAACTTGTAGATTTATTACAGACACACTGCCAGTCTGCTGTTCATAAACTCACACTAGTGTTACAGACATGCTTTGTGACAGCATAAAGCATTTTAATTTTGGTGTTGTAGGTCCATAGCCCAGTGGGTGTTTTTTAGTGTACAGAAGCCCAGAGTCACATGATAACTTCCCCTAACCCCCAATAGCCACCTCAACCTACAATAACTCCTCCTTATTGCTTCCGCAGACCCCTCAAATACTTAACTGCCCTATAGCCCCTGAAACCCACAGGACCCTCTCAATTAATAACCCCCTATAACTTCCCAAACCTCTCCTGAGCCCTCCAGATGCCCCCAAATCCGTGATAACCATCTATTATCCCCTACAGCCCCAAAGAACCTCACCAAAGCCCTCCATAACCTCCTATAGCTCCCTCAATCTATAATGCCCCAGAGCCCCACCAGACTCTCCTGTACTCCCCAAACCCTCTGAAAATCTTTAAGCCCTACAAACCTTCTAGACCCCTTTGTAGCCCTCCCAGACCCTCCGAGATCCTCTCAAATCCATAACCCTATTACCCTCCATACCTAAAGCCCCCTAAAATCTATAACACCCCAGAGACCCCCCAGAATCCCTCTCTGCCCTTGTCTCCCCTCAAACCTTCCCAGAGTCCCTCATAACTCCCCTATAGCCCCCACCCCCATCTATAATAATACCCCAGAGCCTCCCCAGAACCTCCCTGTGTCCTCCCAGTCCCCCTCAGACTTTCCCAAAATCATGATAACCCTCCTATAGCCCTCCCAACCCCCCNNCCCCATAACCCCCTCCAGACCCCCTCAAACCTGTGACAACCCCCCTCACAGCTCTCACCCAGCTGACACCAGGATTTATTTTCACAGCTCCAGCATGTCTTCAGTGTGCCAGAAGCACATTGCAGTTGTGCTGCTCCACTGCCAGGTATGGAACTCATATTTTCTCTTGGGACCTAAGCAGTTAGAGAAGGATTTCATGGTCTTTAATAAGAGAAATTAGTTGTTACTAAAATAAAAGGGAGTGATAACACTCCATGGGTAACAGCCTTACTGGTATGGGACTTGTTTTGACTATAAGCTTAAGCACTAGATCTCATCACTTTGATGTCAAAAGCTAGGGGAAAAAGGAAGGAAAGAAAAATGAAACCCAACCTAACTCCTGGAAAGACACCTATGGTGATATGCAGAAATCTTGGGATCAAGCACATAGATCCCATCCATACCTTGTGTGCAGGATTTTGTGTGCACACAGTGCTATGACATCAATAACATAAGTTAAGTTGAAGTTGCTGGGACACAACATGCACTACATACACTATACATAAATACTATAAAAAACCTGCACGTAAATACTTTGTAACAGGCATGGCTCTCCTGATATTGTTGGCTGTATGTCAAGTGCTTTGAGGGCAATCCAATGCAGGAAAAGTGTTTGGTATGGATTGGGAAACAGCTCTGAAGGGACTATTTCAGTCAGTGTGTTTTAGAGCCACCATGAGGGAAACTTTGTCTTTAGCAGCTTCATATTGGCCAGAAAGAGATGCCCACACACAGGACTTGAGTAAACAGGACTAGGTGTTAGTCTTGTGTTACGGCAGCTACCACATTAATTAAAAACCACTGTTTGTTCAATGTTTTATGCATTTTGCTGGAATTCAAATTCTTATCACTATTCATTTGTTCAAAAGTATTTGCCTTGTAATGAGGAATTCATCTCCAATTTTGGCAGTAATGATCAGTAACGTTATGGGTTGTCCACTACTACTCATGTTACTTCTTGCTTGGCTTCTGGATAGTTTCTGCTGTTGAATTACTTCATTTTACAACAACTGCAACATCAATCTGTCATTTTCATCCATGAAGAAATTCCCTCTCATTCTTCAGTTAAATCAGTCTTCTTCTGCAGAATTCTACAGACCTGTACCAGATAAGTAATTTACCCTGGATTTTAGCTCTAATGTTAAGCTTTATGTTACTTTTGTAAAGTTAATCCTACTTCTGATCTAACTAAAAACATATTTCATACACTGTACTTTGGATTGGTTTCTGACTTGTCTGATTTTAGCAAACTGTACTGTGGTAGTGTAGGATTGCTGGTCTAATAAGGGTTTTCTGGTTTAATAAAATAAGAGAGAAAGACAGTGTAACTCATTTACTAGACTTATATATATTTATTTGAGATTCTAAAGTATTCCCTTATTGTACTTTCATGGAATAATGAATAATGACCTTTGCTCCACCACCTATGGATATTTTAACACTGTTTCAACCATGAACTTCTAAGCTGATTAAAAAAATTATCTTTCTGCATCAATTAGTCCTCCTTATTATTCTCAACATCCCCCAAATCCAATTTCCCTGCTCAGGAGCAACACTTTTGAGGCATTCAACTGCTATTATCTTTTATATGAACAAGCCTGTCTAAAGATGAGTTCGATATATATTGGGCTAGTAGGAGACAAAAAATATCACGGAAAATGAGAAAGGAACATGAATTAATAGTAATAGAAAGATAATACAAAACAGATGAAAAAAAAATCCAAATCCTGAAAGAATGAATACACTTTTGCATAAAAGGAAGTAAGTAGGAAAACCGCTAAAAACAGAGGTGGCATCAACTGCTGCATAGTGCCAATACTTCCTTCAGTCCTGGCTGGAAGTGTTTGCCGATGGATCGGAATAAAAACCCTCATGAAAAATGAATGCTGTTTGTGTACCTCTTGGTTTCTTTCCTTTTGAACTTTCTCTCAGCTCAGTCACAGGGTCCAAGAGCATGAACAGTCGAAAGAACAGACCAAATGCCAATAGAATTCAGCTCCATTCACCAGCTAGGCAGTCACCACAGCCTTCAAGAGGTTACTGCATCCTTCCTTTTCTGCCAGGAAAAGGAAAAATAACACTCACGTACTTTGTAAAAGCATGGTGGTAGTACACAGATAACTGTAAAATAGGGTTTGTTAACAATTTTGAAAGAGTAACTCCACACTCACAAAGTTTTGTCAGGGGATAGAATTTCAACTATTAAGTCTCTTGAACAAACAAAGCAGAAGAATGCAGAGTATCTTACTTCTAATTCTTCTTACGTATCAGTACAGCAAATGAAGGAACTTTGTGTTATAGCACAAGTGAATGGGTTTGAACATGCTATCCAACAGCCTCACAAGACATTCTCAGGAGCATTTTGCTTTGGTTATCCCATTATTTCTGATTTTGCTCACCTGGTAATATTCTTTTATTACAAAACTTCACAAGCCAGGCATTGGCAATAAGAGATTATTATATCTTTTTGTCTAACAATATCAATTGGCATCACAAATTAAGAGTAACCAAAGAACAAAATGTAAGAAACAGCATTAGAATTACTGTGAATGGCTTAGGAGAGGAACCATACTGAAGGGGATTTGTGGAATTCAATGTACAATGTGTTAATTCTGTTAGTCCAAGAGCTGTAATATCACCTCTTTCCTTTGGAGAGTAGAGTGCTGCCTGAACTGCCTGGCTGATGAATGGGCTTGGAATGAAGCTGTGTTTCCTGGGACAAAAGAACAGGATGAAGAGATGAAAAAGATCTCTCAGAGATCATGTAGTTTGGCTGATAAAGGATTATTCTCCATGATTTTTATTTAGTTTAGTTCTAAAATTCCCAATCAACACAATTCCTACAACAAGTGTAGTTTAGTCTCAAAAATTATAATTTTTTAAAATATTTGATACAATTTTGATACTTGTATCAATGATTTTGGTCATTCATCACCATCACTCAATGATGATATATGAAATATATATATTCTAAATGCATATTAATATATTTAGATGAAAATGAAATGGTCTGATGAGCTGTTATGCATTTAAGTACATAAACATCCAAGTAGTGACAAAAGGAACAGGATTGTTAATACTCTTGTATGGCAGAAACGAGATGGAAACCTGAGGCATTTATACAGGCAAAAGGAGGAAGAGAAAAGGGCGGAACCCCCATTTTGGGACTTCTTGTCCAGTAATTTTAGAACATTTTAGAAATGCAAATGGATTTCTCTTGATAAAGAGGCACTCGCTGCAACCTACTGCAGTGTCCTGGCAACAGTGCTGGAGATGACCAAGCTGATACCAGGTGCTGCAAGAACATCCTGTGAATCTGATCAGCCTTATTTTTTTTTCAGTCATGGCAATTCCTTTGCCAACTTCGATGCAAAATCAGGGCCCTATCAGCCACTCTTTATATGAGCTGTCTCAAACCCAACAATTCTTCCCTAAGAAAATCCGGAGAGACAGTAACAAAGCTAAAATTAGAAATCAGGAGCTGTAGCTTCCAAGGCAATGCACATTACATGACGTTTATTCAATACCACAGACATTTTCTGTTAGCAAAAAATGGCTTAGAGACTACACTGCACAATGTAAAAATATTCCCCCAAAACTTATGGTTGACAACATGGTGTTTTACTCACCTAATTTCAAAACACTGTTTAAAGAAAATGGTGAAGAATGATATAAGTAATTCTGAGGGTTAAATAATGGCTATAGCATCATAACCTGTCTTATAATGGCATCACCCAAGCTAGGAAGCTGCTTTTAAAAATGATATATGCAGTCAAAATACTAATCTATGGAGGCACCATGATTTGTGCAAAGCACATCACACAATTAATAATTCTCCAGAATAACCTAATGAGAAAAACTCTGCTTATATATACCTAACGTTGAAAATTGCAAACTTAGATGGAATGTTTCATTGATCATGAATAGTGAAAATCTTTAAATATGAGTCATGGTACATATTTGAAAGACTTGACTGTTAACAGGAATTTTAAAAGAGAAATGGTTTACTTCAGGAATATTCCAAGGGAAAAAAAAAAAAAAAAGGCTTGGCCTTTGTGACACCACACAGTCCATACCCAATAAATTATAAGGAAATTTGGAAGTGTACAGTTGGAGAACGTCACATCACAACTCACCATTTGCATATGGAGGCTCACCCTAAGCAGTGTGGTCTCCAAACTGACAGAGTAGCTCTGCTTTACTATTACCAAAATAGTCACAGAACCATTTAAAAGGCAGTTTACAGCTAAATAGGTAAAACAACCATTTTATGTCTATCTCAACACAGTGCATTCTGCACACAAGTTTGGAAAGCTTAGTCGTGCCAGACAAGACCTTACCACTGAAAAATATATGGTTTCATAGATTCATAAACTTAAAAATAATTCTCCCAGCATTTGTGTAGCAAAACAGTTACTGCACACCTACCAGATTCTCAGATCTACTAGCAATTGCAGAGACAAAGCTGTGGGTAGTGGAAGAACACTGAAATACACGTTGGGCACCTTCTGGAAATTGCCTAGAAAGGAGGATGAGGTGAGACAGCACTCAGGTGACCCCATGGCCATTTTAACTTCACATTGTCATCTCAAGTCATAACTTTATATATTTATCCTGCAGGGAGAGGAAGGTGATTAAACTTGTGAAGGTGATTAGAGATGTTTAGATAACACTGGCATTGCCGAGCTCCTGGAGGAAGAATAGACTGAGCTGGGCTGGGCTGAGCTGNGAAAAGGAAAAGGAGGAGGAGCGCACGGTATGTGGGGGCGGTGCGGCGGGGCTGATCCCTTCTGCTCTACCCCCTTCCCGCTCTGCCCCACTCCGTCCTGCGGAGGGCCCCGAGGGCGAGGGTCGTCCTGAGTCTGGGAAGGGCGAGGAGGAGGAGGAGGAGGAAGAGGAAGGGAGTGAAGGAAGAGCCTGTCCGGGGTTTGCCTGGCGCCCAGCGGCCGGCCAGGCCCGTGTCTGAGCGGGATGAACCCGTTCGGGTATGGTTCCCGGGATATTTGGGACCTCTGGAGATCACGCACTCCAACCCCCCTGCTCAGACAGGGTCACCCACCAGGTGGGCTTGGAATGTTTCCAGGCAGGGAGTCCCCACACTCTCCCTGGGCAGCTGTTCCAGTGATAAGGTGGAACTTCTGGTTTAGTTTGTGGCCATTGCTCCTGGTCCTGTCCCTGGGCACCACTGAACAGAGTCTGGCACCATCCTCTGACACCCCTTGGAGATATCTGCGGGGATTGATGGGATCCCCTCTGGCGTGTTCTCCTCTCCAAACTAACCAGGCCCAGCTCCCGCACTCTCTGCTCATCACAGAGATGCTCCAGAGCCCTCCTCATCTCTGTGACCTCTGCTGGANTTAACATTTTTGGGTGGCGGGAGAAAGCTGATAGCAGAGCCGGGCGACAGGGAAGGCGTTTCCAGAGGCTGGGAACTAGCACTTCTCACTCAGTACCTCACACCGGGAACATGATGGGCTGGGGCGGGCGGCTGCTTCACGCAGGCTCCACACGTCCTGCATCCACCTCACATCCTTCACCCACCTCAGCCCCGCCACCGCCGTCATCCCCAGTAGCTCCTCATTCCCTCGTCCTGCTCATCCCTTTCAGCTCCCGCCTCCCCTCATCGTCCCCAGCCTACGCCTCATCCCTGCAGCCCCCTCAAGTCCCTCAGCTGCTCGTCCCCTTGACCCCCCTCAATCCCTTCAGCCCCCGCAGTCCCTCATCTCCCGCGGCCCTCGTACCCCCTCCAGCCCCTTATCCCTGTCCTCCTCCTCTGCCCCCNGTGAAGGAAGAGCCTGTCCGGGGTTTGCCTGGCGCCCAGCGGCCGGCCAGGCCCGTGTCTGAGCGGGATGAACCCGTTCGGGTATGGTTCCCGGGATATTTGGGACCTCTGGAGATCACGCACTCCAACCCCCCTGCTCAGACAGGGTCACCCACCAGGTGGGCTTGGAATGTTTCCAGGCAGGGAGTCCCCACACTCTCCCTGGGCAGCTGTTCCAGTGATAAGGTGGAACTTCTGGTTTAGTTTGTGGCCATTGCTCCTGGTCCTGTCCCTGGGCACCACTGAACAGAGTCTGGCACCATCCTCTGACACCCCTTGGAGATATCTGCGGGGATTGATGGGATCCCCTCTGGCGTGTTCTCCTCTCCAAACTAACCAGGCCCAGCTCCCGCACTCTCTGCTCATCACAGAGATGCTCCAGAGCCCTCCTCATCTCTGTGACCTCTGCTGGACCCTCGTTATCAGTTCCTTGTCTTTCTGGAACTGTTTTTTTTGGGTGTGATCTAAAAAAAAGGGTGGTGTGCTGTGCTGCACAGGTGTCTGGGAGAGACAATGGGATCCTGGGGTACATTGGAAAAAGTGTGGCCAACAGGCTGGGGAGGGGATCTTGCCCCTCTTCCCTGCCCAGGTGAGGTCACATCTGGAGTGCTGTGTCCATCTCTGGACTTCTCAGGACAAAAAAGACCAGAAGCTGCTGAAAAGAGTCCAGCAGAGGCCACAGAGATGATAAGGGGTTTGGAGCATCTGTGGCTACGCCATCCCTGGAAGTGTCCAAGGCCAGGTTGGACAGGAACTGGAGCAACCTGGGATAGTGGAAGGTGTCCCTGCCCATGGCAGGGGTGGAATGAGATGGGCTTTAAAGTCCCTCCCAGTCCAAATCATTCTGCGATTCTATGCTTTTTAGGTGGTGCTGCAGTGCTGCCTGGTGCCTATAAACACCTTGAACCAGCTCTGTTTATGGCAAATCCTCGTTGAAATGGGGAAGGGAAGTGGGGTGAAATTAAAGTGACCAAATTCAGAAAATTTTTGTCTTGAGACCCCATTAAGGAACAATTCGAGGTGTAGGGAAGGTTCTGAAGCCATATTTTTTGGCCATTGGGAGCTGTACTGGTGGCATGAGCTGGAGCAGCTGTTTCAGCTGGACTCTGATGGCCATCATGTAAAGTCTAGATTTGTTAAATTGTTGTTTCCCCAGGGAAAAGGTGGTATGCCCATGGAAGTAGCCCACAGGTAGATTCAGGTTCCTTTTTGCTGGATGGACTGGCAACCTGCAACTCTGAGCACCTCAGTACAGGAAAGACAGTCCAGCAAAGGGCCCCGGAGATGATTAAGGGTGTTTGACATACAAGGCAAGGCTAAGAGAGGTGGGACTCATCAGCCTAGAGAAGAGAAAGGTCAGTGGGGTCTTCTAAATGTCTGTGAATACCTGATGGGAGGGAATAAAGGTAATGGAGCCAGAATTTTTCTCAGTACTGTGCAGCAGCAGCAGTGCAAGAGGCAGTGAGCACAAAGGAGATAAATGTTAGATAAATAGGTAAATGTTTTCAGTTAAACGTAAGAAAAAAATATTTATTGCTATGGTAATTGAGCCCTGGAATAGGTTCCCTAGAGAGGCTGTGATATCTCCGTCCCTTGGAGATAACCAGAACCCAAACAGAAATGATCCTGAGCAACCTGCTGTAGTTGACATGGCTGTGAGCAGGGGGAATGGACTAGACAACCCTCAGAGACCCCCTCCAGCCTCAGCTGTTCTGCACATCCATGAGTCCCTAATGCACTGGAAGAACTATGTCTTTGTTTTACATCAAACAATGGTGTTTTTTCCCCATGCTTTGTTTTTTTACTATTCAGTTGCTCTAAATTAGTGGATTTTTTTTGTTGTTCTTTTTATCAGCCAGTACTAACATTCAGTTTGCTCTGCAGATACTGCATAGCATGGAAGGTGAAGAGGACTTCTTTTTGGAAGAAAAAAGATTCAAGCAGCACTGTGAAGAATTTGTTAAACATTCACAGCAGATAGGAGATGGCTGGGAGTGGAGAACTAGCAAGGTAAAACAATCATGGTGTTAACTTTTAGATACCCTTGATGGTCTTTTTGAGCTGTTGACAACCACCACAAGCTGGAACATCCTTTAACAAAACTTGAAATAAATGTAATTTTTCACACTGCTTGTCTAAGACCGAAATAGTGTATAGGTAGTTGTAGTGAGAGTTTAGCCTAGTGCACGTATTGAACTGGGTTGTGGATCTCTGAATCATGTCCAGTATAGAAAAATGCTTTTTCAACTGTGAGCAGAACTAGAGAATGAGTGTAGTATCACTGTGAAATTCAAGCCTTCCTACTATGGGCAACTGCTTGTGGTTTTATATCCAAGGTTCACTGTAATCCTTTAGGCTGAATTAGCACATAGTCTTTGTTCTAGATCTGTGGTTTAATATTTTTATTAGAATACCTGTCAGTTGCATACAGCACCCAGAAGAATCTGTCAGTATTAATGATCAATTGTCATTATTTGCTGCTTCCCCATACTTTTCAAGCCTCTCCAATAATAATTACATATTGTTTCTGGGTCATTAATCAAAATTTTAAATAGCACAGGGCTAAGACTGGTCCCACAGGAGCCCATTAGAATCCCTTCTTTTATGATGATTTCTCTATTTTTTAAGTTACACTTGAGATCTGTGAATTAATAATGTTTTCATCCTTTAGTATGTGTCAGATCAGTGTGGGATTTTTTAAATTTTTTTTTGTTTCCACTCATGGAATCTACAGATATCTTAGGAATTCTAAGCATTCTAAGCATTGTTCCAACTTGTATGTTTATCAGTCAAACTTTTTAAGTTACCCTGACAAATTCTTTCTTTTTCCTCAGAAAAATACATTTACTGTATGTACTTCTTTATTTACTGATTTATGTATGAATTCTGTTATATTGCTTGGGATGATGTCAAGCTTATGTGAATAGTAACACAAGTTAGCCAGTATATAATATGTATTATAGTGTGTAAAGATGTATTGATACTATATATAAAGATGTATTGATATGTGGTGGATTTCTCCATCATGTAGGTTTTCATGTTCTGTTTTCTGTGTGTTCTATTGTAGAAAATTTACTGCTCTAAATTTTTTTAAAAAGTTTATTGGCTTTAGTGCTTTGCCATGCTTTCATGAATTTTGGAGGGAAAATGTCATTCTTGTTCCAATGTATACCATCATTTCTACATAAGTAGTTATAATATTTGTAACCCTTTCATAACTGTTGATCAGAATTTCAGTAAGAAGCAGGACTTTGGATTTAAATTCATACTGTTTAAGAATTTTTAAAAGAGTGCAAATACTAACCAAGTATTACAATGCACCTTTTCTTACAGAAAACCATTTGAAACTTTAGATTTCAGTCCAAGGCTATATTTGTGAGGATTTATTCAACAAGTAAAGATGCTCTGAGACTGTTGGGAATTTAATACATGGGTCAAAGTCTGAACTTTCTGTGAAATAAGAAGCTTTGCTGGAAATAGCAGAATGAGATAGATTTTTGTTCTCATATAAAAAAAATTCTAAGAGTTTTTTTTTTAATGGGCCCAGTTGGCAACTCTGTGATTTCAGTTTGTAATAAAAACCTGGCCATGGAGACCATCCATTTATAGTGCGTAGTCTGGGAAGAAAGCTTTTCTTGAACAAGATGTCTCATTGTCTTTTTTCCTTTTTTTTTTTTTTTTACCTATATATATGTTCTGGGTAGTTTGGGGCACTCTTAATTTTGCTGATGTAATGCACTTGGATCCTGTTCCTCATTCCATACTCACATGAATAGACCCATTGATAGCAGTAAGACCACACAAGTAAACCAGGCTTGTAGAACTGTGTTCCTGGGTTCCCATGTTTTCTGTGGAGATTAAATTTAGGTGATGAAATACTCATTGTTTTTGTGGAGCTGGCTCTTGTGGTACAAGCTCACATGGCCCAAGCAGAACCCTGTATTTATAGCTATAAGTGAAATGTTCTAAATGATGTTATTTTTACAATCCGTTTTGTTTTGTTTTGCCACTGTAAGAAAACTGTAAAAGAGACAAGATCCTGCACCTTTAGTGCAGGATCTGATGAAGCTAAACTTGAGTGCTGTTGTTAGGGGTGGATAGTTAAATCTTGTCTGTGAAGGCTGAGATTTAACTAAAGCAAGCAAGGCCCTGGTTGCTTTCTGCTTTATGTTTGTTTCATATTTAACTACATTAATGTAGGTAATCATACCAAAAGCTGTATCAATTCCCTTCTGCTTGTGCTACAGATGGAGTAGAAGTGGACTGGCTTTCCACATTAGTGGCATCAAGGTCCTTGCTAAAGCACTGATTCATTTACGGGGCAGAAGTACAAGGTACATAGCACCACAGAGTGCAACAGGAGGGATGCTTCACCCTCCTCCCACTCGTATCCTCTGGCATACAGCTATAAAACACAGAGGCTGCCGGCTCTGTGTCTCCAGCTGTCCATACCTATTTCTTCATGGCACTCAAATGCTGTGCAATGCAAAGATGGAGTGCAGAGTGGAGTTTGACTCCACTCTGTTGACGATGAGAACTGGTTCAGGGAGGTGAAGGTTCCATCCAACCCTTCTCTGGCAAAGCTCGTTATGCCCCAGGGCATTTCACCTCTGTGGGTGGCTGTAGCACTTTTTTCTGCCTTTAGTGGGATAAATAACCTGTGCAGGTATCTTTACTCATAGGAAGCTCCACAAGAAGACTCTTGGGAGAGTGTTGCGAGTGAAAGAAGTAGATTTTG
>WEIV01030703.1:19483-54255 GCA_013390005.1 Calyptomena viridis
GTTGAGGGAAGAGATTCTCCCCTTCTACTCAGCCCTAGGGAGGACACATCTGGAGTATTGTATTCAGTTCTGATCTCCACAGTTCAAGAAAGACAATCCATAATTGTAGCAGTGTATGCTGTGTATTTATTTTTATGTTATATATTAATAATATATGTTTCTGTTATTCCCTGTTGGAATGTTCCAGAAATTGCATCACATAATCTCTGCCTTTTCTCTCTCTCTCACTGGAGGGGGTGGGGAGGGAAGTAGCTGCTTGGAGTTTACCTTCCATTTGGGCGACAACCATGACAGTTTTTAATTGGAACCCAACGTGCCTCACAAAGGGTTGAGATAACAGTGGGTCTGGGGTTGGAAATAATTTTGATGTAAGCATTTGTGTATTAGATACAGACCCCCGCCCTGGTTACAATGTTCCTTGGTCTATTCATGTCAGTGTGGTACCTAACCCTATGTTTCCATATATGTACTATGCTTCTACCATGGTGCTCTTTTTCAGAGCAGAGAGAGGAAACAGGATTGCTTTGGTGCTATACTGTGTGATATCAGTTTATTACATTATGACATCAAGAGCAATGAGGATCATTTGGGATGTGTATTTATTGTTGCTCTTCTGCTCTGGCCTTGGCTGCTACCTATGGGAATTCATTAATAATCATACCCAGCCTGTGGGGGAACAGGGGAAGATGAGTTTCCCTAGCCTTTCATCCCATTTTCCCCCTTTAGGCCTTTATAACAGCTTTTGAGAATTTTGAATTNATTGGACTCCAGTTTGTACTGACATTCCAGTATGTCCAGCACAGCAGCACTCGATCGTGATGTGACTTCGTTCAGGCCCTGATAGCCTACTGTCGATCCCAACTCTTCACTGGAATTAATCACTGGCCATATCAGATTATTGAAGGGTGAACAAGTCTTGCTGACCAGTCCCTCCAGTTCTTGAATCATCTCACGGATGGGATTCATGGAGTCCTGCTTGGTGCGGTATTGTCGATGTTGCACTGTTGTTGTGGCAATCGGTACCTGTTGTTTTTCAACCCTCAGCAGTCCCACAGCAGAAGGGTCCTCTGAGAGACCAGGCAAGGTATTCAGCTCTCTAATTTCCTCTGTCTCCACAGCACCTACCCCAAAACTCCAGCAATGTCCTTTCGGGTCCTTGAAATATCCTCTCCTGAGGTAATCTATGCCAAGGATGCACAAGGCCCCTGGGCACACAATGGGGTGTTTTTGCCACTTGTTCCCAGTCAGGCTCACTTCAGGTTCCAGTATGGTCAGCTGTTGGGATCCTCATGTCACCCCAGAAATAGAGATGGATTCTGCCCCTACATATCTTAAAGCCTTCTACTCTTGTGGGTCTGATGTGCCAGGCCGTGGGATTCGCACAGTCCAGTAGATCTGATTGTCCTTTTTCTCTACCTGGCTGGAGGGAGGGCTCCTTTAGTTCCAGTCATGGTACTCATTGCTCACTTCTTGTACATATGAACTGGAAGTCCCTCCAAGAGGATCAGAAGTAGCATCAGCCCTTCTTTCTGAGGATCTACAGGTGACTGCTCATTATCTGAATCCTTAGAGATTACCTCCAGCACAGGTAATTCTCTCAGGTACTGGATACATGCATTCTACCTGCCTGAGAGCACTATTAGACCATTCTTGAGAGAATAACTTTCCCTCATGCTTGACAGGACTCGCCTCCAGAAGCTGAGAGTTTCTGTCCTTCTCCTAATCTCCTTGTTAAACCTAGGACAGGCATCCCAGATTCTTGGCTTCACTACCATCAAGTTTCTAATTGTGGGCCGTAATATCCCAGCATTGCAGCATCCAGTCTGATGAATCAGCCCGGGTCACCAGGGCTCACACAACTGAAATCTTTTCACATATCTCACAGCTCTCCTGGGGGTAGGGATAGGGTGATTATCTCTGGTCCCACCTCTTCCTCCTGTTGTGAGAGTCCTGCTTTCTCTTTATCCCTCACTAAGTGAACTAATTTGGTCTTGGTCTTCTTCTGTATAGGGGCAATGGAACCAGCACAGTCTGTTCTTCTGGTTCAGCTGCAGTTTGAATGGCCACAATGCCTATCAATCTGCTTTCCTCCTCCTCCCCCTCAGAGTGCTGTTTAGTAATGAGCAGTGTCTGAGAAATAGTAGCCAGGGCTCAACATGATGCACAACTTTGTGTCTCTCTGAGGCTGCCACAGCATTTTTCTTTCACATATTTTATCACTTTAACAATGCCCTGTGGTTGTTTAGAAGTCAACTTCCAAACAATTGGAGGAGAGAAGTGCTTCCAATACTTGTAAATGAAGAACTCCAAGTTTGGTGAGGACATGCTGAACGCTTCAGAGGTTAAAAAAAAATTATTTTCTATAAGCTAAACAATACTAGGTCATGACTTTTGGGTAGTGTCTCCATGGTGTTAGATGTTATCTGTTTTATGAACTTGAATGGACTATGAATATCCTAGCAAATTAAAAAAATCTTAATTTTAAATGTTTTCTAACTCGTTCTTTGGAGGAATTCACCTCCATCAACTGAGTCAGTGCATCTTACATTCCTTTTATTCCTAAAGAGGTCTTACCATATCAACTTCATTGGTTTTATACTGAAATACCCAAAGTATATCTATATAACTCCAACAGAAGAGGTGTAGAGTGTGAGAGAATGGAATATTAGTGATGGCTCAAACAATCAGGGTCCAAGCTGAAAATGTGCAAAACAACTGCCCGAGCGAATAGGGTCTGCATGCCCATCAGCAGAGGCTGCAGGCTGGGTATTGAACAGATAACAGAAGAGGTGATAAGAGGCAGATCCTGAGAGGTGGGATGTTACACAAGTGGCTCAGCAGTGAAAACTCCCCTTCTGTAAAGTTCAGGACATTCACATATAGCCTGAAAGTATTCATCAGGTCATCCCTGCTGATGGGCCATAATTGGCCTCTTAACTATGCTGATGTGTCTTAGAAGATGTCTTAGACCATCAAGGATTCTCAAAGTGTTCTGTGAGTGGATTTATAGCATCAAGGAGTGTAAAACTACCTACCCCAGGAGAAGTAATTGGGCATTCCCACCAAGCCTAAGCATAATACTAACCTAGTGGATTTTGTGTTTCAGGTGCTTTCCCTACTTCCAACAGATCAAGACTGCAACTATCACTTCAAAAAGACTGTGCAAATCACTTTAACCAACAGACACTGAAATTGCAACAATGAAGTCTCATCACAGAATCCAAGCATGGCAACTATGAATCTTTCTGTCTCTTTTTTCCCCCTTTCTGTCTCTCTTTCTTCTTCTAACCTCTTAAAGTTTGCAAAGTGAACTTTGTGAAGTACCTTACTTCAGATGTTGTTTTAAAATTTTCCGAGTAGCTTATTCTACCTTAATATTCTAAAGTTTGTATGTAACAGCTTATTATTGAAACTCTAGAGATTTTTATTGTTTCTCCCATGCACTGCCCAGAGTAATCAATCTTCCTGTAAACCCATCGAGTGGAGCAGGGCATAACACAGAGATGTCCTCCTCTCCTGCTAAAACATGCTACAACCAGTTGGTTAGAGAACTTCCTTGGCTAATGATGGGTTTGAATCCCATCAAACAGAGAAGGGAATTATATTCGGTTGCCTGAGTTGAGAACAATAAGGTCTGATTAAACAGACAAGATTGACTCTGAATTACACTAATCAGCAAAGAATCCGCACCCATAAACCAAAGATTGTTCACAATGGGGCTGACAATGGCCCCATCAACCAAACCAGAGGTCACTGACACAGGCTCCCTGAAGGGCATCTCCGGGTGGAGACTGGGTGGAGACTGGGAGGGGCCTATGTTAATGAGTTCCTAGAACTAATCTGCAGTAGCACTGCCTATTCTGGAAGAAAAAGTGTCTATGTATGATCACATAATGAACATGTAATACACCTAATGAATATGTATAAGTTTATAACATTTAAACTACTGCCATGGAGAAGGTCGGGAAAGATCGCCCTTGCCCCGCGACATCGCAATAAACCTACCTGCTTCATCAACTTCCACAAGTTTTGGAGTTTATTTCTGAATATCATGCCTCAGGTTGAGGGCTCTGGTTTGTTGCATAAAACCCAGCAGCAGCAATATTTCAAAAGGAAACTGTCACAACATTTCCAGAAAGGTCCAATCCTGTTGATATTCATGAGGAACACCCATAGCATATCTTCTGGCTGAAGCTACTGAAGGGACTGAACTAGTGGAATATGGATGTTTCTGGAACCCCGTAGTAATTAAACAAGCTGGAAATCAGTATTGCCTTGCTCAATGTGTTGCAATGTGAGCACAATTCTAGACACGAGGGCATATTGGGAGTGATGGTGAGGCACGGAGAGGCTAACAGCCTCAGAAATTCTGTGTTACAACCCTGGATTACTGGTTTTGCCTTCTAGATCCATCCTGGCTTAGGCCCCCCATTTCTTCTACCAGTGAACATTTTAACCAGAAGTCAGGGAACATAATTTTACTGTGATTGTACGTTCTGAGAACAGCTTGTACACTGTTGTTATGCAGGCAGAAACGTAACACAGTGAGAGTTGCATTTGGTACAAATGTACATTTGGTACAAAACATTCAGACTGGTGTCTTACAAGTCAACTCAGTTATAACACAGTTTGCATTTGCACTTAATATTAGTTGCAATCATTTTAGGGACTCTATACCGCATGGTTGAAGGGTTTGATTTAAAACAAGACAACAAAAATGCTAGTAAATGGCCTGGTTGCATCTGAAAATGTTCATCCACATCTAAAAAGAAAATCATGCTAAAATAATCACAGTAGTCTAAAATTAAGTAATCAGATTCTATTTGCAAATGTAAATGGATCTGAAATGTAACATTATTAACCAACTATGTTCTAAAGGCCTCTTTTAATTCACTTTATTATAATCTAAGGGGGAAAAATTAAGGTACTGCTATTGGTACATTATTTCTGCTTAAAACACAAAGATCAGTAATTAAATATATTTCTGCTGGTCTTGTGACCATATGCCGGCAATATGTAAAAAAATTTTTTTTTTCATTTCTTTTGTTCCCAATACTGACTGCCTGTCAGAGTGAACCCTCCAGATTCCTGCGTGTTGGTATCCATGGACTCTTTCTTGCCAAGCTGCCAGTCTGGAGCGTCACACCTTACTGCCTTTAAAGATTGCCCTGCAGAGATAGAGGAAAATGGCAATTTTTACATGATGCAGTCTGGCAGCCCAGGAGATTTGAAGTCAGAGCTGGTGCCAAGATTTACCCAGGAGAGCAAGCAGAGGCAAAAAAAAGAGAACTTGGGCCAAAGGAGGGGGGGGGTGGAAGCAAAGGAAGAGTGGAGTGAAAGGGAGGAAAGCATGGCAGAGTAGGAGCAGGTTTTTTGATAAGGGGTGGAACACAGGGCTAAGCAATGGACACTGCACGTTGTTTGCATGTGTTTATTAAGAGGGTCATGGTCCTAAAGAAAGTCAAAAGGAAGAGGTCGGCTTTTTTTGCATCCCCCAAATTGTAGTAGATTGCAGAATGTAAATGAGACAATTATTACACCAATACTCATCAAGCTGTGCTGGAAAGACTTCAATAGCCTGATGAATATGCATGCAAATTTGTTAATTAAGTTAATTATTCTGCTGAAAATGCATTCGTCTTCCAAGGACATTTTCCCAATGATTTTAACATGCTTGTGCCATTAGTCATGCTCCATGCTATTTAACATTACTTTTTGTCCAGTTTTTCTTTTTTCTTTCCTTCCTTCTTGCTTTTGTGTTCTATTCAGTTTCCGTTGTTGTTGCTTTTTCTGTTTTGGTTTGGTTTTCTTTTCTTATTAAAGCTTTATAACTAGATGATTTTTTCTCTTATGTGACCTCTGCAATGCTGCAAGATGCTAGCAGCCAGCTCCATAGGAAACCCCTAAAACTAGATTTCATTCCAATACTTGCTTCACATATAGAAAAACCCTAAAATGTCACCTAGGAAATAGATGGTGTCAGGGGGATGGGAGCAGGGAAAGAAAACCTATTTGGCGTAGAGCCGGAGTCTGAATGAGTCCATGCAGGAATCAGGAGGGATAGATCTGTCCTTGCTGCAGGTTGTTTCCTCAGTGCAGCCTTGGTTTGGCACAGGGAGTTACCTTGCTCCAAAAGGTGTGATCTCCTCACACCTCCCTTCCCTCTGCCTGTTCAGCTATACACAGAAACATATGTGTTCAAAGAGGAACAAGAACTGAGATACTTTTCTGTCACCATGAGGGCCAAAACCCGTTACCATGGCAACAAAAGGGAATCGTGAGTTTAAAAATCATGTCTAAATGGCAAAATGAAATAATTTAAAGAAACAGAAGGATTTTTTTTTTCCTTCTGTGCAAGAGGAGCACAATATTGTTACAACTTTGCAGGATTACATTCTCAAAATACAGGATATTTCTCTATCCATTCTCAAATCCTCATCATTTGAAAATGTGTCAGAGTGCACAATGACTATTTTACATTTCTAGTATGAATTAGGCTTTCTCTACATCTCCACAGTGTTTAGCTGCTTTTTCCTCTTAAGTTCATTCCTTGTTATTCTATTATTCACTTGTTCTATTTCATTGCAGAAGAAAAACAAATTATTTGTTTTTTTCAGCAAGCAGAAAAAGTCCCAATATGACCACGGGATACTTTCTGCCTTGCCACAACAACAAGCATTACCGGGAAAAGGCGTAACAGAAAAGGAATTATAAGGAAGCAAAAATTGCAGATAATGGAGTTTAAGAAAATTAATTGGCAACATTTCTCTTTTGTGCAGTCCTTATACATTACACAGTCTGAATTGCACTGTAGTGTCACATAGATCGTAAACCAATTAGGATGATATTCTAAACCCTGTAATTTCTGTAATTCCATCTGCTTTAGATGGTTTAATTAGTGAAAGTCGCAAAAGCCAAATATATTAGAATATTTTGAAATCAAGCCCAAAGGCAAGAAATAAGAGTTACCAAAACCACTTGATGTGCAAGTGGGCATATTGCATGAGTACATGAAAAAGTGGGGGGAAGGCTTTTTCTTTTTTTTTTTTTTTTCCCAATGGAATATGTGTTGAACAATACTAGTGGTAAAATCCCAATCATAAAAAACATCAATGGCAAAATTGCCACAGACATCAAAAGGGTAAGAATTCATCCCAAAAGATGGTCCTAAGCTATTTTTCTAGCAGGAATATAACTAATTTCTTGATTACCTAGACCCTCTCCTGCTCTTTCGGAAATCAAATACAAACTCCTCACTGGGAACTCTGACCAAGCCCTTCATTTGCAGTATGTAGTTGATGGACTCTACAATATTTCTGACTTTAAAGTGGTGGAAGGAAAGACTGGTCAATGGCCCTTTTATTTCCAGAAGCATTTGCCCCTGGTGTTTTATATTCCTAAACTTTGCTTGATAAACAGGTGAATACTTTGACGAAAAACTGTGTCTCACTTAGCTAGGTGATTATATACAACATATCCCTGCTTTTGTGCATGGAAGCAGGTTACACAAACAACTCATAAAGTCACTTTATCAAACTGGAAAGAATAACTTTTTTTAAAAAAAAACCCAAATATATCAGAACTTTAATAATGTCTAAAACCAATTAAATAATTAGCACCGCACCATATTTGTTTAGCAATGATATTTCTTCTGCAAAGCAACTACGTGTTATTATACCCCACAAAGAACTTCAGTCACTGGTGACTGACAGCAGCATACTGAAAACAGGGTGTATGCTGTGGCAATGTCTGTCACCCTCTGATTGAGACACTGTAGGTGTCCAGGGCTGTCTGTGCTCACTGTGAAATATTCCAAGGTAAAACTGTTACTCATAAAAAAGATGACTTGTCTTTCCCCTTAATGAGAACACAATAATAGAAGTTAGCTGTTAATTCATGGTGCCTCCTACAGTTTAAACAAATCACTTTTGTTCTAGCTGTTGTGAGAAATGTCAAGTCAATGAATATATCTAATATAAAAACAATTGTCAAACAGTGATGATGAAATGGAAAAATTAAGGAGAAGCCAGAACTATGTAGGACAATTAAAAAGAAAGGAGGGGGCTTATAAAATGCTTGTGTCATTATAGGGTAACAGCTGTTTTCTGTAACAGTCGGGAAAGGTTTTACTAATAAAATCAGGCACATACTCTTGCATATTTGATTCTATAGCCATTTGCAATGTGGTATTTCTAGCTAAGAGGAGCAATGAAAAAACTTTTCCCTATCCAAAACCTATACTGTTGGCTTCAATTGAAGTCACATCAGAAGCAGCTGTAGGGATGAAGGACACCACCTCCTCCTGAGATTACTTAGCTGTTTGACTCTTGCTCTGTATAACACAGGCAACCAGCTTGCTTTTGCTTCCATAGCCTAAAAGTTGCATCCAAATGTCCTTGTGGCAGCTGATAATTGTCACAGTAGGTGTGGTGTGAACATACATCTTTCCTTCCAGTTCACAACCCACTGGTAAGGAGTGGCATGAGCTTGCACTTCAAGTTGCTGAAAACAACTGAATCTTTTGCTAGTGACTCCATTAGTGTAAAACTCTTGGACCATGGACAATAATTTGGACAAAAAATCTGAAGTTCAGAAGCCACAGTTGTTCAGATAATCTCAAAATATTTGTGATTATATGTTCTATTAAATGAGCAAATTTTGGTGAAACATGGATATATCTACTAAATTATAGAAAAAAAATTAAGAACTATTGCTTAGCAGCTGAAAGCCTCCTTGCTCTAGGCAGCTCTGGTTCCTGTGCTCTTGCTTCATATTTCTTTCTACTCTGGACCTTATCAGCACATTGAGATTAATTGCTGCTCTTTGGTGCTGCATGACCCCTGTGCAAGGGCACTAAAGATTTAGCTATACAGACAATGTTAGGCAATCCAAGAACAATGGAAGATCAAGATGAACATTTATACCACAACAAAAGAGAGGTAAAATAAAGATCCAAAGCAAAACAGAGGTAAAGTAAAAATCCAAAGCAAACAACAAGAAGGAAAAAAACTAAAGAGAGCTATTTATTTGGAGTTGTTACAGCAGAATACTACTGTTCCATAAGGGTTAAAATTTCCTCCACAGGTATGTATGGAAGTTCCACATCTGGAAAAATCCAACCCGTATCTCCCACCAGGCATAGTCAGTGGAATTAAAAGTCAACAAGATGACTGCTGATGGGTGCTGGGAAGCCAGTCTGTCACCTGTGGAGGGATCATGAGCTACTTTGCACCAGCAGTTTTCTGCTGTCTGGTGTCCTCGAGGCTCAGCTGCCCACCAGCTCCCACTGGAAAAGGGAAAGAGCATGGCTCACTTTCCTCAGTGGAAAAATGGCAAAAAAGCATTTCCCTACCCACTGCGAGCAGCTCCTGTGCTGACGCCCTTCCTGTTGCTGTAAATGAAATCCTATCAACAAGTTCTCCACCAGCTTGTTTCCTGTTCTGACAGCAGCAGCATCCCCTGGGTCATGTTAGGGCCGACAGACTCGTCATGGGGTGACTATCAGAAGCTCTTCTCTCTCCTGCAAGTTATAGCCTCTTGCTACATCTGTGAGGTCTGGCCCAGCACACAGGACACATGCATTCTTCAGACCTGCAGTGGCTCCTTGGGCTTTGGATCTGCTCCTCAAGGAGACCTGTGTTTCCTGGGAGTGGACAGCAAAAGTAGTTTCAACATGAGATGGTGTTGACATTGAGCCCTGATGTTTTTTAGAAGCCACCAAAGCAGCAAAAATGTTTCCATTTGTTCCTTACATGATCTAAAATCATAAACGAAGGGTGGTTTACTGACCTAACTCAATGTACCACTGACAACAATACTATTGGAATGTAGTATCCTGTGGTAATTTTAGTCAAAAGTTAGGCCATTGCATCTCATTACTTCCTTGTCCTGCTGCTTTCCAAAAAGCACCACTCAAGTTGTAGTCAACTTTTACAGACTTAGAGCTGCACAGCAATGTTTCTCATTTCATTGGTCCTCAAAGAAATACTCTGTCCTGAAGGACCACTTTCCTCGTGGTATTTCCCTTGAGAACAGAGACAACCCTTGTGGTCCTGCCTCCTTTGCTACCATTTCTGTTGTTGTCTCCACTGATAATGGTGGCTGTGACATGGAGACAGCAACAGTAGTGATTAAACCTTAAAAAAAACCAAAAACCACACTGACAATTCTGAGCCTTCAACTGCAAAATAAACTTAGGAGGAGAGTTGACTCAGCACACTATTGCAACAATTCATTTCATATTTTAAAAACTCCAACTCAACCTTTAAAAAAAAAAAAAAGGGTGGGGGGAAAGAAATGGCAATAGACTTATCAGTCAATTAGTCATGGCAGATTTGGGCTCTTCTAAGACTGGCAAAGCTACAGAACTATATCTAATCCTGTCACAGTCTTAAAATTAATAACATAGCTTACTCTCATTCTGTCCACTAGAGCATTCATTGTGGTTTTCCCTCTGCAGGAAAGACTGTACTAAACTCACTGACTGCACAAATATAGGCAAACACATTCCTGGAGCGAGCGCTCCATGGGATCATGGCTGGAAATGCCCAGGCAGTACAGAGGATGACAGACTCTTGTGACAGACCTCCAAAAGAGGGGAGGAACTTTGCTGGAGGAACATGGGTTCTCAACACTGCAGCCACAATGGGGCAAGAGTTTAGCATTTCTTGTACCATTTCCGATGGTTGCTGCCTTCTATTCTCATTTGCTTCCCCATGAAGGCCGACTCCATCCTGTTCTGACAGCACAGCTGTGTTGGTCAGAGGTGTGATGAGATGTGTTCTCTGACAGCATAAGCTGCCACCACGTTCTGGCATGTTATTTTTCTGCAGTTATCATTAACACTCACAGTGAATAAACCTCTTAATGCAGAGTGTCGCAAATCCCCATTTGTCTTCTGTTCTTTTAGGCAGAGAAACACAATATGTGTCTGCATTGCAGTCACAACAAAGACAGTGAGTTCTGCCCACGGTCCAGACTGGTTTTAAACCAGCAGCTGCGTGAAGGCAGAGCCACCCTACAGACCACAGGAGACAGATCAGGTCCTGCTGAACATTTGGTTAGCATGAATAAAGCCAGACCAGGTACACCACAATTGTGGGGGCCACTCTTGAGTAGATACACACTCAAATGTGTCTCAAGGCTTGCCACAAAAATCTCTAAAGCCTTCAACTGAAGATTAGTTACTTGCCAATGAAGAGATATTTGTGATTTCTTTCAAAGTCCCAGTTCTTTTGAATCATGAAGTTGTGTCAGCAATTTCAGCCTCTGGTTTATAAAAAGGAAAGCAAAAGTAAATCTTTAGCCAGGAAAAAAGTCAGCAAACGAGACCTGCCTTCTCAAAAAATGATGAAACGACGAGTGTCTCTAGAGATTTTTTGACGGCTGGACGCAACGAGCTGTTGCTTAGCATGTTTTGATTTATTCTGCACTTCTTAAAACACTTCATCTGCTCGTCTCTACAGTGAATGCCAGTGAAAGTTTGGTCATGCTTTGTGCTTGCATTAATGCATGCTTATCCACACCCTAGAAATTCTAGGAAATACATGAGTCCAAAACTCAGCTACTTCAACAATTTATACTGCAGGGGTTTTTAGGTTTACTTCAGCAACATAGCACTTTAAGCTCTGTTGAGCAAATATCAGGTTCTTATCCCACAACTCCTCGTGATATTACTCCATTACCCAGTCCAAAGGCACACAGCATATTTGAATTCATGTATTTAAGAAATACATTGTATTTAAAGGGGAAAAAAAGAACTCGGACGGTGGGCTTCCTGTCCCATTTATGAAGAGCCACACATACACCCAAAGTGCTGATGGAACATGTAGAGGTAGAGAAAGAAAAAAAGTAGGGGAGGGGAAAAAAAGAAAAAAAAAATCGACAGACCAATTAATACTTTCACTCCATGGGTCACTAAAAAACCTGACGGGTTGCAACAGCATTTGCAAATTAGCACATCACTAGAATTATTTAGGGGCAATTAACCACATGAGGTAAACTGAATTTAAATTTTCCCATACAGATATTCATCTAAATCTTCTTGACCAGAACAGGGTTAACTTTCAGTGGATTTCATGACTTTGATTCTAACAGGGAAAAAGTAAAAAGACAGATACTGAAGATATACTACAGTTAAGATACACAGATAGTGTAATGCCAGTTAAAAAAACAACTATTCACTCATAGGGATTTATTCTCAGCATTGTATTTTCTGTTTTGTCATGTGAATTATCCCTGCTTAGTTTTTTCGAAATGACTCAGAAAAATACGGACATTTTTGCAACAGCAAATAGGATACCTTTTTCAGCTTTTCCTTGCCCTCTTCCTCTCTCCTTTCTCACCGGTTCCCTCCTGCCAACCCCCCACCTCCTGTTTACAATTTCAACTGTATTTACTGGTCATCAGCAAATGTGTAAACGATGTAGGTGGGATGGTTAACACTCTGTTTAACCAAGATCTTCAGCCTTGAGCTTGCAAATGCTGGCAGCACTGGTGACTAAAGACAGAGGTTTTCAATTAGAACTGAGCAAGTGCTTAATGTGTGCATCTGTTTCTGCAGAAAGGCTAAATATCTTTAAATTCTTAACACAAGCCCTCTGATACTGCAAAAGGAAAATCAAATGTCAGTGAGAAACGAATGGTTAAAAAGGTTTCTGAGGATCCTATTTGCATTTTTTGGATGGCTAATTAGGTCACAAGGGTTAATATGTTAAAGAATGGTCTGTCTATTGTTATGTTGGCTGTCAGAGCCTATCTCAATCAAGCATAACTACAGATTAGGGGGCAGCTGTCTCGATCAAAATCTGAGTCCTTGTTTAATCTCATTCAAAATGAAAAGCCTAATAGTTAATATTTTAAAATATTTTGCAGTCTTAAGTGCCATTGTGAGTAAAAGTCATACTAAGGAATAAAAAAGTCAACACCACCATACTTTACTCTGGTACAAAGCATTAGACTGACAGTTTAAATCTGTGAGAAGTTTCCTGGTTTTTTTTCATAAGGAAGGTTTTGTTTTCCCCAGCACCAGTCCAGTACCACTCTGTTCCAGGAATTTTCTCAATCCGAGGAACATTGGCTGAGGATTTGTGACCCTGCAATACTGGGAATGAACTGGAATGAAAACACTATTCCAAAGGGCATATTACCCCATTATAGTGAACAATTACTCAGCAGTCGAGTTATTTTAATGGACATATCACTTTAAACTAAGCTTTTGCATCAGTTCTGCCTACTAATTACAGATGCAAAAAGATAATTCACAATTGCACCATGAAAAAGAAGCTGTGATTTAAATGCATGTGTATGTTCTTTAGTAAACACAACATGCAATCTGCTGTTTTTCCCATGTACTGGGAATAAATCAGATGGAAAACCTGATGTACTGACCAGAGACTTCTCTTCATCTCTCCCTTTATTCCTCCTATAAAAGAAAGGTTTTTCTCTATGAATGAGTCTGTCAAAGAATTAAACTGATACAAGAATCAAGTATTCTTCTGCCTCTTATACAGTAGAGGATTGAATAAAGCTGAGCAAGTACTTCACAGTTCTTAATTTATCCAGCAAGTTTTGATATTTTCTGTCTGAAATCTGTCCCTGAGAGACTTCTTTTTTTCTATAGTTCTTCTTAAAGGATTAGGAAAAAGTGACACAGGGGGTTTTCTTCCTCTTTTTTAAAATAATTACTACATTTTTTAAAAAATCATTTAATACCCACTTTTGCTATTTTTCTCTGTTGCCAGTTATTGCAAAAACCAAACAGATTTTGCTACCATTTTTATTCCCAAATTATAAGCCGTTCCCACAGCTTATAAACAGTTTTGAACAGCCATCTGATATGTCAGTTTGGGCAGATTCAACCAAAACACAAGTTACTTGCTTCACGTTTCCCTATCACAGTGGTTCTCTGAAGTAGAGTGCCAGTAAATCATTGCCTTTAATGCATTGCATAAATACCCTTCTAATACTCACTTCAAATTCATGGTTTCCATCAATATGCCTGTTAGTAAACTCTTGTGTGAAATCCAAGTATGTAAATATTCAGTAAGATCATTTTGATGTCTACTCATTTCTCCCTACAACACTATATATGGAGCAACAAAGGTACAGCCACTAAGCTGTATTCTCTAGACTATCAGTCTTACTGCTTCTTTTTCCAGGCTAGGAGGATGACATGCTTGCTGAAATTTCTTCACACACTTCTATAGACACACGTATGCTTCTGAAATGTGGACTGCAGGATTCTTCTCCACAAAGTCAATGCTCTTATCTAGCAGCGAGCCTTACAGAACAGATACTGTATTGTGGGTTTTGTGGTTTTCCATCCAACAATGTAGACTGTCAATCACAGCATAGGAGAATACATCAGGAGAAATGCTGATGTGTCTGAATTTTTTTTACCTTTTTTTTCTCCAGTTGTGCCTGATGTAAGCAATCCTCTCACCTACATTCTTTTTCTCTCATTTAGTTGACCCCATAAATTTATGGAAGGGGTGGTATAACTGAGAATTGAGCTTTTAGGCTGAATCCTTACCTCTCCAGTGTGATGAGATCTACAAAGGTATTTGGAAGGAGACCATCACCTACCAGTGAGCTTCTATGATTATAGAGCATTTTTTACATGCTTAAGAGCTTTAGCTGGTCATCAAACAGACCAGAAGAAACTCAATTTTCTCAATTATATCCCCATGTATCATCGTGTGTGGGACTTTTCTTTCACCTCCTTCCAGTAAAACAATGGAGACTGGGCACAGCTCTGAGCAGAATGGACCATTGCTCACTCTTCAGAGTCCTCTGAGAATCTTACATAGAAATACCTGTTGAACGGACTAAACCCCCAAATCATCGATTTTCCTTTACTTTCATGGTTGTTAGTCTTCTACTACTCATTTTAAGTTTGTAACAGTATCTCAGGAGTTTGGTGGTGTGTGACAATGCTTGGAGCTGCCTATCAATCCTCCATCCTTTAAACCTAATTATTGTGGCTAAACAGCTGATGAACAGCAGTGCCCAAATACTTCTGTCACTGCTCTGCATTAGGAACTGATCTAGTCATCAAATGGTGGTAAAGACTTGAAGCTTAATGATGTAAAGCTTTGGGGAAAAGCCTAGACCTGCAGATTGCACTGGGATCTGTTTAAATTTGAGCTTGTATGGCAGCTTGGCAAGCCCTGGCTGAAAAGTGCATTCTGCCATACATGCTCCCCTGGACTTGACTTTGTTCTCCAATAGAAATGTAATCCTACACAACCTGTGGTGCTACCATGCCAAAATGAAATGTATGGAATTGCTTTGATAGATCTGAGAGCTCCACTTGGAGAGACAGAGACTGAGGATTGATCCAGCATCATACACAAAGCTGGGTGCAGAGGCAAGGGTGGGCAGCCCACAGCCCTCGCAGGGCAAGCCATCATCCAGCCAGAGCTGTGGGCTCTGGAAATGTCTGACAAGCCCATGTCAGCTCCTCCAAGAACAAAAAGTCCACAGCAGTGTAAAATTTGGACAGAAAAATCAGATTTCAGGCAACATCGTTCTTTGTTTTTCTTTCCTTCCTTCTCTCCCCAACTCCCAGCTGCTGAAAGGAAGCTAAACAGGGGCAGAGCACTGAGGCACAATGGGGCTGGAGGCTGGGCAGTAACACTGCAGCAGCCTGGCCCAGGCATGCTCTCCTGTCCCTTCCCTCTGCTGGCCCTGGCTGCAGCTGGCACAGCAAATGGCCACTTTCTCACCACAGCAGTTGGCTTCTATTGTTCCTTTTGGGCATAAATAGGCCTCCACCACTCTATTTTATCCCTGGAACAGTGAATGTCACAGCAAGCACCCCAGCAATCTGCTGCACTGTTTGTCTCTGCTGCTCTCCAGAGACCAAGGCAGAGATTTTTTTTCTCAAGAAATGACAGGGGCCTGCTCTTTGACAAGGTGAATTTAAGTCTAGCACAGCAGACATAGAAGAAAACCATCTCACCTGGATTGTGCCTCCAGCATGAAAAGCAGTTTCACTTGGTAGTTCCTGTCTGTTCTGGGTAGTTTGGTGCCCTCATGGTGGGTGGGAAGGGGAGGGACAATGTTAGAGGGAAGCAACACCAGGCCTGCAAGCAATATGGGCAGGACCAGTCCTTGAGATCTCAGCTGTTCCTTCTCCACATCTTTGGGCTCCCCACTGCTGTTTGCCCAGTGTGAGGAGCCACACTGGGCCAGACTGCACACCTCTCTTTCTTCTTGCCTGTATTTTTTTTTTCTACCACTCCTAATGATTTCTCCTCCTCCCTACCCCACAACAGTAAAATCCCTGTTTTAAACAGATCTCCTCCTTCCTCTCTGCTACTCACTGCAGCTGCAAAAAACACCTGTGTTCCAGCCTCTGAGAGCATCTCCTGCTCCTGGTCCTGACAAACCACAATTCATGGAGAAGCCCTAATGCTCTCAGCAGGATCATCTGTCTTATGTCCATAATTGCAGCAGAAATGCCAAAGGCCACAGTTAAGACAAAAGGAAGCACAGTTTGGGGCAGAGGTGTCAGTGCTGCTGGTCTTTCTGGTGGGAGTTGAGGACTGATGAAACCCTCCTATTTGATGGGGTTTTTTCCACTTTAACATCCTACTTCTTCTGGAGTGCTGCAAGCCTGCCAGGAAGTAGGCTGACCTAGGGAGACAAACAGATACGTTTTTGGTGATGAGAACAGAGCAAGAAATGGGAGGGTTTCTCACTGCTAAGAAATATCTTTCACAGAACTGTATCAAATTTGGCATCTCTGAGAAATCTTTCTGGATCTCCTCACCCCATCATATGTCATGGCTACTGTGATACAGTACTTTGCTATCTCATTAAACAATTGTGGCAAAATCCAGAAAGTAGGACATTGCTTTCTCTTGAGTGGTGCCACCTCTCAGCCAAAGTCCAGGTGGGCTGTGGAAGGACTTTTGCTATTTATATAAAAAATTATGTGATCTCATCCCCTATCGTAACTGTTGTGAGTAAAAACAGTTGCAAAGTAAAGCAGATAGATGATCAATCAACACAACACGAAAGAGCAGGGATCTGTTACGTGGTGAAAACCCATCTCACAAATAGCAAAGCTTTCCACACTGAAGAAAAGACTGAATGGTTGCCTTCTATTTTCAGATACTTACCAGAAATTTCGTATTTCAACAGGATTGTGATGATCTTATGTAGGGCCACAGCTACCAAGCATTTAAGCAGCTACAACTAAAGAAGATTTTTCTTAACTGAAATCAAAACAGAAAATGCAAAAAAAAAAAAAAATAAAAAGGATTAAAAGAAAATCACGCTTAGAACTTAGATTTTTGATGTTATTTCATGTATCACCAAAACACATGTAGAGGTTCACACGTACTATGTGTGAATTGACACATTTTCAGCTTTTTCTGTTGCCATGCTGCTGTGGCCTCATGTAACACAGGAGTATCGTGGTTCTGGTTGGAAGGACACTGGAAAGCTTGCAGCCCATGAGTATTTCCACTGCAGCCAACCAAGACCATTACATTCTCTGTGCTAGAGCTGCCTCTAAAACCTTTACCAGAGGAGGCCCTACTCTATTAGTCTCAAATAACCTCTAACATTCGACCCTTTTTCCATCACTCCTTTTCTTGCAGGAAAGAGAATATAATCAGAGCCCCTCCCCACTCCAATACAACTAACTCCTTCCATCCCATTAAGTGTTATCCATCCCAACATATACTACTCATTTTAGGAACCTAGAAAAGGTTAATTTCTGTATTTATGCCACAGCAGTAGCATTTCTTCCATTATTCCATGTAACTATGTAATACTTCACAATACATCTTCTTTACACAGCTGTGGAATTTTATCATAACTATTTGGTCAGACAGTAGTTATTTCAATAACTAAATGCCTGGATTTTCTATAATTTCTGTACTGTCCTAATAGGATTATCCAACCTGTGTTAATAATTGATCATTCCCACACAATGCTTACTAGGGTAGCTATGTTGAATCTTGTGCAAATTAGGAAATCCGAATGTAAAGAGTTTAAATGGCTTACCACGAGTCAGTAGCAAAGCTGGACACAAGAAAATGCACCAGATCCTTTCTGGATTTTTCATTTCTTCTCCAAGTGCTAGGCCAGTCCAAAACAAATGAGCATTATCACCAGAATGTATAGTATTAGATAGCTGATGTTATTTAAAATAGATAAGGAAAAATATAGCATTCAGGTTTTGCAAATAAGGCAAGTTTCCAAGAGAAGTCTCTGCCTGCTGATTCCACAACAGTTCATCAACAGATAAGCATATACTTCTGTCTTTGCTAAGAAGTCATAGAACAGAATCAAGGCTGACATATTTAACTACTTTTAATCAATTTTCTAATAAGATTAAATCCATTTTTCACAGAAATTTGCATATTTTGCATTATGCTGCAAAAATGGGATTCTGTTCTATTCAATTACAGTGGATGTCATATAGAAGGGACCATAACATACACAGCTCCATCAATACCTTTATTTCTAGCTACAAATATTTTTCCATGTTTAAAGTTTTCTATATAGAAAGTTTTGGGCAACTGTTCTTTCACTTATTTTGGCTACATACACTTCTTTCACTGTAGAACTTAGGCAAATTTCTGTGTATATGATCACAATATTGTGAAAAGTCAGAAAAGACTTTTTTCCTAGACTTTCCCCCCACACACACATTTTGATGTGTATCTATTTTTCTAGGTTTGAAACAAAAAAGCTTACATTTCAAAGGTGTTTCAAAATTTTTAGCAGACCTGAAAAAGCCTGAAAAAGACTGATTTTAAGTGAGACAGTCTGGTATCTTTCCCCCCACCAAATTAAAATGCTGGCCTGTCGTTCAATAGAATGCTGACAATAGCATAGCTCCAACTAATCTTAGTTGTTCTAAAAGGCAAAGTGAAAGAAAAACTAAAGTGTGAAGAAGCCTTTGTGCAAAACCCTTACAATAGTAGCATGATGCTTTCAAACCAGTCTGCATAATACTGAGCCTCAATGCCACTGGCAATCTGCATTGAAACTGGGGAGTTAACTCAGAAATATCTCAAGTCATATGCTAAAAAAATGGGAGATACTGATAAATCATGCCAGAAAGCTAAATCAGATGCAGCCTAAATTGTGCATCACAGTTAAATCCACTCCTATAAAGAATTTACATCAAAGAAGCCGCAAGTCATCTTCTTTACCAGCTAAAAATAATTAAACATAACGAATTTTAAATAATTAAAATAATTAACAAAAAATGGGCCATATTTGTCCTTTTTTTTTTTTTTTTTTTTTTTTTTTCTCCCGGGGGCAAAGGAAGACCCCAAAAGNCTCCCGAGTGCAAAGGAAGACACCAAAAGAAAGAAAAGGAGGGGAAAAAAACCTCCACTGAACACAGTTTAATCTGAAAAAAAAGCTGACTACGCGCTGGTTCCTAGCGGTAAACCTTGAGTGTCAGAAAAGGAAAAAGGATAGGCAATAGGCAAAACGAAGGGAAAGGGGGAACAGCTTTTCATGAGCTGCGGCTGCAGAACCCTGGGCAGCCCCACCGGCAGGACTCCACACTGAAATCCCGGATCGCACTGACCTCTAGGGGTGAGATGTGTATCTTCAGGGTTCCCCCGGTTCTGGAGGAAAAGTATTTTTCCTCTACACAAAAGGAGTCTCCTGAGGATTTATATATCACCCAAATATCCTCCATGAAGATCTCGTCAGCGCATCCAGATGTTTGAAGCAGTGTCTAAGTATTTCCAAATATGAAGCTGACGCAAAAAGTTTGCTTCACAGAAAAGAGGTTAATGTGGGAAAAAAATAAAAGTAAAAAATAGTCCGACCCCGTGTCTGTTAAATGCACTTAGAGAATGAAGGATGCCTTCCATTCATTTATTACTACCCAAACGAAATGCAGACATAGTCCTGCAAGAAAGATGTGTTCTAAAATTCCCCCAGCAATCCTCTGCACTGAAAAGCAGGTAATTTGTGAGTGTTGTTCTGGGAGAGCCCATTTCTATTTAAAACCCTGAGAATACAATTACGTTTTACTCAGGGACTCCTTTGTCTTGCCAAACCAGCTTAAAAAGTCTGTAAGGCAAAGAAACACGAATGGTTGTGTTAACACATTTGCACAGGTTATGTTTTAGCATATTCACCACTGCATGATGAGTAAAAAGCTCAGTCCTGGTTATTTGTAAATGCTGTGTGATCAATTGTAGCATACATTAAAAAGCTCTGGGGAACTAGAATAGATTCAATTAGTGATTTTACTATTGTTCAATGATTCTATAGTCCAACCCTTAGGGAAAAGACACGGGACTATAAACTGGAGGTTTTAACTTCCAAATCCCATTTCCAGTCCTATTACAGCTCTTAAGGGAACTTTCATGTCTGACCCTCCAGGAGCCACTCAGCAGTCACATTCCCACCACCCCAGACTGTCACTTATGGGATCAAAGCCCCTTCGCTGCAGGAGGCTCCAGTGAGCCAAAGGTGCCTCGTTTGACTCCCTGCACACACCACTCTCACACAGTCAGACCCATTTTCCTTACTTGCTTGGCCACAAGTTTCCCATAGCAGAGTCTCAGACGTCTGATTTCTTTAAGCACTTGTGGTGTAGTCACACAAAACCAGTTCAAGCCGGGTGCTCCTGAGGAGGGACCTTTTATATCCTCATGTAAAAGCCTTTAATATCCTCACAGGCTCTGCACGTGATGCTCTGTGGTCTTCCTGCTGAGTCCTCAGCTCCTGCTGTGTCTCAGAGTGGCCGGTCTTGTCTGTGCTGGAGCCACAGGTGCCCGTGGCCTTTGCTGTTCAAAGGGTCAGTGTCACTTGGGAGCTCATTGCTGGGATTTCCAGCCATTTCCCCTCCCAAAGCACGATCTGAAGCCTGCACTGCACTACAACTGCACACCGAACTACCCTGCAAGTACCCTGGGTGTATTGCTCAACACCAGCTGCCACTAAGGTCTAAATTCTGACTTTCTGGCTGTTTGCAGGTTTTTCCCCAGAAGTGGCCTGGCCTGTACTGGAATTTCAGAAGTGAGCTTTCACAGGGAAACAGTTTCACAGAGAACATGGAGGACTTCCTAATGTTAGCAGAGGTGAAACATGGCTACACATCTTGTACACCGTGGCAGAAAGTGAGGGGTCTCCTTACAGAGTTGTCCATGGTGCCTGAAAACACAGCTTTCAAAGACTTATGAAGTGTGGATGTTTGGATCCAATGTGTGAGATGAGAGGAGGAGGAGTGGCACACAGCAGGCCCAAGGAGAAGACAGAAAGTGTGATTCTCCATCCACATGGCTGCTGAGTGGGCTTCCACCTCCTTCCACCACAGACAAGCCTTGTAGATTCAAAGGTATTTAGGCAACTGATCTGGTTATTTCCCCAGTGTAATTTTACTGACATTAAAGATCAAAAAAACATAAACTCCTCTGGAGGGGAAAAAAAAATCACAAACAAAAGAGCAGCTAGTTAGGATTTATTGGAGACAAGGCAGAAGAAATATTGCTTGGTAGAAAATAAAAAAAAAAAAATAAGGCCCAACACTTCTCTAAATAAGGGACAATTCAAGAAAAACACCCTTGCTAATCAATCATCTATTACAAAGCAGAACATATTGGCATCTCAGTCTGCAGTCGCTCAGGATGGGGGTGAAGTCTCCTGATGCCAAAATTGCTTGAGGCTTTCTGAGACATCTGGTCATTTCATTGAAAGGTGACGACTTGAAACAGAAGTGAACACACATGAAAATTAATTTAAAAGAATGGGGCAATCATCTCATGAGTGTTGTTGGGATGATTTCAGGTAAATGCAATGCATTGACTAGGAAACAAGCAGGAGGGGAAGTGTAACTGAGCCTGCTGCACAGAACAAAACCAGCATTCAAAGCAACCGATGATATATTCATAACCTTACTGGGAACAGTAAAAACCACAGATTTAAACAGAAGTTAAGCGACACAACACGAGAGGTCGCTCTAGAATAGAATTACAGGCGCTGGCAGCTCCCATTAACCCCGTGGGGTGACAAACACCCAGCAAAAGCAGCTATCCTGTAGTGCAAGGATGTGACACCACATTGCAAACTGAGTTGGGTTTTTTGTCCCTGCATGTGGCTTTTTCAAACATATATAACGTTTATACTTCCAAGTCCATCTCTTTTCCCACTTATATTAAAAAGGAAAAATCAGCTAAACCAGACTTGACCAACGTGCCAAAGTAGAACTAACTCCCAGAGGAGGAAAGAATGGCATCTTCATCAGTTATGTGCATTTACTGGGGAAAATATTATTGCCCACAATAAGTAGCACAGCTTCCCTTAATATACAGAGGTTATCAAATGGGGAGGGTGAGGAGGGTGGAGGGTGGGACTGGGTGGTTTCACCAAATAACCAAAAAAAATGAAAAGCACTCCATGGAAAACAACTAAATCTAGCTATAGCGCTGACAACAAGGTCCACTAATGTCCCCTGAATGTCTTTACTCTGTCTTCAGTAGCTTTTAATCTGTCTTTGCAAATGAAATCTCCTGAAAATGAAAGAGGGTTACTTTTCTTCTACTGGATTCCCATGTACACAAGGAATTGAGTTATTGCCTGTTTTCTCAGCTGCGCAGTGATGCTGCCTTCATTAAACATTGGCTCTTAGATTTTTCCTCAAATTTATGACTCTTCCTGCAGCATACAACTTGATTTCATTGAAGGAAAGCTTGTCATTTTCTTAATAAAATTCGCATTTTTAAAGAAAGAAACTGAAACCTCTCTTCTGACTTACATTCATATAAACTCATGATACTAGGTTGGTAATGAATATGTCAAATTCCTGTGGTAATTTGCACTTCACACTGGCTCTGTGTGGGCTTGCAATAACATTTGCTACACTAAAAACATGAGGTGAAATCTTGGCCTCATTTGAATCTACGGGGTTTTTTCCTCTTTCAGCCTCCGCAGGGCTGTGCTGTGATGGTGCCTGCTGAATTCAGTGGCATTATCTGTTTGATTGCTGTGAACATGGCCATATGGACCTATCCTTTGCCACATGGCATCACAAATGAATATCTGATTTTTTTCCCCCTAAGAATTATAAGATGTGCATACTGTGTGATGGTATCATAAAATACTTAGGTTAAGTCCCTGCTCGCCCCAAAATTAATGGTAAAGAATTGTGGTGATCTCAAAGGGACAAGATTTCACCCTAAAATATGCAGAAGGGCACTTCTCTAATGGGGGAGGAGGAGTTACTTGAGTCCTGGAAGCAGCTTTGTGTTGAGTTTTCATTCATGCAGCCATGCATGGATATAGTGCATTGCCTCTTGGCTTTTCTTCCCCAGCTTTTGACTGCTGTGCAATACACACGTTTTCTGCTTCTTGTTACACAAATGTAAGATTTTCTTCCCCCCGAGTCCCTTTCCCCTAAAGTAGGGGGAATCTATCAATTCAGTGATAACTAGGTGAAGCTGAGCAGTTTATGATAGGCACGGGATCAGGGAAGACTGAATCTTGCCTCCATTTATGGCTTCCAGCAAGTATCTTTAGGAAAGGGATGAACACTCATCTTATTTTTCTCAGTTTCCTGTTATTTTATTCAAGATTTTTTGGTAGTGCAATTAGGATATTTGAGAAAAAGGGAAGTAAAGTATAAATATGGAGAAAATACGAGTATGAGAAGGAGGAGGAAACGTCTCTGTGTGAAAACATAACATGCAGCTGGGGAGTGTCTCGGATATGTTCTGCTTCAGTCAGCACCAGGACAATATTCATTCAGCCTTAAGAAACACATCTTGGTTGTCTCCAAGATGTGGATTGTAAAACTATCAAAGAAAATTTTCATGCCCAGCACTTCTTTTAAAGATAAAATGCTTTAGGTTGGCTAAACTGGCCTCAAATAATGCTGAGTTTTTTTCCTGTCTTCTTTCTCTCCCATCCCAGTCCTCGGGCACACCTCACTCACTGCCCTCCTTCAGGTCTCCCTCTGTTGCCTTCAACTCTGCAGTGAATTAAAGCAGCTCTCTTAAGACTAGGTACTCCACAGATACCATCATCTCCTGGGTCTCTGCCTGAGCCTCAAAGCCTCAAAACTTATTTTCACGACATATCTTAGGAAAGCCAGTGGGACCAATTGAGATTTCAAAGAATGATAGAATGGCTTGAGCTGGACCTTAGAAATCATCTAGTTCCAACCTCCCTGCCATAGGTAGGGATGCCTTCTACTAGACTGGGTTGCTGAAAGCCTCATGCAACCTGACCTTGAATAGTTCCAGGGCTGGGGCTTCCGCAATTTCTCTGGATATCCTCTTCCAGTGCCTCACCACCCTCATAGTGAATAATTTCTTTCTAATATCTAATGTAAACCTACCCTCTTTAGCTTAAAGCTGTTTAAATTTTAGACTATTTCAACCCATTTCCCTGGGCTTTGCATGCTCTGTGCTCAGTGGGCTAATGGCCACAGGGCAACGTCCCTGGGCAAGCTGCAGACAAGGGAGCACTAGGTGACTCTTCTCCTCCTAGAGCACTTGCACAGAGCTGCTATGGGCAAAATGCAAAATACTATGTAGTAGTATAGAACCACACAAACCTCTGACAGAAATAACAGAAATTTCTGTTTAAGGCTTCAGAAAGTTCAGTAAAGGACAGCTTTTCAACAACCCGAGTTTGCTCTTAATGTGCTTTTTGAAGTCCACAAAAAGAGAATAGATGTCTAATCCAACACAAAATTTCAGTGGATACCAGTGAAAAAGTCCTGCCTAGACTTTTACATTTAACTTCCAGTGCTGTGGATAAGCTACTTTATGTGATGGTGCCTGTTACACATTGACGTAAAAAGTGATACATAAAAGAATTTAAAAGGGCTGAACAAATCCTGGGAGTAGCTGTGGACCACTAAAACATACAAGGGGTTAAGACAGAATAATAAAAGCAGCACAGATGAAAAAGAAAGAAGTGCAACAAGTTTTTATTTCAGTGTCATTTCTGCAAGAACAAAAATTAATCAGAGTAAGTTTCTTGATGTGATTCTAACTCTAATAGGGAAATTGGACTGCTGCTTAAGACAAGGTATCTTTCAAGTCTCTTGTGTTCTTATAACCATTGTGCAGAGGTTGCTTGCCTCTCAAATACTGTAAAAATCATAATTTCTGTTAAGATATCATCTCAGCATTTTAACAATAAAGCTCAAGACAACAGAAATGGTTTTTTTCTATTTATTCTATTTATTTCTATTTAATTTCTATTTATTCTATTTATTGTTCAAGGTCTCACTAGCAGACAGTAGCTCTCTGTACACAGAAACTTGGCTTTTTTGAGTTTACATGGTGTCAGTTTTACCTCCATTTGGCATGCTTGTCAGCACCAGCACTGGACTGTAAAGTAAACAAATGAAGTTTTGTGGAGAGAAAATGTTCACTCAGAGCTTCCATTGCTGAATATTGCAGAAACCTAGGAAAGGAATGTTTAAGACAAGCCAGTGGGCAATCTTGGTTTCTTTTCACTTTCAGTGTCTTTTCCAAATTCTTTCTTTCCTCAGCTACTTTGACTCCTAAAAAAAAAAAAATAAAATCAATACATTAAATTAAAAAAATAAAATCTTCAATCCCTACTGCACTTTATCCAAAAAATGTCACCAGGGTCTCATTCTGTGTGGTTGGCAGAAGTTGCAAGGGTAATGTTACGACTATTAGTGAACATTAGAGTTAGTCTGATTTCTAATTTTACAGTCATCTTGCCTTCAATAGCCTGTAGGTTTTCTTTGGCAGGCTGCTTGCAATGATAATGAATTGATCACTGCTGGATTCTCGAGAGTTACATGAGCTTTACAAACACTGGGCCTAATCCCCCTCAGGTTTACATTCACTCAACTGTTCCAATTACCTCTGCCATGTCTAAGCTGCAAGTGCTTGCCACAAACAAATGAAAGCCCCTAAACTGAACAAGATGGGTTTTTTTTCAACCAAATGTTTTAACATTTTTAATGCTTTGTTTTGGTTTGGTTTTTTCTGTCTGGAATTCAAGGTCTATCCAGGTTTCAAGTAGTCTGAGGTTTGTTGCATTTAATATAGTCTTTGAAGTCATAGACTGGACTGAAGGCGTGTAAAATAGAGCAAAAAGGATCTCTGCCCCATCACTTCTGCAGTTTCTATAGTCCAAGGCACCAGGTCAATAAAATGAATGGAACAGGAAGGAAGAATGGGATGAAATAGTAAGACACTTGGCTTTACAATAGGTGAAGAGCAGGATGCTTTTGTGGTGTTATTGTAGGTATCATGAGACACGACAAATTTAAGGAGATTTTCCTAATTATCCAGCACTGGTGTTGCTCGGAGTGCAACCTACTCTTCAGGGAGGGGACTTGGTCCTTCAGAGGTTTAATTCTGCCACCTCTCAAACCTTTACATCTCTGCTGGAAAAGAAAAAAAAGAGTGAGGAAACAAAGCATAAACATTTATTAGCACACCACATTATGTGATTGCTGCAACACAAAGACACCACCTGCTATTTTGAGCCTCAAATTACAGTTCTTCAATGTTCTTGGTAGACACCTTTATCTTTCAGTCATGTTCTTGATTAGTCTTTAGTAGCACTTTGGCTTTTAGGATGGGCTCAACAAAGTAGAATTAGTTTTGTTGTTGCTATTAATACTGTTGAGTGGCATATGCAGGACAGTTTTTCTCTGGGAACAACCTGAAATATTTTGCTGCAGTAAGATATGTTTGTGGTGGTAGGGGTAGGGTATTTGTTATGAACTATATGATGGAAGAATGCTAGACAGTAAAACAAACTGTAAAGACCTATGCCAGAAGGAGTGAAAACTTTGAAAGACTGAAACAATCAGAACATTTAGGTACCACTTTGGTAAAGTTTGAGATGGCTCAAAAGCATTATTGGGAAATTGAATGTTTGGAGTGTCTAATATAGGATATTGATATTGGATGCTTGAGATGTCTGACATTGGGGATATTATAGGTTTAGTCTGAAATATTAATTTTCTTTAGAAGTATTTTTTGGTGAGGTCCAAATTCAAAACATCAAGATTAAAAAAACCAAACCAAACCAAAACAAATCCCTCCTAAGATAGGAAAAAACCTAAACTGATCTCCTTGGTCTTCCTTATTCCATTATTACGTTCTATTATTTACTCTAAGACAGATGACAGCTGTCTGCCATGGTGTAACCCCATCTGGCAACAGAGCCCCACACAGTCACTCACTCACTCTAGGTGAGATGGGGAGAGAGAATAAAAACAGTAAAAGAAAGAAAATTCCTGGCTTGAGGTAAAGATGCTTTAATAAGTATAGCAAGAGCTGCATGCACAAACAAAGCAAAAAAAGGAATTTATTCACCACTTCTCATGGGCAGGCAGGTGTTCATCCATCACCAGAAAAGCCAGGCTCCATCATACATAGCAGAGACTTAGGAAGAAAAACACCATCACTCCAAATGTCCCCCACTTCCTCCTTCTCCCCTGCACTTCATACACTGAGCATGATGTCATGTTGTCTGGGATATCTCTTTGGTCGGTTGGGGGTCAGCTTTCCTGGCTGTGTCCCCTCCCAGTTTCTTATGCCTCCTCATCCTACTCACTGGTGGGGTGGTATGAGAAGCAGGAAAGGCAGTGCTCGGCAGTAACTAAAACGTGTCTGCGTTATCAACGTTGTTACAGCACAAATCCAAAGCATGGCCCCATACTAGTTACTGTGAAGAGAATTAACTCAAACCCAGCCAAAATCAGTCCACTGACTTATGTGGAAACAGGGATGGGTTTTTTCTACTCGCATGGAAATAGGATTTTTTAAATGTATTTTATTATTGCAACCACTGAAACAAAACAAAAAAGGTACTCTTAGGAAGATAGTGAAATTCCTTGGTGCCATAGCTCATCTGAAGGATTTCTCCTGCTGATGGCAGCCAGTTTAAAGCCACCAAGATCAACAAATGCCTACTCTACACCAGACCAAAAGTCTATCTTGCCCAGCATCCTGTCCCTAACACTGCCTGAGACATACAGAAAAAAGAACAGGTACAGTGGGGACTCACATTTCCCCAGTACACTCATCCTGCCTCCAGCACAGAAATCTCTTGGATTTCCTGAGTCAGAGGTGATCTATTTTCTTTTAATAACCACTAGCAGTTATTATTCTTTTACATGTCAGTGGGTTTCACACTGAAAGGAAAATCAACAATGTAAAGGTTATTTTTCTGTGTGCTCTCCTGTACTGGGTTTTCTGTGGCCAGGTTTTGGCAGCAGGGTGGGCTGAAGGGGAAGCTTCCCCCATGTCCAGCAGACCCAGTGCCAGACGGCTCCAGGCCGGACCCACCACTGGCCAAGGCCAGACAATCAGGAGTGACAGTAACACCCCTGTGATAACATATTTAAGAGGAGAGAAATAAGAAATGTTAAGGGTAGGGGAAGATGGGAGCCAGAGCAGAGCAGAGTGAGAACACGTGAACAGCAATGCAGACACCAAGGTCATGGAGAAGGAGGGGCAGGAGATGCTCCAGGTGCCACAACTGAGGTTCCCCTGCAGCCCATGGGGAAGACCATGGTGGGGCAGCTGTGCCCCTGCAGCCCAGGGAGGAGCACAGGGATACAGAGATTCCCCTGCAGCCCAGGGAGGAGCTCAGGGGAGCAGAGATCCCCCTGCAGCCCAGGGAGGAGCCCACCCAGGAGCAGGGGATGCTGGAAGAGGCTGCGACCCCGTGGAAGGCCCATGTTGCAGGAGGGTCCTGGCAGGGAGCTGCTGACCCGTGGGGAGAGGAGCCCACACTGGAGCAGGATGTCCTGGTAGGACTTGTGGCCTGTGGGGGACCCACCCTGGAGCAGCCTGTGCCTGAAGGACTGACCCTGTGGAGAAGTGACCCACATGGCAGCAGTGTGGGAAGAACTGTTGTCCATGGGATGGACTCACACCAGAGCAGTTCCTGAAGGACTGTCTCCCATGGGAGGGACCCCACGGGAAGCAGGGAAAGGATCCTCTCTCTGACCAGAGGCAGAAACAACAACCAACTATAACCCCCATTCCCATCTCCCTGGGCCACTGGGTGGGAGAAGGTAGAACTTAGAAGGAGGGAGGTGGGGGGAAGGTGTCTTTAAGATTTATTTGGCTTCTCATTCTTAAGCTCTGATAGTTACAAATTCAATTAATATCCCCACTTGGAGTCTGTTTTGCCCATGATGGTGATCAGTGAGGGATCTCTCATGGTTCTTACCTCAATTTATGAAACTCTTTGTTATATTTTCTCTCCTCTGCCCGTTTGCAGGCAGGAGTGAGAGAATGGCTTTAGTGAATACCTGGCATCCAGCCAGGGTTAAACCACTGCATCTCCATATCCCAGAACTGTCCCAATTTACATATACACACCTTAACCACTGAGGGAAGACCCATTCTGTCAGTATGAAGGTGCATGTATTACCTCTTGATGAGAACCATAGGATTCTGTACCATTATAGATATAATTTAATCCATCAAGAATTCTCCACATCAGGCATTATAGAAATACCTCTAAAAAAATGTGTAGTTATAAATGTAACAATTATGCAAATGCAAAGCTGCAACTGAATTAGTTCTACAGATCTTACTTCATTGAAGTCATTGAACTAGAATGAATAGTTCAATTGGAAGGAACTGAAGAAGTGATCATCTAGCCCAATTGAGCTAGAGTACATAATTTCCAAAAGGCTTAGCCTTAACCAAAGTACTACTCTCCAAGGAATAACAACACTAAAAGTCAGCCAGTGAAATAAATTAATATGGAAAGAAATAACTCAAGATCCTTTCTGTCACATGAAAAAGGGATTTCCTCACCCCTTAATGTGGGAACATTTCCTCAACCCTTAGTGATTTATTTGTCTGTCAGTGTCCCACGAAAGCCAAAACCCTTGTGCCCGACCAGTCTGTCAGTGTCCTGCTATGGGGACCCTTAATCAAAGAGTTCCATTGGATTGGAGGGCAATTCAACTGCTCTTTTCAGGGGGGGCTAAGCCAACAGCATAAGATAGACTTTTCAGTGGGTCTTCCCACTTCATTTGAATGTGTTATCTGCTGTCAGGAAGTGCTAGCATCTGTAAAAGACTCACTCTAACACTTTATGGAATAACACTCTTTATTAATACAAAATTGTGGCACATTACTAAGGTTCTAAGATTGCTGGTGATATAATCTGACTGCACAAATGTATTTAAAGCAATATACTATGCTGCAAAGCAAACTCTAATCCTAGTAGCAATACTCAGTACATGTAAATTATGATTCTTACTCAACAGGCATCCCTATAGGGGGAGAAGAGAGGTTTGGCCTGCCAACTGATCCCAGAAGTTTTGAAGGAAACTTACCCAATCTTCTCCCCATTCTCAACTTACTTTTTATACAATTACTTTATGTTTAGGAGGAACTTGAGTGACTTTAGTCATAAATATCTTTGTTTCTGATTGGTGTAAAATTCTCTCGCTTTGCTTTCAAGGATACAATCAAAAGAATATTGGGTGCACGCCCAGTGGGATGTGGTCACACCTTGGAGGTGGGTAACTCTGGGCTGGAGATGTACGTTAATATTACAAATAGGCTTTAATGAACCAAGTTCATCCAAGGAGAGTTTGCCATAGGTGTTGGCTCAGCAGCAGGACACCTTCATCCCTCTCCCTTGGTTATAACAGGTATATATGGTCTTATGAACCACAAAGTACCACTACATGTCCTCCCTGCAGGGACTTCTATGGAGGGAGGCGAGGTATCTCCACTAGTTCCATCCCCTGCAGCTACTGCTTATTGTTGTATGGGGAGTTCTCAGGGTGCATGTTGACTGTGTTGCATCCAAGGAGGAGCTGCTGCATTTTACCCTGTAATTCTTAGTTTCCTCTACTTTTTACTCCCAGCTGTCTTCCCACACTTTCATATCAGCTTTCGTTATCTATCATTAAAAAAAATCATGTTTTTAAAAACACTGTTAAGGTTTTATGGCCCTGTTGTAAGACTACATTCTCTATATGGTATGCCATCACTCAGAAGTATGTGACAGCTATTCTATATATATTCTATATATTCAAATAAATAAATAAAAATAACATTTCCAGTACACATTAAGGTAAATTAGTAAAAGGACTGGGAAACCTGACATAGGAGGAAAGGCTGAGAGAACTGTGTTTGTTCAGCCTTGAGAAAAGAAAGCTAAGGGGACATCTTATCACCAATAGACACTTCCTTTTTATTAGGAGCCACATGAAGAAGATGAGGAGTTATGGGTACATATTATTCTTGAGAAGATTCTAATTAGACACAAAACAACCTATCAGCCATTGGAGTGACCTTCACAGGGTGGTCAGTTTCAGTTAGTTTCTGTCAAAATACAGCCAAAGCCTCCCACAGAGAACCTCTCTGATTCCCTTCCAGCTCACCAAGCAGGAAGGCATCATTCTCCTAAGATCTCCAAATGAGGCCATGGGATGGTTCCCTTCATCTCACAACAATTTTCTCTGGGGTGTACATACAATATTTAGGTTCCAGACTCCACAAAATGGTGGAAGAAGAGCTCTGGAGGAAGGTCCTTTATGCTGAAGTTCTTGATGTCCCTGTTCAAGACATGTCACAGAGAAGTGGTGGCCTCCATGCAGCCTGGAGAGCCAGTCTTGTGCACATACAATGTACAAGGGATTGGACAGGAATTTGGTACCTCACCTGGGGAGTAATGTCTTCTTCTGGTCATCTGTATTCAAGAAAGATCTACTCAGAATGGGATGGAAGGAAAGGAGCTCTTTAAATTAAAAGATTTCAAGGGCAAGAGAACAAATTTGGAAGAAAATTGCCATTAAAAGCACCATCAAAACAAGGTGCTAGAATAGTCTTCAGAAAAAATGATGAGGAAAATAAATTTAACTGTTCTACTGAACTTTGTTCAGTTCATAAATGGAAATATATGGAATAGTTGCCAAAGAAAATAGAAGACTCAAGTTGAGGATTGTCCAATTCCATATCCCTAACTGTGTTTCAGAATTTCCAAACAAAATGTATACATTATTCTGGAGAGTTGAGGCTTGGGCAAGCTTGGCCTTTTTACATGATTTGTCCATTTTCAAAATAAATTTCAGTCATATACACATCTCCCTCCCTCTGATTTTACATACATTAGTGATTCGAGAAGATACACTTCAACCTGGCTAATAGGTTAGATGAAAAGAAAGCTGAGGAGAGGACCACAGTTTCTGATGGTCCTCCCATAGGCCTCAGAACTGCTGACGTAGTTGGAAAAACTGCCAAGTTTCTAGGACAAATCTTTCTTTGGGTGTGTAACAACAGTGATATATTTCAAACTAAGTGCAAGGTGGGAAAAAAAAGTCACTTAAATTTAAGTTAGTCTTCTGTAGGGACTACAAGCACAGCTGGCCAGGCAGTGGAGTGTGAGACAAGGTAATTGCAGTGTGACATGTGCCATTTGGTCAAGGTGAAACATGGGGCTCCCCTTTGATGAACCCATGTCAGGGACACAGCCCTGAGCTAAGGAACAGGGCAACATGTTACCTTGATTTTGGCATTTGGTAATCTCACAAACCCCCCCTGTATTTCCATAGACTGTTAGGTTTGGTTTCTTATCCCCTAATCTGAAAATTAAAATGGAGAAAAATATTTTACCCCATTGATAGAATCTTCCATCCAATCCTATACATAGGATGAATTTAATACTGAGTAGGTGTATTCTGATCTCTTACTAGGTAACCACTTTATCACCAGTTTCCTATTCTATGCCATTCACCTAAAATCAACACAGCAAAATACATATGAGGAATTTCAGTAATCAGCCTGATTATTTCAGTTGGATAAAGGTTAAGGGGTAGATCATATCCAGTTCCCAAGTGGCCCACCTACCCCGAGAGAGTGATGTGGGACAGAATGCAATCTCTCTATGTAAAGTGGTCTCTCTGCTGGATAAAATGATCACTTTCTTTACTACTCATTTAATCTTTTTGAATATAGCACAGAGCAGCATCATTAAGATTGCATTACACAGCTCTCAGATAGCAAACCCAGAGGAATACTGCTTAAATGACAGAAATTATTGTACATTACCACTTACTCAGGTTTCATGATGTGTGTCCTTCAGCTTCAAGGGAGCCTATTTGAGTCCCTTGTCATTTGTATTAGTATAAATCTAGAATAATTTCATGAAAGTCAATATATCATATCTGAATACATGTCTGCAGCAGGGAGATTTTTGGTCAGGGTTACTACTTCATTAATTTCTCATTCTTTACAGCTGTTGAACTGCTGGTTAACTTATAAAACATTGCACATCTAGAGGTTCAGGCATTAAAATGACACTAACTACATCAAAAGCAAAGAAGAAATTAATAGAAATATCTGAATTAATCACTTCTGACAGTCACAGGAAATTACAGCATGACCAAAACATGAAAAACTAGCTTTCATTGCTCTTTTAAGAGGATTCATTTCTCCACCATAATTTTTTACTTGTCAAAAAACCACTTGCAAATAAAATCTCCATTTGCAGCCATTTGAAATGTTGAAACCTTGGATGTACATTTGAATTTGCACAAAATAGCTGCTTTTACTGTATTTTGATTCTGGTAGTAAGCCAACTGGGGCCAGAGGACACTAAAATCTACTTTGCATCTTTACAGACTCCCATGACACTGTTCTTAGGCCTTCTGGGACTCAATTATCCAGTGTGTTATGGAAACTCAAAATTTTAATCAAATCAAGACATCTTACATACAACTGCTCAGGTGAGTATGCACCCCCTTAAACCCAAAAGGTGTGGGGAAAAGTATCTTATCTTTCTTTGCCAAAATGTCAGACCAGCTCCAGTCCTACTCATCAGCTAGGACGAGTAGCATGCTGACAAATGAGTGTTTTTTTCAGCAAAAAAAAAAAAAAAGAACATCTTAATTATCTTGTAATTTTGATCTAGTTTTGATCTTGTTCTTCCTTTCTTGGTGAAACTGTGAGAAACATCTACTATGGGTTGTGGGTTTGACTTGTAAAACAAAGCTACTTTTTCACAGAAGTCCTAAGAAGTTCTGCTCTGTCCCCACCAGGGGATGGACACTGCCTGCTGACATCCCCCCCACATGCTGGGGGTGACAAAGAGTCCATCCAAAATCCTCTGGTTATTATGTTAGCTGCTGTGGCACTAAGGCTTCCATTCATCTCCAAAAGCAAACCAGGCATTGCATTCCTTGTGGCAGCAGCATTCTCCTACTGCTTTTGCCAAACAATGGTTTTTTTTCCCTAAAGAAAGCCTTCCTGACTGAGAACATCTGTTTTACTTTGAAGGGTGCTACCTACATGTTAGAACCCACATCTGCTCGGAGCTCTCCGAACGCCTTTGGAATTGTGGTATGTAAAGCTGTGCTCTTCCACCAGTGCAAATGTGCTGGGAGTCACAGGTTAGGTCCTAACTCTGCTCAGCCTGTTTTTAAATATATAGCCTTTCTCTACAGAGCAAACAGGCTGCTTTGTATGGTTGGAGACTGAAAAACTACAGGAGAAAACTTAGTAGAACTAAAAGCTTATCTCCAGCTTCTCCTCCCTTTGACACAGTAAGCCTAGGGATGTATAGAGTTGATATATTCTTTCAAATATATTATTTAGCTACAATAATCCAGCTACTGTGGAATACAAAACCTTGCAGGAAAAACACACAAGCTGAATAATCTTTCATCCAAATTCATAGATGGAAACAGAACTCAAGTTACACATATTGACACTCGTATTATACATCAGTGTCAAAATCACGTGGGGTTTCATTTGATGTTGATAGAGCAATATTGATGAAATAGAAGCAATTCCCACTAC
>WEIV01030703.1:54702-75067 GCA_013390005.1 Calyptomena viridis
TATTACTTTCAGCAAGCTGGGCTACCTGCACATCTCTGACTTGGTATGTGGGGTCAGTTCCATTCATTTATTAAGGATTAATTAACTATTAAGACAGACAGGACTGTTCTCACATTGCAAAAGCCTTTGCCACTTAGATGGGAAAGAATTGCTTAAGTGGTTTACAGGCTAGGGGTTCACATCAGGCATAACTTCTCTCTCAGATCAAGCAATTTGTGAGATGCACTTCAATTCAGAGGCTGCTCCAGTATTTTCTACAGTTTACTGACTTCCTCATTGTAACTGATCANGAACATCTTAATTATCTTGTAATTTTGATCTAGTTTTGATCTTGTTCTTCCTTTCTTGGTGAAACTGTGAGAAACATCTACTATGGGTTGTGGGTTTGACTTGTAAAACAAAGCTACTTTTTCACAGAAGTCCTAAGAAGTTCTGCTCTGTCCCCACCAGGGGATGGACACTGCCTGCTGACATCCCCCCCACATGCTGGGGGTGACAAAGAGTCCATCCAAAATCCTCTGGTTATTATGTTAGCTGCTGTGGCACTAAGGCTTCCATTCATCTCCAAAAGCAAACCAGGCATTGCATTCCTTGTGGCAGCAGCATTCTCCTACTGCTTTTGCCAAACAATGTTTTTTTTCCCCTAAAGAAAGCCTTCCTGACTGAGAACATCTGTTTTACTTTGAAGGGTGCTACCTACATGTTAGAACCCACATCTGCTCGGAGCTCTCCGAACGCCTTTGGAATTGTGGTATGTAAAGCTGTGCTCTTCCACCAGTGCAAATGTGCTGGGAGTCACAGGTTAGGTCCTAACTCTGCTCAGCCTGTTTTTAAATATATAGCCTTTCTCTACAGAGCAAACAGGCTGCTTTGTATGGTTGGAGACTGAAAAACTACAGGAGAAAACTTAGTAGAACTAAACGGGGCTCTCCAGCTTCTCCTCCCTTTGACACAGTAAGCCTAGGGATGTATAGAGTTGATATATTCTTTCAAATATATTATTTAGCTACAATAATCCAGCTACTGTGGAATACAAAACCTTGCAGGAAAAACACACAAGCTGAATAATCTTTCATCCAAATTCATAGATGGAAACAGAACTCAAGTTACACATATTGACACTCGTATTATACATCAGTGTCAAAATCACGTGGGGTTTCATTTGATGTTGATAGAGCAATATTGATGAAATAGAAGCAATTCCCACTACCTTTATTTTATTTCCATGGTTTTAAAATACTGTAGTCAAGCTAATTGTACTGCTAGTCTCCAAACAGGTTGATTTTATATGTCATAGAATTATGATAAAAGATGCCTATTATCCATGCACAGAGAAACACATATATATACTACTTAATTTAAACATACAGGAAAAAATGTCTCACCCAATTAATGGAAATATCCTTGATCTGGACAAGGACAATAACTGACAAAATGACATTATTAGGATAAATTTGTAGCTATTTTTTATTCCAAAAAGTTGGGGTTTTCTGTAAACTTGACATTTCCAAAACAGTGCAAGTGAATTAGAATACAGGTGAACACAAGCTTCTAAATACAGGTGACATCAGTAAGAGTGAACACATTCTTCCAACCACAAGTTCACAAAGAGAAACATACAATTTTATAATACATAAGCAGTGACATTCTGAGAAAAAGGAGTGACAATGGTGCAGATACTCTACTGCATATGCAAACCAAGCTTCAAAAGCAATTACAATCTTCATGCCAGTTTAATCAATCTACACTAAATGAACAAAATCTACTTTCATTTATATCCAAGAAACTGTAGCAAGTGCATGAACTTGGACAAAGGACAGAAATTAGACCCACGACTCCCTTAGTCCTTTAGTGAAAACAATATTATATATTACCATGTCACATGGATACTATGCTTCAAACTTGTGCAAGACTCCAAAATGTGCCCACAAACAGAAGACATTCAAGAAAGTCGATATTACATATTGTCAAAGAAAATCTCTGTGTAGCTATTACTTTCAGCAAGCTGGGCTACCTGCACATCACTGACTTGGTATGTGGGGTCAGTTCCATTCATTTATTAAGGATTAATTAACTATTAAGACAGACAGGACTGTTCTCACATTGCAAAAGCCTTTGCCACTTAGATGGGAAAGAATTGCTTAAGTGGTTTACAGGCTAGGGGTTCACATCAGGCATAACTTCTCTCTCAGATCAAGCAATTTGTGAGATGCACTTCAATTCAGAGGCTGCTCCAGTATTTTCTACAGTTTACTGACTTCCTCATTGTAACTGATCAAATTAAAAAAAAAAAAAAGTTTATTCAGACAAAATAGCAGGTATTTTTGTTAGCTACAATGGCCAAGTACCAGAGCATGCTAGTGACAGCCTTAGAGCACACTAGGCATGCTGTTGCCTGGGGAGAACTGATGCAAATTCACCTCCAAGACCCTTTGTTTTCAATTAAATGGTCACAAAACGTGCTGTGAAAGGTGGCAAATGCTCTCACCTCTTGGGGAGTGAAATCCACCGCTGTGTTGTGGGCCACAAAACTGTGAAATGACTGTGATCTTCTTGGCATCATCATGGAAACTAAATGGGGTTGCAAAAGCATGAGCTTTGCATTAATTGAGTTTTTTCTTTAATTCCCCCTCCCTCCCACTTTCTTCCTGATCATATTTTTCTGAGATTGTTTTCTTCCTCTCCTAAAAACAGCTTCAGGAGTACTATTTATAAGAAGACACCTTGCACACTGCAAGCTGGACAACACATTTGAAAATGTTACTGCCCCACTTGTAAGCTTCCTCCTGCATAGGTTAGAGCTAGTGCTGGAAAAAAAGAAAATGTCAATGGAGTTGTCCAAGACAACTGATGACATTGCCTCAAAATGGATTAACTGAAGAGAACTTGTACAATGACTACCCCCAGCAGCTGCAGAAGCAGAACAGCACAAAGAAACTAGAAGTAGCTGACAGATGGGAACTTCAGAGCCCTAAAAGCAATTTCCAAAGTAACCATGTCTCTAGATTTTGATACAATTATATTTATGATGATTTCTTAATTAGCAAAAAAATCTCAAACCAACAGACCTATAGCACAGCTATTTTCCACACATTTTTGAAGTAAATTGCATTTTCATAAGATTTTGGGATTAGAAACTGATTACGACAAACTGACACTACTGGGGCTTTTTGTTTGGCTGCTTTTTAAGGAGTAGAAAGGTACATCTACAGTATTTTAATATGAAGAACTGGTATGTTTCATTGTCAAACCTGACCATCCTAACTGGAAGCAAGCAAGAGTCACAATGGAATTTGGTTAAAAAAAAAAAAAGAAGGAAGAAAATACGGAGAGTATACATATAAAAATAAAACCATCTGTGACAACACTACTGAGTGCCCAACAGTGATGATACTAAGAATTTGTGGATCATTTCAAGAATATGGCACTCAGCTGGCCAACAACTAGATTTTCATTCAGGGATGACTTGATCGATTTTCTGATAATTCAGGTCAGAAATCAAAAAAATCCACCAAGGGGTCAATCAAATCAGACCTATTTTTAGTTGTTTTTTGTTTTAGGCAAATAAGAAAAACATCTTTGTCTTGAGACAAAAAAAAACAAATGCCCAACAAAATATGAAATGCTAAATGGGTATTTTACTTTTTTAAACTCTTTTCTTTCTATACTTTTAAAAGATGTCTCAAAGAAATAACTAATTTTTATTTTTAAAATATTGCAATGATGCATTTTTGTCAGGTTTCAAAGTACATTTTTGCTTAAAAAATGGAAATGAAGCATTTCAACTTTTTGAATGGATCCTTTTTTTTTCTTTTTGGATGGAAATTTTTAAATTCAGTTCAATTTGCAAATAGTTTCACTTGTCTCCTGAATTATTTTTTCAGTAAATTTACCTTTTAAGAATTTTGGGGAGCTCAGTTTTAGAGAAGGCAGATACTGAAGATTCTTACAGCTAATAAACAGACTCCTTTTTTTTCAGCAAGTACTTTAAGAAATTTCTTATTCAATTCATAGCTGTGAATCAATCTCATACCCAATTTCTGTCCAACTTAGATATTTTTGAACAGAAAAAGAAACAAATCAGGTTAATATACCAGCTAAACTAATGGACATCAGAAATATCATAATGTGAGGAATTCAACAGCCTCTAATACTAGAGGCAGGTTCAGATTGGATAAGAGGAGGAAATTCTTTACTGTGAGGGTGGTGAGGCACTGGAATGGGTTGCCCAGAGAAGCTGTGGATACCCTGGAAGTGTTTAGGACCAGGTTGGATGGGTTAATCCAGGTTGGATGGGGCTCTGAGCAACCTGGTCTAGTGAAATGTCTTCCTGCTCATGGCAGGGGGGTTGGAACGAGATGATCTTTAAGGTTCCTTCTAACTCAAGCCATTCTCTGATTCTTGGATTCTCTGATAATACAGCAGTTCAAGGCCAGGCTGGACGGGGCTTTGAGCAACCTGGTCCAGTGAAAGATCTCCCTGCCCATGGCAGGGGGCATTGGAACTGGATCTTTAAGGTCCCTTCCAACCCAAGCCATTCTATGATTCTATCTCTGTGATAACACAAGAGTGCAGTGAAATGCCACCAGCCTTTTGCTTTTGCACTCTGATGAAATATCTGCACTCCACTACATGTGGTTATAACAGGATTTTGCTTTTGATTCTGCCTTAATTGATCATTTGTTACAGAGAATCCGTCAAATCACCAATGGTAGTTTTAAGAAAGATAACTGAATAGACTAATAGCTTTTCTTGTCAGATGTTGAGTCAATACACTTAATTAACTTTAAAACTATTTTCTCCCTAATGCATGCAGATACTTAATAGTTAATAAATATTGATCAATACTGTAGGAATAGCAAACAATGCCAGTGAGGGTAAAAAGTGAACAGGAATACATGTTTGTTCAGTTTTTTAAATTTGAAGCTATAATGAATTTGGCAAAGAAGACCAAGAATAAGACCTGTTCTCAGACAGATTTCTTGCATGTTCTCTGCATTCAAGTTTCCAAACTTCCAGCTGTTGTTTTTCCATACCCTTAAGCAAGAAGACATCCTGCAACCTTTCAATCCTGGTCACTTTCTACCACATGGCTCAACCCTTCTTTCCTTTACACGGATTTTATACCAATATGACATTTACTTCTTATTTACAGAGTGCAAAATACAAGTAGAATCCAAACCCAAGTCTTATAGAATTGCACTATTTCTATTCAGAAATCCAAGAGTTTTTTAAAGAAACTTGGTTAAATTAATCACAACTAGGTTTCTTCTAATTCAACAACTGATTTGTTAAGTAATTACCAGCAACCAAAGTGGCAATCTGAGATCCAGTAACATCTGCAGTTTGACTAAACTTCCTTCTTAATGCTTGAGAAAGGATGACATTCAGTACTTGGACCACCTAGACAGAGAATCTCAAGATCCAAAGATTTTAACCCTTGCATCTACTTCTCTCTCTTGAAATTATCACATAAACAAACTCATGACTTATGTATATAACCCACAAGGCAGACACAATGCTCATGGCTTGTAAGCAATTTAGCACTTGATTTGACAGAAACAGATCACAATCTTTAACAGTAGCTTTAAAACTATCCCTCTTAATATTAATATGGCTGAATTTAATTTTTTTTTACTTCCAAGGAATTTATCGATGCCATAGTGGTTGGCTCAATTATATCCTTCTGGTATCTCAATTGTACAGTCCTAGACCATTATCAAAGTCCTAGAGACTGCAAGAGAAAACTTCCCAAAGGAGAACATTTTGTGATGCCTTCTTCAGTGAACCAAAGCAAGCTACATCTTGCTACATATCACTGAGGAAGCATTTTCATCCTCTCCCACTGAGGACAGTAAAGGATAGACTCAAGATACAGAACATCGTAACTGTGAAATACTTTAGGTTCTTTAGCTTATAAATCAAACATCAAATTCAACTCAAAGAGACAGTGAAAAGATTTTCGCTTATTTCCATTAAATGGTCTATATACAGTATTACTGAGCCTTGTGAATTAAGCATATGAGGATTTCAGTTACTTTTATCTGCAAATCTCTTTTCTCTCTTGCATTGAAGTTTAAAAGTACAATAGAATTTATATATACATATATGTATATCCAAAGGTTTAGCCAGATATCAGTGCTTGAGTGAACTATATAGCTATTCAATAGAAATTATAAAACATTGATACAAATATAAAGACATACTTAATATAAAAAGCTTATATTTATAAAAAATATTTTTAGGTAACAGTCTTCCCCTGAGGGTATACCACACAGTTGGATTCATAAATATTGCTCTGCATTGCAGCTTGGTTACCAAAGTTCAAAGTTCAACTTTTAAATGAAGTGTGAATCGCTCCAGTCACCTGACATGGCTGCAGTGGTTGCCTCAGGATATGTTCCCTAGTTTTTTGGAGTGATAAAGACACAGCATCAATGGGATCTCCAAAAAATCTGGAGAAGATTCCTTCTTCCACATATGGAAGGTATGAGAGCAGGACCTATAGGCTGGTGAGCACGTGTCACATGACTGGGCTTTACTTTTCACAGGCAGCTCAGTGATTTTTCTGGACCCAGTTCCAACTATCTTCATTCTCCTTTCTGCTCTTTTCAGCCTCAATGATTTCTTTGTACCTCCGCCGGAAGAAGCCCATCTGCAAATCAGAAGAGAGGACAGTAGTAAGTTACAGTAACTTGAAACTTACTTTGTCAGTGTAACAGAAAAGGGTGTGCAGAAAAAAACAGCACAAGGGTTAGTAGCTAATTCCTCCAAGTGCCAATCCAAAATCATAGCTCCTTCAGTATAAATGAGATCAAACTGGGTCCCATATCTTCACAAATACTCTGCTCCTTATAGAGGAGAGTAAGAGGTAAGGTAAGGTGTGAGGTAAGAGGTCCTCTTATATGAAGCATGCTTTTAATAAAATGCACATAAAGGATTCCTAATAAATACAGACCAGAAGAGGCAGATACAGGTTTACTAGTTTAAAATAGAGATTAGTGCAAAATTTGGAGCTGAATCTGAAGTCAGATTAACACTCGGGCCCTGAGTAAATGCTGACAGACTTTTATAACAATGCTCTCAGTGTCCACAACTGTACAAAACAGCAGGGATCAGAGGAATACAGTACATCCACCATGTCCCAGCACCCCAATTCCAACTATCATCATCAATAATCACTTTTGCATACCGTCTTGTTTCTTAAACCCTTGTAGTTAAAGAAATGCAAGTGCTTTTCATTTCAGTTTGGATAAAAACTTCTCATATCTCTGTTTTTATAAGTCTTTCAAAAAACCAAAAAATATTTTAATAACAGACTTCAGTAAGCATTCAAGAATAACTCCTCAAACTTAGCAGCGCGCTGTTGAGACCACTGAATCAATATTTTTTTCACCATAATTAAACATTTATGTAACTCCTACCACTCTAAACCTGTTTTCTTACTCCTGCTGTGCAAAACATGGTGTTTTGGTCTTCCTTTATCAACAAGTTATTGCTACCCTTTATTCCCAAATTGACTATGTATAGGAATATTTTGTGCTGTTTTGTCATTACTAAGATTTCATTAAGTCGGACTTTTTAGTTTCAGTTTTCAGGAACTTTAATTTTCTTCAAGTGGTCTGAAAGGCATCATGTTCAATCTGCCAAGGATGCTTCTCCAGCAGAGCTTCATGAAGTCCAAGTCCTTGCCAGTGCCTCCAGCTACATCCTGAATTCATAGCAGCACGAGACTGTGCACACATCATCCTCTCATTCTGCCTCTTGTCTTCTATGCAAAGGACACAGAAGCTGCAGTGTGGTCTAACAAGCCCCTTTTTTCAGTAACTGTGGACCACAGCCCTGGGACATCCTGTTAATCTAGAGATAAGTGTGCCCTGCTGAGTGCACAGGTGTACATTACATACACACCTGCTATCCTAGTTCTGGCCAGGACAGAGTTAAGTGTTGTAGTAGCCAGGAGGGGGAATGGCTAAGACGTGGAGGTTATTCTATAGCACCTCATGCCATTGGCAGGGGCAGGGGGGAGTCTCTTCTGAGTCCAACTCCTGGCCCTGCACAGGACTATCCCCAAGAATCACACCATGTGCCTGAGAGGATGATCCACGTGCTTCTTGAACTCTGGCAGTCGAGGTGCATCGACCACTTCCCTGGGGAGCACCCAACCACCCTCTGGGTGAAGAACCTCTTTCTAATATCCAACCTAAACCTCCCCTGACACAACTCCAGGCCATTCTCTCTCCCTGGTCCCCACAGAGCAGAGATCAGTCCCTGCCCCTCCTCCCTCGAGGACAAGGAAGTTGTCACTGCAATGAGGTCTCCCCTCAGTCTCCTCCAGCTGAACACACCAAGTGCCCTCAGCTGCTCCTCACATGGCTTCTCATGAAGCCATTTCACCATCATTGTTGCCCTCCTTGGACACTCTCCAACAGCTTAATGCCTTTCTTATATTGTGCTGCCCAAAACTGCCACAATATTCAAGGTGAGGCCGCACCAGTGTACAACAGACATACACATACACAGAAATGCCCATGATCTCTAGTTTACAAAGGTCCCATGACCTTCTGGAAGCCCCCATGAAGAACTAGAATTAGTCCTTAAAAGTAATTTGTTCACAGTCATTCTTGGGCACAGACTGTGAACGTAATGTCTTTCCCATCTACCATAAGCAAATCTTATCTATTGCTATATCTGTTGCTATGTAAATGCAAATGCATGGAGAATGATGGTTCTGTTCTGAAAAATCACCTCATGGAAGCTGAACTTCAGGGAGCCATGTCTCCTTCACTTTCTAGCATCTTTCAGAACACTGTATGCAAGGATTCAAGAAGAGAAAATTGAAGAGCAGTTCCTCTAGTTCCTCATTCTTCAAACTTACTCTAAACGTCAGAACAAACGTTTTCTTTAGCAGAAAAATACTATTATTACTAATTTTTGCACTTGAACCTGCAAGCTATACCCATGCAAAGGATTTATTTTGAGAAGACATCTGCAAGATAGCACCATCATAAAATCCCAATGGAAGTTCAACATTGATGCCAACAGAACTCAGCTCAATGGAGACTTGAAGCAAATACCTTAAGTTTCTCTAGATTTTCAGTCTAAAATGGAAGTGAATTATTATATTGATACTGAAAAAAAAAAAGTGTCTACTACTTGTCTGTTGTTCTACCCCAGCAGTATTAACCACAACTACTTATTTATTCACAGGAATCTCTTGCTACTACTTCCTTATGCTCAGGGATCAGATGTGGTGAGAAAGTGGGTGCCATTTTTAGTATTACTGGTTTTTATAACTGACCTACATGTTTTTCATTAGAAAAGAAAACTGCCACAGGACTTTGCTTCTTTGGATTAACAAGAGAAGTTCAATTTCTAGTTTTAAAAACAGGTTTTAAAGCCTTAAGGTTTCCATCCTTCACACAAACACATCCTTGGTATAATAAAACTTTCTCTTGAAGTTATAATCAAAATTACAGAATGGCTTTTTAATTGCCTTGAGGGCTAAACAAACAAAACCAAACTCTTTTCCACTGCTATTTTAATAAAAAATGTATGTTTCTGAACATCTGCTTCAGGAATTGTCTTTTAAAGTTGGTTATGAGGGTTTTGGTATTTTACTATTTTTTTACTGGATACAGAATGCTTTTGCATAACTTCCAGCAGAGATAAAAACTGATCTGAAAAATGTAATAAATATTAATAAAGCATTAATTCCTACATCTAGAGGTGATTCCACTACGAAGAATTATTTTATGTGGTGTAAATTATGTGGGTACTCTAAAATTACATAGAAGAGTTAAGTGTAAGCAAAAAGAGAAACTTTGAGGATTTTCTTTTATATATTTTTAGAAATAGTGGTCAGGGAGTAGATACATTTCCCTTCCTTGAAAGACAAGGATGTGCTTTGTTATGTGGTACTGTTCCTTAGTGTTAACTACACATATTTCTGTTTAATGTGATAGAGCCCCTGTTGTCACCGGAAAGGGGTTTTTTTGGTCATGGCCATGAAGAAATCACAACATAGCATCTCAAAACACCACACGACCCACATATCCATCTTCTTACAATTAACTGACTTAATTAAAAATGAAGCAATAGTAGCCTGTATGGCGAGGGCTGATAAATACCTGTAGCAAGTTGGAGAGAATAAGTGAATTTAGAATACACTGAGGGGTAATAAGGAGACAAATGCTTGGACCAAGGCAGGAAAATTGATACAATTAGAGACAATGCAGGAAATGAGAACAGGGTAGATGGGCTAGAATAGCTAGAGATGCTTCAGGTTTTGAATCTAAGCCACCCACTTACAGCAGTTCTAATACTTACTTGTAGCACCTCCAGAAAGGACTGGTTATGGTTTCTCACTTCGAATCCTGAAACCATCCATAGGTTTCACACACATCCTTTAATTTAGTTATTCCAGCCCATGTACTCTTTTCTAGCACAACCTTACTGCCATCTACAGTATATGCTGAGCAGAAAATAGGTTTCTGGCAAAACTGACCAATAAAGCAACAAGAAAATGTGTTAGTCTGGGATGAGGAATTACACCTGTTATCATGAAGGTATTTCTTGACATGCAACAGCACTGTCAAGTCCTGTATTCAAACACGAGTATTTAAAGTCCCTAGCACACACAACTCCCTTTAGTTGTCATGCCAGGTTTCAATCCCTTAAAAATCACAGATAAGTCATATCTAACAATGTGCACACAGAACTACATTCTTCAAGTACTCACGCAAACTAAAAACCTCAGTCAAAAGTGATTTTAAACTGTTGAATTAATACCACAGCATTTTTTTTCTGCTGCTACTTTCTGCACATCCAAAGGCTGAATTACTGGACTTTGTATGTTTTTAAACTCCAGAAGTATAAACACTTACCCAGCATTTCCTGCAGCACAGACCTCTGGCTATCTCTCTAGGGTGCCAATTACAAGTATGTTTGAAGAGTGATGAGATTACAAAATAAAATTTAATTTGCAGTTGGGACAAAAAACAAAGCTGATGAGAGGGGAGGCAATATCACTGCTTCGGTTATATTCACTGCTGAGTATATTTCTGGAATATTTTTATCATGCTCAACGAGGCTTATTCTCTCAATGAAATAAAAAGAGAAACAGTTGAATTTGGATTGTAGAAGAATGGTTTAGATTTTTTTTTTTTTGTCTTTTTCCCATTAATGTAAGAAACAGGAAAAAATTATATGTACGGTTCCATACTGCTGTAAAAACAACATTATGTACGGATTTACAGTAGTTTTCAAGACTATAACTGAGCTAGGAAGAGGTTTGTGAACAACAATATTCAAACAAGATCCATAACTTTATCAGACACTTTTGCCACTTTTTGTGTTATTTTTTAACTAAGTTTCTCCAGTGCATACTGAGGTGTTAGGCTGCACACAAGAAGTATTGACTTTTAACAGTATGGCTCTGCTGTCAAGCTTACTGACCACGGTACAAACCAACAAGTAAAAAGAAAAGAGAGCCAAGTACTGACATAAGGGTAACTAAGGAATAAAACAAAATGTAAGAACCACTGAAGAAACTTCCCATCAAATTAGGCTTTGACAACATACCTTGGGTTCAGGGTCTTAATCACAAGCTGTCTTTCCTTAGCATACAGCTTCTTCATCTACTGCAAGCACTACCCAGTCACGCCTGCTTAAGATCATGAATCTTTTACTGCCACATGACTAACCTAGGCAGAGGTCCCAAGCCATTCACCTCATGGTACTTCAGAAAGAATTAACTTACACATCTCCTCACCTTTCTTGGGTTCGTGACCTTTGGCACTATTCCCTTCACATAAACAGTACCACAGCTAGAAAAACATGCAGCAAATCATGGGTCAAAGCAGGGCCAGGAACTTCATCGCATTAAATGCCACCATTTGGCAGAGGAACAAAACTCCCAATTTCTACAAAGCAGTGCTGCTGAGATTGGAAGCATGGAATGTTTCTCCACGCAGAGATTGATCACTGGTTGTTAAGTGAATCTCACTTTACTACTGCCAAGAAGGCAGGTAAAAACACTTTGCACTTAGGTTTGCAGGGCCCTGTGTAATTCTGGTGAGATACCAGTTCCAAGAGGATGCACTGTGTCCTCTCTCCCAATTAAAGGACACTCACCACAGTACACAGGGGTCACAAACAGATATGTGTATCAGCTTTTTCACCAAGAACTAGTAAACTGCCAATTCTGGGTCCTCCTGCAATGAAAAGGCATGTTTGGAAAGGAGCCATGTGTCCTGTCTATAGTTAAAGGAGAAAGGACAATAGTGAGGCTAAGGTAAGCTCATGAGAACTAGTTTGATTATTCAATCTTTCACTGACTTTTGGAGAGCCAAATCCCTTAACTTTCTTGTAATGTGGGTCCTCATTTGCTCCATGAAAATAAATACATGTGATTCAAATATCACCATTCCACAAATGGCTATACACACATACAATATATACTTTGTACACATACACAATGCTATATATACTCATGCAGCAGTTCTCCTCTACTAGCACTTCCTCATTTCTGAAATACTGTAAATACTAAGTGACATTATGTATGCACAAACGAATCAAAGGGTAGATGAATGAGTCTTGTCTGATGCAACCTAGATGGTACCTACATGGTAAATATATTCCAAGGGTAAACATCAGAACTACCAGCTTTATTCTCCACACTAGCACTGAAGCCAACTGAACAACTCCTGGGAGAAAAGTTGCATAAAAATTAGTTACAGGAACAAATTGTTCATGAATGGGGTCACACTAGCACTAGTGACAATGGCAAGGCATGCTACATTTAAAAAAAAAGAAAAAAAAGTACTATATTAAATTTTCTGTACTGGTGTCCCTCTTTGTGTACAGTAATTTGTTTTGCACACCTAAATGCATCTTTTCCATGCAAGCTGCTAGTCTAAAGTGTGCTTCTACTTTGAGGTACTTAGCCTTAGTGACTGGTTTTCAATATTTGGCCTTTGAGATGGGCAAAAAGAGCATTTAGTTAAAATAATAGTTTATGTAATGATTGCTTTAGCTGAGTTTATGAAATGACTGACCTTAGCAAAGAAGTTTTTATTATTATTTCAACATTACAAAATAATTGCCTAATAAAATATGTGTTTAACAACTATGCTTATTTTAGAACTATAGCATGTGAAATAAATTTACTTCTAAAATCTATGGAGGACTACAGATCTTCACCCTAGGTACTAGCAGTAAGTCATTTTACTACCTAGTTCATTTCTTAGAAAGTCACAGAATGAACACAGTCATCATCCAAAGTTCATCTCTGATTGTCATTCTCAAAACTGAGAAATAACATATTGTCTACTGCAGATACGTCTGAAGAAAAACTGACTTCTAGAATCTCAGCAGGGAATGGGACAGTAATTAGAGCTATCATTCCTTCAAGTGCAATTAATTTAAGACATATCTTGATCGATATTTTCCATTTCCTCTCCAAAGGAAAAAAATAAACACTACTGAAATATTTCCGGCTTTGTTTGAAAACCAGAGACTAAACATTAAAGACTATATCTGGAATCAATCATATTTTGATATATTTGATCTGCCAAAAATATCTGAATGAAAGTTGTACCATGTCCATAATTATCAGAATAAGTCACTTTCATGGGTTTGTCAAACCAGAAGGAAATGGCTATGGCTGGTGTAAGTTATAACACAGCATTTCCCACTGTGACACCAAGTCTAAAGAGAGAATTCAGACTATATCAAGAAAGATAACAAAGGCATTTTACAAGTACTGGACACACAGCACCACTGAAACAGAGAGTAGTGAACAAACCCTACATGGCAGACAGCAAACTCACTGGTGAATGCAGTGTTTTGGCTGTAACAGCAGCATAAACCATTCACTTGTGTAAGAACAATAGAAGATGACCAAACTTAATCTTGCTGTAACATCCACTCAGAATTCAAAAACCACAGCAAATCACCCATGTAATCTCCTGTAGAAAACCCAACATTTGAGTCACTGTTGCAGGAATACAAACCCTTTTGGTCCTGGTAAGCCAAGGGTCTACAAACATTTCGTGATGCTCGCTTTGGTTGAGGAAAAGGAAACAATAAAACAAGCTTTGACTGTTCTTTAAGAAAACACAGAGATTTCAAATGATCCACACAACTTCTGCCTGGTGAAAACATCATTATTTGTACAGACAATCAATCACTTCCACTGTCCCATTCCCTCCTCAAGGTTTCCTACGTGTTATACATAATGATGATCTATGTATTTTTGGGAGATAATATAGGTTTGGTCTTGAATCACAGAACTTAATTATCAACTGACTGCATTTACATTATTTATAACAGGATAATACTGAAAAAACCTAATTCTAGGCCTACCAAACCTAGAATCTGTATCAAAAAAGTAGTACCCTGAGAAACCTACATAATATAGCAAATAACAACTTACTTAAAGCAAATAGGTAAGCGGGTAACAAAAGCAATAAAATTGAAAAGTTCATCAGAAAAACTGAACAAAATGCAATGCTTTGAGGACTAGGGAAAGAAGAATTTCAGAGAACATATCAAGTCATAGTTTTTGAAGTTTTTATGGACAGATAGGACAGATATGGGCTATGTAGTTCCTACAGGTAGGAATCATACTTTTATAAATGAGGCAAGCTGAAAAATTAGAGGAAAAAGGTAGGCAGAAACTTGGAAGAAAGTGAGAAACCAGTGCTGACATGTTTTTAAACCAAGGAGAGATGGTGAAGAAGGAAAAAAAAAAGAAATTAAAAGCAGAAGTACAGACTTCTGAGGCAGCACAGTACTTCTGAGAAGTACAGTTCTGAGGCAGCTGGTGCATCCATCTATATCTCTATAGGGAAGACCTTTGTGAGCTGTGAAATATACCCTTCCCATCAGTAGCCTCTAGTAAGTGCTCTTACAGCAAGTTGAGCTGACTGCCTTGTTTATCTGAACATCAATCATGACTCTTAATTTTTTGTTTCACCACAGTAAATAATGGTTTATTCTTAGAATTATATGTACAGAAAGGAAGAAGCCTGTGAACTCTGAACAGGCACAACCACTTCAATCAAAGAAATGATTTCATGAAATGCCACTCAGTTTCAACAGGTTTCTCTGTCAATGCTGAAATGAAACAAATGTTTGTTTGGGTTTTTCTAAAGTCCATCCCCTCTACCCCAAGGTGCAACATAAAACAGAGGCACAAAACCTCTCTGGATTTCAGAGTAGGACAGGAGCACATATATAAATACAATTATATATATACACCTACATATATATTCATAGAATCATTATAGTTGAAAAAGACCTCCAAAGACCATTGAGTCCAACCTTCGACCAATGAACACCAGACACCAGCAGCTACACAATTTTAATCACTTTTCTCTACAACAAAACCTTAAATTATTGGACCCTTTAGTAATCATGCAACTCTGGTGGATAAAGCACTGGAGTGCAGGTGGCAAAGCCTGACTTATCTCTGACACAGACTCTGGCCAAGGCATCTCACCTTCCTTTGCCTCGGCACAAAAAGGGCTACGTAAATCTGGTGTAAGTCACTTGGAACAGTCACTCAAAGCTTTCATTCAACAAAATGGCAGTGACTTCATGTGTAATTTAATAAAATTTAAGAGTTTGAGTCTCAAGATTAACCCAGGAAGCAAAGGACTGTATTAACTCCAGTAGAGACCAAGAATTGAACTTGTGTGAGTTTCTCCTGGAGACTCACAGTGAAAGGTGATATTCCTTTTATCTTGAACATTCTCAAACAGTTTATCTCATGCCTTTTTATGACAGGAAATGAGCCCCATGAAATGAATCATATATGTATCAGCAGCAGCAACTCCTTTTTAAAACTGTGTGTCATTGCAACATAAACCCTGGGTCTCTTCCAGTCTCACGTTTTTCCATTCTCCTGGTTATTCTCCCATCTTAATTTCACAGACTTTTTTTTTCCTTTCACTCTTTCTGCCACAGAAAGCAAAAGCACCTCTTACACACCAGAAAAACAGAAGTTATGAGTTATTCTAGACTGTGGTCAAACATTGTTTTCCAAATGGAAAGCACAGTCAATTATAACCTAGCCAGAACATGCTTAAAAGTCTTCTAAACTGCCTATAAAAATACTTAAAATCTATAACCCATATAAAATTTATATATTATATGAAGTAGACGTATAATCTATACCACAAGTATACGCACATCTGTATAATTTATAATAAGAATTGCATGACCCGTTTTTGGCCCAGGTTTATAAATCCATTTTACAGCCTCATGGCCTGCAGTGATATGTCCTTTTGCAGCACACTGGGTCTGTGACCTCCTGTCCCAGCACAGCCAGCTAGCAGAGCTTGCTGCTAAACAGTGTGAGTCAGACTGCTGGACGTCTGCCACAGGAAGCAAAATAACGCTGGACTTGTTCCCATGTGTGCATTTGAGATTTACTTCTCTCAAAGACAGTCCCTGACCTTGAATGTGGGCTTCTAATTTATGGATTGGTAACAGGGAACTGAAGAATGAAAACACTTGGAAGTTCTTTACTCTTCATGGCTACCACACAAGATGTGTGCTGCCAAGTGTCAGCATCAGCCCAGTTTTACCATGTAACAGTTCCTGGGTAAAAGAATTGCATTTTATCAGACACTGTGTGAAGGCTGTCTTTTAACAGGTCCAGCTGCTTCTTGCTCTGGTAACTCTTACTGATGTGGAAATCTTTGTCTGAGGGATCTGAAGAATTTATTGCTGGATACTCCTCTCCCTGAGGCATCTACCTCTTGAAAACAGTAGCTACCAACTGGTTTTTGCTAGACATGCATGCCATTTCTTTGCTGGTCAAGCAAAGTTGACCTAATTTTCAGGAAATCCTGATGAAATCAGTGAGCCTCAGCTACCAGAGAACATAGAAATGAGAAGTACCTAACTGTAATATAACAGCAGATTTCTCACAGGGTTGTCCTGAAAATGGTATCAGAGGTTTCAACTTTTAATAAACAGGCCCTAAACCCCCCCCCCCCACACTTTTTAACTTCTTCTCTACATCATGAGCCCCTCCCTGTCCTTCACTAAAGCTTGTACATGAAACTGGTTTTCCTTACTAATGATTTCTGAGGAGACAATTATTCAGTTCCAAAAGCAAATGGACATCAAATACAAGGATAAATTTAAGCTCTTTTCCTGGGACTAGCTTTGGTGTTCATGTTGCATGTGTTACCTTACCTTCCATAAGAGCACAGCCAGCAATAGGAAGATGAGAATTCCCACCAGCAAACTGATGGCAATGATCCATCCAACAACATATCCACGAGGCTCCAGATTGTGCAAAGCCTCAAAGACCACCTACAAAGCAATTAGAAAAAGATCTTTTTATGATTGGAAGTTGTATTGTTTTCTCTTTTACTGATTAAACACATTGCACAGTGGCCTCACTGATCATATTTCATCTGTCAAATACGGAATGAGCCCTTAGTTTGCTTTCCATCTATTTTTCACAAGGGATTTAAAGCTTTCAAGTGGACTTTGAGTAGCCACGTGTTGGATCCAAAGAATATCAGCTTCCACTCCAAGATAACACCTACCCTGCCAGCAGCCAGACCCAGACACTGAGCTTGTTCTGGTGCTGGGCCACCAAAGGTGCACAAAGTTTTACATGAAAAACTCCATCCTTTGGATTGGCAGGGGTTGCCGTGATATCTTGCACGGTTTGTCTTATTTATCGTGTTCCAGCCCTGCCAAACACCCTGATGCTTCACATCAAACACTCATGATGAGCTTGTTGACTTTTTTTCACAAAAAATATCAGACAACTCATACACCCCTATTGAATACAAATTGTCCCTGCTGTGCTTCACAAGACACATTGTGTGAAAGAGGCAAGGGCATGTGCAGTCATGGGTTCTGGGAATGCAGAGAGCTACTCTCTTCTCTCTTTTTCTATAGTATGCATGGCAGGGAAATAGAGGCAACAAAGAACCTTCCCTCACCATCTGTTTTAAGAAGAAAATGGGAGCGAATTATACTATCCGTGTACACTATGTGAATTTTCAGTCTCTTATTTCAATCAAAACCAGTTCTTTAGTGGAAAGCTCAAAAACAGTTCTCCCCAGTGAGAGCTATTTCTATGTTAAATTTTGCAATTTAATATCTAGCAAATGCAGAGAGGCAGCAGGGGCTTTTTTTTTAAAGGTAATCTGTTTGCTTTGTCTGGTTTTGTTTTGCAAGACAATGTAGTTAGTTTGTCTCCCTCCTTCACACACCATTTTAATCATCTTTGCTTAAAAATGTCAATACCATTTTGCAGATATGAATTGTTAAATCAGTCTTAAAAAAAAAAAAAGTTTGTTAAAAATGGGTGAAAATCCAGGAGTTATAGTCACACACAATTATGCAACACCAAGATATTCATCTTTAAGAGGCCAGTGAAAGACCTATGAAATACAATCACTCACTGCTGACCCTGTTCAAACAGCTTCACTTAAGAGACAGCAAAAGGAATGCAATACTATGCAACTCATACGGATGTTGAAGGTGGGCATTCAGGAAAAGGCTGTTAAAAGGAAAGAGATGGTAGCACTGGTACAGGGGCCAGAGAGACCCTGGGTTCTCCAACTGTGCAGGTTTCCAAGCCTCAGAGAAATCCATGAGGATTCTGAGTGAGTGGAGGCAACAGCCCCGCTTTGACTGGTTGATGGGACAGGACAGCCCCCCAAGATCACATTAACAAACATTTCTTTGTTTCCTTAAGCATGTGTAGCCTCAGCAGTCACAAAAATTACAGGCACAGATGAGAAAGAATGGGTAAGAAGGGCTATATTATGTGTTCTCATAAAGAAGTACTTGGAGATCTTTGATCTCAGTTTCACAGGTTAATGCTGATTAAGATCACAGCTCTTCTGGAGGAGAAATTTGGACATAGCTAATTTACAAACACTGGTTTTTTCTATCAATGAGATGTTATTAGGCATTTCACAGAATCACAGAATGGGTAAGGTTGGAAGCGACCACAGTGGGACATCTGCTCAAGCAGGGTCAGTCTAGAGCACATCATACAGAATTGCATCCAGATGGTACTTGAGTATCTCCAGTAAGGGACACTCCACAAACTCTCTGGGCAATCTATTCCAGTGCTCAGTTATCTGCACAGTAAAGAACTTCTTCCTCAGATTCAGGTGGAACTTCCTGTGTATTTATTTCTGCCTCTCGTCCCATTGTTCAGCACCATTAAGCAGAGCTTGGTCCATTCTCTTGATACCCTCCCTTCAGATAATTATAGACATTGATAAAGGTCTCTTTCCAGTCATCTCTTCTTGAGACTGAACAGGCCCAGTTCCCTCCGAATCTCTTCATAAGAGGGATCCTCTAGTCCCCTAAACATCTTCACTTCCCTTCACTGGACCTGCCTGAGGAGCTCCATGTCTCTGTTGTACTGAGGAGCCCAAAAGTGGACAGACACAGTACTCCAAATGTGGCCTCATCTGGGCTGAGTAGATGGCCAGGATCACCTCCCTTGATCTGGCAATTAGAAAGACCTAATGCACCTCAGGACACACTGCTGGCTCATGAACAGTTTGCTGTCTACCAGGATAACCAGGTCCTTCTCTGCAGAGCTGCTTTCCAGAAGTTTGGCCCACCGCCTGTACTGGTTAGTACCCCTGCATGGGGTTAGTTNCATTCTCGATACCCTCCTTTCAGATAATTATAGACATTGATAAAGGTCCCTTTCCAGTCATCTCTTCTTGAGACTGAACAGGCCCAGTTCCCTCCGAATCTCTTCATAAGAGGGATCCTCTAGTCCCCTAAACATCTTCACTTCCCTTCACTGGACCTGCCTGAGGAGCTCCATGTCTCTGTTGTACTGAGGAGCCCAAAAGTGGACAGACACAGTACTCCAAATGTGGCCTCATCTGGGCTGAGTAGATGGCCAGGATCACCTCCCTTGATCTGGCAATTAGAAAGACCTAATGCACCTCAGGACACACTGCTGGCTCATGAACAGTTTGCTGTCTACCAGGATAACCAGGTCCTTCTCTGCAGAGCTGCTTTCCAGAAGTTTGGCCCACCGCCTGTACTGGTTAGGACCCCTGCATGGGGTTAGTTTTCCCCAGCTGCAGAACCCTGCATTTGTCTTTGCTGAACTTCAAATAGTTCTTCTCTGTCCAGCTCTCCAACCTGTCAAGCTTCTTTTGAAGGGCTGCACAGACCTCTGGGGTATCAGCCACTCCTCCCAGTTTTGTGTCATCAACAAACTTAATGAGGAGGCATCTGTCCCCTTCATCCAAGTCATTGGTTAAGTAATACTAGGCCCAGCACTGAACCTTGGGAGACACCACTAGTGACAGGCCTCCAACTAGACCTTGTGCCACTGATTATGACC
>WEIV01030703.1:75323-93665 GCA_013390005.1 Calyptomena viridis
TAGAGATGGCCTCCAGAATGAGGTGCTCCATCATCTTTCCAGGGATTGAGGTGAGTCTGGCTGGGTGGTAGTTCCCTGCATCCTCCTTCTTGCCCTTTGGAAGACCAGGGTAACATTTGCTTTTTTTCAGTCCTCAGGCATCTCTCCTGATCGCCATGACCTTTTGAAGATGATGGTGAACAGCCCTGCTATGGTGTCATGACAATGGGACTTGAAAACAAGCAAATGGACACGAACTAAACTCTACATATGTAACATTATCCAAACATATTCCCATAACTAGTATCACAATGCTCAAAATAGTTCTTGAACATGGACCAGTTCTTCACCTGAGAAAAATAACTTTAGCATTTCAGGTATTAGCACAAAGCCTTTGTCAGACTTTTAAAGACATTTTGCTGAACAGAGAGTTTCCTAAGCAGCAGAGCTTCCCTCACAGTCAGTGCAAAGGAAATACCAGACAGAGAGATCAAACACAAATCATGAGCCTTCCCCGTATTTCTGAGGCAGCTTGGAAGGATGTTCTAATGTGGCAGTCCATTTTTCACAGACACTAAGGTTAGAATCCATCTTACAAACACAAGTCTGATGATTATTTCTTAGATGACAAGGCACTAATGTTATTGTCCTTTCTGACTCAAAAAAAAACCCCTAAACGCCTTAGATTTTAAGTATTGCCAACTTTAGTATAAAGAGACCTTTCAAGCAGTCCCTGGATGCAAAATACAGTAGTGCCTTCTCACCACTACTTAGAGAGTAAACACTAACCTATCACAACCTCCAGCACAAGAGACCTGCCAAAAGATAGAGCCAGGAATAGCTGCAGAGATGAAATCACACATAAACTCTACATCAAGAGCTCCACACTTCAGGTTTGAAGCACACTGGCCAGAATAGCTTGTCTGTAGCTTTTGCAGTCACAGCTTGATCTAAAAGGGAAGAGCAACAACAGCTTCTTATCTGGTTTCTTCTAGCAGTCTGGGATCAACATACATGCATAAAAAAAACCACTTACGGTTTGGAGAGGAACAGGGATGCTGTGCATGTTGTGCATGTCTCTAGCCATCTTAAGCCCTCAAAATCTGCCTGCATTAATATGCAGTCACTTCTACCTGTGCCAAACACTTGCTACATCCTGATGGCTATACCTTGGTTAACAAATTATAAAGAATCAGAATATTTTTTTTAGTGCTTTTAAAACACCCTATTTCAGTGAAGCGTGCAGGCAAGAAGTTAAGAAGTTAACTGAGTAGGAATTTTTGAAAATACTTCAAGTTCATACTGTGCCGAAACTCTTTGCAAAACAGGTACATGCAACTGCACTGGGACTCAGAAAGACAAGCAACATACTTCAGCAAAATCTGGTTAGAAATACATAATTGAAAAAATTTCCTTTCTTTTTGCTTATGTACACTAAATGAATTTTATTCACTTGCACCACGGCTTATCAAAAAATGCTATTTTAGACCTGTATTATCTCCCAGAATATTTCTGGTCTTTCAAACCACACTGCACTGCTGGCTGTCTTTTTCATTCAAGTGCTGTTATGCTTGGGGGGACCTCAGCAGCAAAGACACCATTCTCCTATACATCTGTATATATATATATAGAGAGAGAGAGAGAGAGATGTATATGCATCCCCTTTGTATTTTATTTATTTAGATATAGTAAGAAAAGTAGTGTAAGTTCTTGAAAAATACAAACTGAGATGTTCTTGCAACCTGCTTGTCTCTATCTCTGGGAAATTAACTGTATTTTAATTGTTATTGTGTATTGTTCTGTTCCTTTACCCAAATGTGTGTTTCTACCTGCCAGACTGCACTGTAAAGACAAGAAAATCTGTAAAAGGAATGTTACAATAGCAGATGGAAAGGGAAAATAACGAAATTAAAACCAAAAACATGGTGAAAACAATAAAGCAGCAAATAACCCACTGGCAAGCAGGCTGCAAAGCTGCTGCAGAAAGCTCTGGCCAGGAATCAAAAAGGTAAGCTGAAGAGAATTGGTACCTTAAAATGCTGAGTGTTTCTGAAAAACAAGAGAGGTTTGTGGTGGATTGCTGAGTGAAAGAAATATTTCCACACGCGTTCAAAAAAGGCTGGGACATCATGAACACTGTCTAGTACCACGGGCTGCTCCTTCCAACAGACATGGAGAACAGGCCATGCTACAGGCAGATGGCTAAAGTTTAGGCACATGAATACCCATTTAAATCTCTTTGCATATAAATATGCATATAGAGATACCTTGCAGGTCTTCACAGCCATAAACTTAATTTTTATAAGCTTTTCTTTGTGCTATTGTTTTTCCCCCAAATATGTTTGTCATTGCAAGCATAAACATACCTAAATCCTGAGGGGGGGAAATAAAATCCATGGAGGACAACCACTTGCCTGTGTTGCATTAAACCTAGGATGACTGAGCTGGAAATAAGAGAAAAGTGAGCTCTACCCAGAATGCAGGAAATGTTCAAAGGCTTGATGGAGCACACTTGAGCTCACAGCACCAAACAGCAGCCTTAAGCTTTACAGGGCACTATAAAGTTGCAGAAGTTGCATGCGTTTTATCTGGGGTTGCCTTTTCATGCATTCAGCTTTGCATGCCCTCACTTTCAAGACAGGAAGAATCAGAGGCATTCAGATGGTTTTGTTGTAGTAAAATCCAGCCAACTTTTCCTTCCACATTTCCACAGGAAGTCCTTTTGCTCCTTAAGAGCACTCCTCCTCTTGCACACAAGCAGTGAGCACAGAATGTGAACTGTTGGATCTGGTATTTGACTACTGTGGTCTCATGGTGCATATTGTTGGTTTTGCCTCACATGCAGAGAAGAAGGAAGCCAAACCTTCACAGAAACCCATATACTGAAGAAAATTAAGTATGCCTCCTGAAAATACCACGCCATCAGTTTCAGCCAATATATACTTTATGTTAATACCACTGCCATCACAAAGCCAAGTCCAAACTCTGCTCACCTCCATGTGATTTGTCCGACATAAGAGTTCAAACAGCCTATTGCAACCAGAGACAGAAAATATATAATTCTAAATCATATAAAATCATATCCAAATCTGGAAGCATTATTTCTGAGAATTTCATAAATGCATCTTTTTTTAAAAATGAGTTCATTTCAAAGACAGCCTGCTACTCAACTTAGAGATCTTTACACATGTTTTTGCATCTCCCTTATGATTTGTCTGCTGGAGTTTCTGACACAGCTGGTCTTTATAAGGGTGGTCCACTGTTATTTCTTATAGTAGCACCACAAGTATCAGTCTCCTTTTTCGTTCATCTTCCTTTTCTATTTGCCTTCTTTACAGAGAGTTTGCACTCTGATGTTGTACATTGTACTATAAAAGTGACCAGTGAAGTAATGGCACCTGGTTTTAAAGAACCATTTAAATATTCTAATAAGTCTACATTCAGCTGTAGAGAGCAAAAAGGCCTTTTCAACTTTACCATGATAAAGTGTCCCAGAAAACATTCATTGTCAGGGAACACTGCCATAAACAGATTCATAGGAAGTCTGTGCACAACTGTTCAGAAGGAACTGCTAAACAAATGGATATGGTACAGAAGTCCATGGTCAATGAAGAGTACAGGATGAACTTGAAAAAGGAAGGGAGGAGTATGAAGAAAGACATTTTCTTTCTCCTGTCTCTATTTCCAGCTGAATAGTTGTGGCTTGCAATTACTACTATTCCCTTCTGCATTCCACAAGAAGAGAACGGGGAAAAATGAATACCTTGAGCCAAACCACGTCTTCAGTTTTTGGCTGAACATGACCCTATGCAAAACATACAGCAACGGCGAAGTCAACAGACATATGGAAATAGCATAAAGGAGAGAGCAAATGGCACTCACATGAGAAAAGACTTGAAACTACAAGTTGATATTACATGGCCATAATATGTCAAGCATGCTCTTTTACAGCTATGGCTACCCAATACCTAGAAATAAGCTCTTGTTTGAAAATTAATATAACTTCCTAGCACACACAGTGCACTTTATGAAAGACTTGATGAAAGGCCTTCTGGGAACAGGAAATAGACAATTTCTTTTTTTTGCTTTGTTTTCTTTTTTTTTTCTCCAAGCATTAGATAACAATGAAATACAGCAGAGCTTGCATTCCTAGATAAAAGCATTTCTAAATTTTGAACATTAAGTAACAGTGATCCCACATATTTTACATTTTGCCTATCGTTCTGAGAGATTCTAAACCCCTTTACAGATGCAAACATTTGGCATAGAGATCCTAGCTTTTTCCATTTCAGCTGGGGCATGGGTATCACAGTCAGGTGTTACTTCGGTCATTAATGAAATTTTGCCATATAATTGCAAAATTTGCTCTGTGCAAGCTGCAGAGCTAAAGAGAGATCAAGCAACATATTAACAATCAGGGCTGCAGGTCACTTATAAGGCACATTTCCAACAAAGGCTAGCTATGTTTTTCATTTCAGCTGCCAAGCCTATTCTTTAAAGCATGTCAGAATGGTCCAGAAACCTGACCAAAAAAATAAAACTGAAGAGAAAAAATGAGGTCCTGTCATATAAAATAATTCCTTTTCCTGAGAGGCCGAATAAAATCGAAAGTTAAAACTAGGGTTACAGGCATGGTTGCTGAGGAATATGTCTGGTGCAGGTAGCTCTGCTTGCAAACTGCAGATTGAGACACAGACTGAAATGAAGATGGAGCTTTGGGTGGGAGGCCAAGACAAGAGGCTGTGAGCCCTATGGTTAACAAAGAGCAGTCAAATGGACACTATAGTGGTGTCTCTACTTTTAGACTTACAGTAGTAAGGAGGCTTAATTTGGCTGTATGGTTTTAAATCCAGTATCTCTGAGATGAGTGTTAATTTGGGACATCAGTGTCTTCCAAAAGTGTGTTGAACTCAATGCTCTCACACCCAGACCTCAATATCACTCATTTAATTGGAGGCAATAAGAGAGTGGTTGCATAGGCTGGTGGTGATGACAATGATAGAACGAGAGAATGATAACTGAGAGTAGAGATCTTGATCATGTTCCAAAAATACAGAACAAGAAGAAAAACAGAAAATAGTCCAGATTACCTCTGATCCTCACGTGAGAGAGAGGAATAAGAAATGAAGCTTTAAAATTTCACTAGACAAAAATTAAGTTGAATTTGGGTGTGACCTCCTGGTCAATTTTCACATGTAAGTATTATACAACTTGGCAGTAGGAAGCCAAAGCCATTACTTCTTCCTTTTCCAGTAGATTGGCCAGTAAATGTTTTACAGTACAGTTTTATTTGCAGCCAAAACTATAAAGTGAATTAACCTTGAACTTTAATATTTCACCTTCAATTTTCAATCCATCCTCAAGCAGATCAACACAGAATGTGGTATCAGCTCAGACTTGATTTCTACCATCTCAGTGCAATGGAACAGCTACATGGATCTCTGAAAGTTTAGATATCCTTGTCCATTCTCACAGCTTCCAAAATATCATTACCACTTCTAAGTATTTAATTTTGGCACATGTGAAAAGACATTGCTGGGGTTTCAAGTCTCTGCTAGGTTTTCAAGGAAAATCTGAATTACATTAAAGCAAACATTAACCCTAAACCAGTAAATTAAAACTAATTTTTGCACGAATACTTTGAGGGTATTAAACTGTCAGCTGGTACAACACAGATCCCTCTGGTTCCATGTAACATCATTCACTCTGATGACATGGTTATCACAAAGAGCAAAACCACAGAAGCACAGTTCACAGCACTGTTAGTCCAGCCAAAGTCTGGGCACTTTCACAGGTTAGCCCAGCTACAAATTCCAGTTTGTAGAGAGCTCTCAGTGATTTCCAGCCCATTGGGATAAGGAAACCTTTCTCTTCAGGTTTATGTACTTACTGATTTTTCTTCTGGGCTCCCACTGGGCACCTCCACAACTCTGAGGTCACGGTCCACACGCAACCTTGCCCTTGTGACAAACTGGATGACAGAGGAACTGTCCTGAGAAGTAAAAAGAGGAAGAATTGGATTTAAGGGTGCAAAAACAACAACAAAAGTACCAATCCCACCTGAAGCCATGCCCCCCACAAACCATCAAACATTTGCCAGTGCAATAAACACATCTAGACAATGCTTTGTAGAGGTTGACAGTTAAATACTAGCCTTGTTAAAACTCTGCTTTGAAAAAACATACCTTATGCTCATAACAGATAGGTATAACTGAGCACATTATTTCATATTAAAACAAAATCAGGTATGTTGGATTTTAAATCCATACTTCGCATTTGGTTTGTTAATGTTTTCCACATCTACTGAAAAAGCAAGACAGAACATTGCCAATAACACAAGCAGGCTCAATATTAATCATGAAAAAAATTTGAATTTTTTTTTCAAGTGAACACAAAAATTATATACAAAATCTCCAATATATCCCAAGGGGAAACCTTCTTAATTATTTGAACCTGTGCATGGCAAGTATCTTAAACATTCACTGTATATCTCCTGTTATTAATATATATTTCTGCATGGTGTATTTTAACAGGCACATTTCAGTAAGATGCCATTTCAACTTACAGGTTAGTCATTTGTAGGTGCTTCACTTTGGGAAGGGTAGATGATAAGCAGCAAATGGCACACATTGGTGATACTGACCCAAACACACTGTATGTATTTTAAAGGATTGTTACTAACAGTAGCCTTGAAAGGGACCCAGCAGATGGGATGAATCCTGGCTGTTCTCAAGTCTGAATTTTCCAGAAGCACATTTTGTGGGCACTTGGTTACTTGTTTACATATTTCAGCATTTCTATAAGCATGTAACAAATACCTGAACTTTCTGGCCTTGCTATATTGCCTGTTTTCAAATATGTACAAATATTAACAGACTCATTGGTTTCAATTGGAAAAGATCAGGGTTATCAATTACTTTAGCAACTGTTTTCTAATGAGGGCTCTCTCTCATGCTTTTACTCTATCAGCTATCAAAGACAGGTTTATTTTAGTAGGCTCATGTTATCAGCTTTCTCCTTCAATTATCTTATACCCTGACAATCTTACAGCATTTTGCCACAATTACAGAGTCAGCCTTTTTGTAAATAAAGGAAAACAGGTCAAAATGCAGTAAATCACAAAAAAAGTAAAAGATTTCCTGCCTCATTCAGAGAAGACAGAAATTAACTTGCAACCATTTGTTTCCTGTCACAAATGTCAAGCTCAGCATTAATACGATCATGATGCATCTTCTTTGAATAATAATGATTTGAAGTAATGTCATAGTTACAGAGGCTGGGACTGGTTTATCACTATGAGGGTTTAACCAAAAACTGTGTATTCTATACCCTCTATGTCATTCCTGAAGGGCTGTTAATGATAAATCATTTGGGAACAGCTGCCCAGAGCACACTTCACACCCCAGGCCACAATGGATAAGGAAAGAGATCCGGGGAGACATGAACACCTCCACCCCCAGCTGGAGGGTCCTCCCTGCCCATGGCCCACTGACACAATGGGCACTTACAACAGCCACATCATCAAAGGATCCAAAATACCCCAGGAGTCACAGGGATAAAACACCCATTGTGAACTCCCTGCCCTGGGGGAGGTACTGGGGATATATAATCCTTGGAGTTTGGGACTGGAGAACCATCCCATGGAACCCAGAGAGGGAACAGAACTCCAGCAGGACTGTGGCTGCCACTCTGGAGGACACTGCTACCCTTTCTCCAGCAGAACTGCTCTCTTCCACAGGACCATCATCCCCACTCCCAGGTTTTCCCTTTCCTTCTGCTCTGCACCCAGGGGCACCACACAGTGCTGGGCAGGGGCTCAGAGCACCGTGATGTTCCTGTCCCAGGGGGGCTGGGTTGTACTTTGTTCTTGTGGGTCAAAGCAGTTTTGTTATCTTGTGTCATCATATGTATTGTGATCTTTTTAGTAAAATTGTAGCTCTGACTTGTGGTCTCTCCAAACTGGGTTCATTTCTCCTGCCAGTTTACTTCTAAACCAGCACAAGTAAGAATGACAAAAACCTGCCATCGCTCTGTTTACACAGAAAGAATGGTAAATAGGTGGTCACAGTTTACATTCACTTACTCTGGTTTTCATTTTACAGAATGAAAACTATCAGAAATTAATTCAACTTTCAGAAATCTCTAGCCTTAACACCATACAATTAGGGGCCTCATTTGTTGTTTCTCATGTATAAATTTCTGAACTTATTTCTGTCTTAATGGTTAATGAGTAAGAACTAGGATTAACACCTCCATACACACTGTTGATAAAGAGATCTGTTTTCTTTGATACCACCATTTTTTTTTAACACATCAGTAAAGAGAGGGAGAAATGCAAGTTTCGAGTTCATTGGCACATATAAACACACAAAGTGGTATTTAAGACAACCTACAAGGGAAGCACATACCTTCTTGAGTATCTCAGTATTTAGCAGCATATAGATGCTTATATCACAGGACTCTGCTTTGGGTAGTGAGCTTAAGTTGCAGTGTATAATTAAGCAGGACCTGCCTGGTCTTTCACAGTCCTACAGGAAATATGGAAAAAGCTGTTAGGCAAAGAAGGTAAAATTTCAACGACAAATCGTGTGACAGCAAACACACCAGAAAACTAAGGTATATAGTGAACTGCTAGAATACAGCACTTCTGCATGGAAATAGCAGCAACTTTCAAGATCTGAAGACAGCTGGATATGGAGACCTGTACAAAAGCAAGCCAGGTAAAATTCAGCCCTCTACAGAAGTGCTGAGCCAGGCAAGTACCCCGGAAGGAGCCGGGGCACTGGTGCACATCAGCCCCCTGCACGGGTCAGGCACCAAGCACAATGCAGTGCCCCACTGCCCCCACGTGCCTTTGACAGAACTTGGGAGCCAAAGCTCTGGTGACAGACTGTTGTGTTGCCATGTCAGGTAACTCCCTTCCCATTGCACTTCCCGAAACTTCCTATTTCGGTTTTAAAATCAGGTAATTACAATTACTAAATGTCCCCCCAGACCATCACTAACATTGTTCTTCTATAATGAACAATCTGCTTCATGCCAAGCCATGCAAAGTCTTTTGCAGGATATACTGTATGTTCAAGTGTGTCACGAGTGGTGCCATTTCTTACCAGTACTTTTCTGCCAGACTTCGTGAAAAAAGCAAATATTGTGTGGAAAATATTTTCATTTTCTTGAGGAACAACACATGGGCTGCGATTTCTGTGGAAAGAACAGCTTCCTTTATCCTGGCCAACCTGCATGCACAATTATAAATCACAATTATTATTCTGAATTAAACTACATTATACAAGAAGGTGGGATTAGCTTGTCCACAAAAATACATCTACATCTTAGCTATATGTCTGGACTTCCATTAATTGTCAGAAGAGAAAAATAACTACTTTAGAAGTCAAATAATCCTAAAGAAAATATCTGAAGTAAGCCAGACAAACCATGGAAATGCTTTGACTGGATAGGACGTGAACGTATCTAACCTGGCTCACATGTGGGTGTCTGTGTTCTACATGTCTGGAGGTAGAGGCAGGGAGAAAAATCCCAGCAAAATATGTAAAATCACCACATAGCATTTTAAATCAATAGTGTTACCCTTTGTATTACCTTTTTTTGTAACTGTATTTATTTGATGTTTTGGCCAACTCAGCTGTTACCATGTTTGTATCAGAACTAATGAGATAAATCTTTCTGTAAATGCTCAAGCCTAGACACTAAGTCTGCTCTTTTACCTTCAGCAGAAGTAGTACAAAAATAAACTTTTTGTATCATTAGCTTATTCACTTGTCCAGCAAAGTGCAAGTAAAACCAAGTTCTGATAAAATGAGCTTCAGTCAAGATAGGTTTTCTAGAGCAAGGTTTTCTCAGTTTTACAGCTTATGAATATTCACTGAAGAAAATCTACTGGAATTTAATAAAAAGTATGTTAACAAAGTATCAGCAAATTCCTCCTGCTGCCATCCTTAAAACCTTTAAGAGCGAGAAAGAGCCCATGGACATTGACTTTCTTTGATCTTTCACATGGAAATTAGATCCATATCAACTAGAAGATTTATGTAAAATCAGGAATAGCAAAAAGTTAAAATCTATTCAATCCTTGCTCTTTCTTCCTGGAAGTTTAAATTACCAGACACTTAGACAGATGTCATCAGATTCCTGCAAGAGATACAGAAGGACAGTATGAGCTTCTGTGCTATACCAGCTTCTGGCATACTCTCCAAATAGTACTACTTTACATCCTCTAAAAATATGGTGTAAGAACAAACCAAAGCAGAAATATCTCACAAGACTAAAAGGAATTATCTAGCACAAAGCAACATAAATCTGGCCCTTTCTCCTCTATATGATTACCTTTTCCTAAACTGAAGGTTGGCATCCTTTTTAAATCACATTAGCTGAAACAGAGAAAGGCACCTCCAGGGAACCAACTCTGAACTTGAAAATACCCTTTTTCCTCTCTGTCAACTACACAGCAAACCTACATGAGGTGACTCCTATATCCAATGTCCCAGTCCATATTAGGAGGGAAACATGCTTCTTGTTATCTGCACTGCTTTGAAACACACCAGCAGGTCACTTACACCCTGGTTTAGTAACCAAAGGCAGAGGCTACTTCCTAGAAGGCAGACACTACTACTCGGCCTGCAAAATTTGGGGGAATTCAACTAAACAGAAATTAGGTCACACTCAACTGTGTATCTCTGATCAAACAGTGTGTGCTGACAACCAGCAGGCAGGAAAGGATGCAAGGCAGCTGAGCAGCACTCTTGGAAATCTCAGAGCCACAAAGAAAAAATCAACAAAAAACTTTGAAATGGGTGGATTGGGTTAAGATACTTTTCAAAGGACTGGCCACAGTTGGTTTGGTAGGGTTTTTTTAGGTTTTTCGGTTTGTTTTGTTAGGGTGACTGTCAGACACCAACATTTCACATTGTCTCTTATTCTCAATTTTTACATGCATAAAGGTTCAGTCAATCAGAAAAAACTACAGCAACTTTTCAATAAACTTTGTTTTCAATGAAATATTCAGCTGTAGGAAAACAACCAGGTAAACAAAACCAGCAGGAAGCTCCATAATGCTCCTCAGCATACTGAGACTAAACAAATCTTGATTTGGCCTCATTGCCTCTTGCTGTTCAAACATGATGCCATCCCAGCCACTTGTTTTGTTCCTTGTGACCGACTTCATAATTTGGTACACAGGNTACAAGAACTGTACAAGTCTTTGAAATGGAGTAGGAAGGCAGCTCTTTGTCAGACTTTCAGTTTGAGCATATGTGGCAAACCAGAGATTTTTGGAAATTCCCATGTGGTCCCAGCAGCCTATAAACAGAAAAGGACTATTCCCAGAGTGATATTCCCAGGATCTGGGATCCAACATCTCATAGAAACAGCAGAAGGGATTTTTTTTGAGCAGTGGAAAGATGTGGAAAGATATGTGCATTGCCTTTATACTCAGTACAAGGACTATGCAGAAGCCACTGAGAAATGTCAACACCCGACTCCTAGCACAAACAAAGAACAACAAAACTGGGGCAGGAGGAACAGGGACAAAAGGCAAGCTCTCTTAAATCCTCCATTAAGACTGCAGACTGGGAAATAAAGGGAGGTACTGAACAGGAGCAGCCTTATAGCCTCTCAAGGAGGGACTTCTAAGGAGCTGTGCTGCAGCTGTATCTGCTGAAGGTTGTTTCATTCTGTTTTCCAGGAGCTACTAACTTGTTTTAAGTCTCAAATGAAATAATTTGCAGTCTGGTGCATTGGCAACGCAGAGAAGTCTCCTATACTCTAAGTGTGCCTAAAATCTGTACCCAGAGGTAGACAAAGTCTACACTGGCACATAAAGCAGGCCAAAGGAAAAGGTAAATGAGGGTAACTGCATGGGATCCTCGGCACCTGATGTCCATATTGCACTCTCTTCTAACTTGCTCTGAGTATGGTCCTGTGGCATGAACGTGCTGCAGTCTCAAATGAGTGTCTGACCTAGCAGATTTCATTGAACAGCTTTACATTGCAGAAAAAAATAGCATAAAAAGAATTTTAAAGATCATACATTATTTTTCACTTTTTCTTCTCTACATACAACAGTCTGTGTTGTCACATACAGCCTAGACTACCACACATATCACGAGTATTTTTGGGGTAGCACTGCAAAGTTTTTGTAACACAGAAATAAATATTACTAACTACGGATCCTAGCATTCAAAACCTGGAAAACTTTTCTAATTTAAAAAAATATATATTTTTTGCAAAAAAATTACATTTTCGGAATTTCAATTCTAAACCTAAAAATGTGTAAGGGGGTGGTTTTCTGACAGATACCCAAAAATTTTACAAAAACTTTTCACAAAAAATTTATAACGTGATATATTTATTTGCCATTGTCATTATTAGAATGAAGGATGCTTTCACCGTCTTGAATGTCTTCAACTTCCATATGAGGCAAACCAACACCAAAAACAAAAGTAAAATTTTCCCACACAACTTTTTACTGTCAATGGTTTCTTTTTACCAGGCTGTCCATGTGTAAGGATGTTCCCATTTTCTAGCAATGCCTTGTCATAGACTGCAAAACACCTAACATCAATATACACATCATGTATATTAGTTTTTTCTAGTTTTTATCTCAAGTTCAAAGGCACTTTGGTCAAACTGCTTAGTCCCAACGTAAAGAAAGGCAAAAAAAAAATCATTCTGATATTCTCATTGTGGAATATTAGAGTGATTAAAGACAGCACAGCCTGCACTCAGATCTCACCTGAATTCTTGAACATCACTGGATGTCAGAATAGTCATCAACACTTCTCAATAACAACACATTACTGTCAGGTGCCTCTCTTAAACACCTAACATGTGGCACTTGAAAACCATAATCTTTGAGATAGTTTTAGGCAGACATCCAAAATCTAGGGGACAGAGAATCACTACTTGCTCACAAACATACACATATAAGTATGCCTGTATTCTCAACATGTGTGCATATACATGCAACTTGCACAAACACGAAGAGATATAAGCCAGAACATTTGTACTACACAGACTGTAAATGGCATAACATAACATAAATGGCCTGACATAACAGGCCTCTAAATGTCACCATACCTCTGCAGAGACTAACAATTTACTAATCTATTATCACACAAAATAGCAGAATATCTCTCATGCTGCCTATTCTACCCATTCCAACCCAGATCCTTTTATGATTCTATAAATGGCCACACACACATTCAGAGACAGCTTAGCCTCTAGTTTTGTTACTTTACTGGAAGTTGCTGTCCTCTTGAAGAGCCTCTGAACACGCTTGAAAGACATTTAAATAGGACAGCCTATACAAGAGGTTACTCTGACAACTTTTTGTCATCAGCACAAAACACTAAGCTTCTCAGAGACAAGATACAACCCCTGGAGAAAGCATGCATGTACTCCATGCTTTAAAAATGCTCTATCTGCAGCAAGGAAGAAATTACAACAGGACGACTTCAGTGGATTCTGAATATTTGAATCTGTCTGATTTTTGTCTTACACAGCAGGGGCAAACCCATAAAGGACCAATGGTTTTTAACCATATAAGATTACACCAGTTCCTTTAGAATGTGGCAGGAGGACATTTAAGAGTGAAACAACTGTATGTAAAACATATCATGTACACTCCACACACACACTATATCCTAAAAAAAATGCAGGATATTTAATAGGACTGTAGGGGAATGGTGTGTTGAATTTAACACATACACAGGGATCATCCTCCCCAACTTTCCCTGCAGGTGTAGGAATTTATGAGAATACTTGCACTTGGCTTGTTACTCCAACAAGGAGGTACCAGTGCAAGGGGGACAATCATCACACATTTCCCTGGAAACACAGAGGATAACCCAATGAAACACTGCTCACCAAGAAGCCAGGTCAGCTGGGAGTGGTCAGAATTCCTAGGAGAAAAAATACACCCATTGCCTCAGCACATTCCCGTTCTGCTCAGCTCTGTCTCCCACCTTCAGAGTACTTGCAGCATCACTTCTGTTCATCTGGACCTACTCTCAGAACATGGCAATTTCTAGCAAGCCTTTGGGGACTTTCAGAAATTGTTGGGGTTTGTTAGCAAACTGCTTAAGAGTTTAGGCCCCTTTCAGATTTAACCTCAATCCATTAATGTGCATCAAAGGCAAGATCTTCCTTTTCAGAGCCCTGTATCCTGCACGAGATGTTAACCTGAGAGAGGGAAATGAAATACAATTTCCAAACAGGGGTCTGGACAGGTCAGTTGAGGATCAAGCACAAGAAGTGGATATTAGCAGCTGGCAAGGGGGATGTGCAAGCAATAGGAGTCTCTTGGAAGAATGAGACAGAAAAACAGGAGGAAAACTAGCTGTTGCTTCCAACAAAGCATTAAGTACAATCTCCCTGCTGCACGTAAGAAGCTGAGGTCCATTCCTATATTTAACAACTGACATTTTACAAGATAAACAGGTGAGCCAATGTGTATCTTCAGCTCATTCCTTACACACAACACTAGACTTCCACTGATGCAAAGGAATTAATTACAGTACTAAAACTTAAAGTTTCCAAGTTCTTCAGTAAGCCTGATTCCCCTCTTGAGCTGATTCATCACTAATTATTAGTTAGTAGCCTCGAAGCCAGCAGAATTAAGCTGATACAAAGCAAGTGTGAAGGTGGAACCCAGACCTGAGTGCAAGTGATAGAACTAAACCCATATCCAAACTCAGAGATAGTGTGTGGGCAAGTTCAGTGAAAATGTCATGTTCAAGCTATTTGGAACAGCAATTTTACTTGCAGGAAACACGCTCAAGGTCTGAACACAGGCCAGTCATTTCACAAAATTGTTAACATTGTTCAACTCTGAAATGGATGCCTTTCCCACCAGCCCTGGGGCATGCTGCCTCCAAAGGACAAAGTGTTTGGCCATAGTCTTCTTGAAATTGCTGCCAGAGAATTTTTACAGATTGTCCTCTTCTTATATAGTTTTTTTTTTTTTAAAAACTGTGTTATTTATGTATGAATAACTCATCAGGGGTTCAAGTTTTCAAACTTGAAAAATAAATAACAGATGTACTTGTGAGTCTTTGTTGCTAAGCATAGCACATTCATCATAATATTAGGGAAAAAATGTATACATGTGTTCTGATTCAAAGATACTGATTCGTCTTTTATTAGGTGAACAGAGAAGAATTGATAGGCAGGGTTAATCTAACATGTCACACTGAGAAAAAAAGGGTACTGACAAGAAATTCCAGACAAGGTCAGACTTCCAACAGCAGACAAATAAGTTATGTAAATATGTTATCTGACTACTTGCTCCATATGCCAAAAATGTTTAATATTCACAGATAACAAAACATGTTTGAATCAGAGCAGTTTTGTTGATTCTGGCAATAAATTTAAGAGCCACAGAAACAACAGAAAATAATATTTTAAATTAACCCATTTTACACAACCCTTGAAAGATTTCAAGTAAAAAAGCAATGATGGCAAGGAAAACCAGTAGTCCACAGATCTAATAAGTAAACTTACACAGCCATGAGGAGAGGCAAGATTTAATCATCAAAGTGCAGATATTAAAGCATTAAATCAGCTTAGAGGAGAAGTACACCACAGCTCTGCTTTCTGCTCCTCCAGATGAAAGGAGAAAATCAGATGAATGTTTAGCATAAATCTGTTCTAACTTGATTGCAATGCCTTTAGATGGTTTTTCTCTATCTTGCACATCCCCTTCTGCAGCCTTACCTGTGATGCATAAAACACAAATAAGCCCATTTGTTCTGCTTGGTCCCTCCAGAGGAGGGAAGAGGATCAGCCAGTTCAAACAGACAAACCTGGTTTCCAGCTGTTAATCTCTTGTTATCCATAATTTATTTACCTTCACTGGAAATAAAATAAATAGGAAGCTCCACAGAGCCAGCACTAGAGTAATCCTGGACACATAGCTAATTCATGAACAGCTTCAGGAAATATCCTGGTTAATTTGATAGGAACTCCCATTTTGAAAACCTTTCTAGAGGCCTCAGAAAGCCTCTAAGTAGTGCTTCTCTTGCCATCCAAATTAGCTGGACACCCAAAGGAAATCACTGATCTTTCAGCTCAAAACCAAAACACACACAAGTATAATGAGCACTGTTTTCCTTTGTGGAAAGATACATAATCAGTGGCTTGAAGACAACATATATTTGTGTTAAGACTAACTTCTCTACTTTGGTGAAGCTCTTCTGTGTCATCACTCATACTATTCTATCACAACACTTTTACTAACAAACGGAGGTATTTAATTTATTATGTTTCTAAGCTGGCTTGAAACCTCTGTAAAAAAGAAAATACAAAAATACATAAAAACAAGCAATTATTAATTTGCCTTATCTGCTTCCAAAATATTATTTGCCACTTCGGAATTCTAGTATTTACCAAGTAAACCCAATGGCAATGGTGAAATTCTCTAGTTAAAATTACTTGAAAATTTCCGTAATTTCCTTTTCATTAATGATTTCTAATAGGGAGGAAGTTCAATTGTGGTTTTTTCCCCTAGTTTGCTTTCAATTACCCATTTTCTTGTTTATTTCTGGCTTTTACTGTTGACTCATTCTCTTCATATATTGAGGGCTTTGTTGGGGGAAGTGCTCCAGAAACCTCCAATACTCTTTGAATTGTGTCTGAACATCTCTAAGGCAGAACTCCAAATGTCAAAACATTTCCATGACCTGAATTTGTCTGGAAGAAAATCTGAAAACGTTTTCTGCCATAAAGCTAAAGAACAGGAACAGAGGAAGCATGAGGACTGTCATTTCCTCTAAGACCAGCAAAATAATAATTCCTATTAACACCTCCCAGAGATACAGACCGTTCCAGTGGGCCATATGTGACTCTCTTCCTCTTCTCACTTTTTGTGCCTGAAAGACTACATCACTCAATATGAAGAAATTGGCTCCTAGAACTATCTTGTATGGTATATGTGTATCTGAGACACAAACTCCAGTGGTTTCACCATGCATTTTCACCCAAAAATTTCACTGCCTTACTACGTATCAGAGAAGTGGCAATAGAATTATTAGCTTGAAAATAAAAACCATTATATAATCAAATCCCAAATGCTGTATCAATAGTGTCAGTTACAGATAAATTACAATTCCTAATCCTCTGTTTTAATGACGGATATTCTGAAAGCTATGTCAACACTGACAACTAGAATGGCTGGATTATAGGCATAAAGGCATAATTACAGAAACATCTGCACTGTCTAAAATGAATCTATTACCTTAATACCTTTACTGCAGTCTAGATTCTGGGAATTTCGAAATAAGCAACAGCTTGAAAAATTTCATGACTATGCTTACAAAAATTCTCTTGAAAACCAGCTGTTCTAAACCATTTTCCTAAGTTCATCTGCTTTTAGGGTTTGTTTGTTTAATTATATTTGGTGGGGGAAAAGTTGAAAACTTCCATAATTTTATTCCCTTTTCAGTCCGTAAGAACTCAGTGGGAGAGAGGCAGTAGGAAGAAGAGTGGGATGCTTTCTGTGTTATAATACTAAGACTTAGGATACATTGGTTCAGTGCCTGGTGCTATCACAAATTTCCTGTGTGACCTCAGGCAAACCATTTGGTGTTTCAATTATGTATCTGTAAAGCAGGGATAACTACTGATAATCCCTGACAGGATTTGCTTGGCTAACATTTATTAACATATTAGAGGTGTTTAGAAAGTCATGTAGTAGACTTCTACTGATGATATGCCCAAAATCAGTAGTCAAAATGACCCAGTGAATGCTAATGTATCAGGCAGACATCTCTCACAAAAACATACTTGCCTACTACCACTCTTCAGCCTGCAATGCAAAGAAGTCTCACAACAGCAGTTTAACATTTCTACAAAAACAAAGTGCAAAGCACAATTCGTTTTAAAAGTGTACAAAGAAATTAAAACTGGTTTGGGGGAAAAGCAATACAAACCCTGCAAGCATTTATTAGCACAGTGCTGAAGACTACACCATCCAGTTGGACTTCCTTTTAGTAAGTTATCAAATGTACAACAGCAATGAGAAACAAGTTAAGCACAAGATTTAAGGGGTTTGCCTTGTTTTTCTAACAGCTATTCAAAACTATGTAGTCCATCCCATCCTTTTCAGAACTTGTGCAGAAATAATGACATCTGTGCCTGGAAACTAGTCCTTGTCCACTTGGTGGACATCTCACCTTATGAAGTGTACAAAGTAAGTTCCTTGTCTAAGATAATTTGCCCAGACTTCTGGAAGAGTCAACACAGAGAAACAAATAATGCCTAGAAGAAATTTATCACCCCCTAGGTCAGATGGGCTGAATTTTCTAATCCTCTCTCTTGGCTCTACAGGACTTTAAGAGGAGATAGTGA
>WEIV01030704.1:22094-43667 GCA_013390005.1 Calyptomena viridis
TTATTAGTTGTAGACTATGTATTGGTCCACAAAGACTTTGCTTATGACCTGTATCTTTAAAGTTGTTATCAATAAAAAAAAAAATATCAATTAAAAAGTATAAACTTATGTTTGTATTTTATTTATGTCCCAAAACATAGATTTGTATCTTTAAATGAGATTAAGTGGTTAATTACTACATAGGGGAGTTCAAGTAGTATATTTTAAAGGGTTATACACATTCACATGATTCTTTTGAAAAATATGTACAATGGCATTAATTAGTTTCATGAGCAGTCTTCTTCATGAGCAGTCATGTCCTGAAAGAAAATGGCTATCTGCCCTCATCATTTTTTTTTCCTTTCTGAGGTGAAAAAGTGGCAGTCATATAATGCTTCCATTAAAAGGTTATTATTTTCTTTCTAAGACAGAAATATTCAGAATATTCAAAATTTCAGACTGAAGCTTTCTATAATTTTTTTGCACTACTTTAATTGAAGTTATTCTACCCTTTTGGGTACTAAGCATGACCACCTGTGCATGTCTGTTTAATTGAGAAATATCTCAGTGCCTTGGAGAGGGGTTGTGAAATTAGCTAGCTAGAACAAGGGCAGGGACAGAGTGGGGAGCAATATTCTGTTCCTGCTCCTTGTTCCCCAGAGCAGATGATTTTTGTCTCCCATTTTTGAAGAGAATTAGCAAGATTATCAGCTCTGATTGTTTCTCGGGTAAATAGGAGTTCAAGGGAATAGGAGTAGTGAAGATGAAGACAGCCTGGGGGTAAGGGGAGCAGGTGAAGAAAAGAGAGACTTTTGAGTTAAGTGATGTAAAACATGAGGACATAGAATCAGAAGTTACATATGATGTAGAATAAAGAAAAAGGGCTATATGATGTCAAGTAAATGAAAGTTTTAATTGCTATCATATCCAGAAGTCCAGGATTTTTTGGTTCTAGAAATCCACTACTACCAGCTAACAGTTGTATGACATACACCCACTGTCCACTTCAGCAGTGGAAAGATTTGTAAAGTAAAAAAGATCATTTAAGGCAGCTGAATATTTGGTATTTTATTCATATGCTTCTGCCCACTATACCCCACACAGTTGCTGGAAAATTTCCTGAGACCAAAGTATTCACAACTTTAATTGTATTTTTGTTAATTTTGAGTTTTAAACACAGAGAATTGGAAGTGACAACAGCAAAATGTGCTTTGATTATATTAAGAGCTCTATCAATGTAAGTATTCTGAGAAGTTATATTAATACTGTTTTGAGTGCAAAACTGAAAAGTCAGTTGGCAAATAACCTGTTTTTCTCTGTTACACCATCTAAAAAAAAAGGGGTGTGTTAACTTTTCTAAATTGAAGATGTTCAAAACCACAAATTTAATAAATAAGATGTTTGTATAACATTCCATTTAAACACATGAGTGCACAGAAAATTCATGGACCAACGTCTTATGTTTGTAAGATTTGGATAATGCACTAAAAAATATTGTGGCTTAAAGCCCAGTATGACTCAGTCTATTTGTGAATGAGAAAAAAATTAGTGCAGAATTATATTTCAGTACATACTTCATAGTAGTTTTCCATTTGGGAGAAATAGTTCTGTTCAAGGAAAAGAGTTGAGGAATGGATTCTATGAACTCTAGATGAGAGAGATGAAAATGATACTTATTTTTTAATTTTGTGATCCATGGCATTATCATTCACTTTATAATGAGAATACTAAATGTTGCATAGACTTAGTGTTACAAAATGTTATTGCTTTCAATAAGATCAAAAAAGAAATACCTGTAGTTGTTTCAATAATCATCTATGCATTATTGATACATATAACATATTTATAACATATTTAATAACATTTATAACCTGTTTATTTACAATAATGAATTTATTTAATGTGCAAATCTTAATACATTATATATAAAGTACATGTAATGGGCAAACCGTTCGAATTAATTGACTCACTTCATTATTTCTATCACATATCACAGCTAGTTTGTTTCGTTGCTGTCCCTTTAGCTTTAGAATGATTTTGAAACTGACAAATGTTGTCTGTGTTAAATCAGCCAGAAGGGTTTTTTTTTTTTTTCAGATTACAAAGATTGACTGTGTTATGCCTGACTGATTTGTATTTCAGGCAGCTACTGCTCTGTGTCAGTAACTTTAATACGTATTAACTGCTAGATTAAGATTTGTCCCATTAAACGGCAATAAACCTAATGTACTGAAGACTCTATAACAGCTAATCACAACACAGTTTTCTGTACACTGTCATAATCATTAGTGTCCCAAATATGAGTATTTGTCTCTGTTCATAGTTTCTTTCAAAGATGTGAATGTGAAAGTTTTTGCACATATATACATAAATTATTTTAATCAATGCTTTTTCTGGAAAAGTTACATTGATTTATGTTACAAGCTATAACAGTGTCTGTAAAAAATTATTATCTTCCCAAGCATGTACAGATCCTTCTTCTGATGTTTTCACTTAATAATCTGTTCCTTTCTCACAGGAAGCATTATCCACTTGGGAACAGATAAACAAAACCAGCATGGATATTTATAAAATATCAGAAGTAAATTTTTCTTATATGAACGTGGAACAAAGAAGGTGTCTCTTCTGGTGTAATGTCATCTAGTTCTGGACATTTACCTCATATTCTGCATATTTTGTTGAAGTTATGATGTTAGTTTGATTTTAAGTTGATGAGACAAGCCACATGTTTTCACTCCAGCACATGCTCAATACCTTACTAAATGGAGCTTTGTGTAGGTGCCTAAATAGTAACTGAGCCAATTTCTTTGACAAGCTATGAGGTGTGCAGCCAAGAGCTTTTCTTACATTAGTTCCTTGTTAAAATTACAATTGACAAGGCTGGGAGATACCTTAAAGGAAGCATACAGCATGCAGGGTGTTCATTTACCTGCTCATACACGAAAAAAAAGAAAAAAATATGCTGATGAAAAGGCTAGTTTCCTGTCTGACTGTCAAAAAAGGGAGGCATTTTGCTTTATAAAACGTAGTTCTAGTCAATCCAAGATAGCTTCTCTTTGAGAGTTATGGAGTAGGAAAGATATACAGAGTGGCTCTTTGGGATGTTGTGCAGTCCCTGCTAAGGCTTGGAATGTACCTTCACTCCATGAAATCTAGACCTTTGTTCATGAATCATGGTGAGACTTTACTGCCAAGCCACTGATTCTCTGCTGTCATTACAGCTTAGATCTGTATTTTGCTGAGAGGTACTAATCAGGTGTATTGCTTCACAGTGCTCTTTTATTAACATGACATCTAGCAATTGGCTTCATTCATTAGAAAGTTATCCAAGATCAACAAATACGTTTGCAGAATACTTCAGTGCAACAGAGGAATTCAACAAGCTATTTGGTCACTGTTAAAATATTACAGTCCAGTATGATGGAAAATGAACTTCTGTACTTCCACCATTGGGTATTGCTGAAGTATGACCAATCAAAGATGGGATGAAACTATTGTATGTGGTGGTTAATTCAGATTTGCCTTTTTAAATATATTCAACAGATAGATGGGTAGATTATTCATTTGATTCTCTTCCATGCTGGATGTTATTATAGAAGTGTGTGTGTATATGTTTGTATGTATATATGTATATTTATCCATCCAGCTGTGTTTTAGTGATCCATGAAAAGAGGCTGTAGGTAGCCTGTCTGGATTTTTTTCCCCTCCAGTTTTCATAGCAGTTAAGACAGATGGAACAAGAGAAGCATGTTTGCTATCTTGGGATAAGTACATGCATGTGACTCCCAAACTACAAGAAAGAGAACACCTCTTCTTCCTTGTTGTTTAAGTTGCTATGGTTTGAGTTTTAATGAGAATTAAAACTCTTTCTTTGTGTTAGCTACATCTTTAAACTTAGCTGAAAATTGACTTTTAATATTATTTAGGTCAAATAAAAAATACATCTTTAATCTGGCTTTGAAAGTTTATTATATCAGGTGGTGGTAACACAGAAGTTATAGATCTCTGACATGTGGATTTGCTAAATATACTTTTTGAATAGTTCAGTATTATAGATGAAGCCTTTTTGAAATAATATTTCTTCTCATTGAAAAAGCAGCTCATTTCATTTTACTGTCACTCTACATTAAAATGGTGAATTATTTAGAATCTATATAAGCAATCCATTCGAGATTTAATTACCTTGAATATAAGTGAAGAAATGTGTTCAATGCATATGATGAAAATGCAAATCTGTTATATTTCTGATTTGAGAGGTAGCATGACTATTACTGAGCTTGTTGAATTAATTTCTTTTTCTCTAATGAATGCAGTTTTTTAAACATTGAAATTTGGAGTATTGAGTGCTTAACAAGAGACAAGGGACAAGAAGAACAAGGGACAGTTCTGAATGAAATTGTGGCTAATTTTGAGCAGTGTACAAGAATGTATGAATTCTGTTACCCTTGTCCAGGTTTAATTGTTATTGTCCGTTAATTGGTTTTATCTGTTACTCAGATCAAGAGGGCATCCATATGAGTAAGGGGGGAAGGGGTTTTATGTAACATACTATATTTTATTAAAATCCCAGGTAATCTGCAGATCCCCACATTTCAAATGAAAATAAGCATGAAAAAAAGAACTTTACCTTCATAAATGGATGTATAAATCAGATCTTTGAAGGTCTTGGTAGTTGTCCTTTTGAAAAAAAGTGTTTTGCTGTACAATTTTCTATTTTAAAAAATATTGTTGCTACAACAAGGAGGTTTAAAAAGCTTAAAAATTAAAAGGAGACTCTTGCATTCCATGAGACATTTGAATTTACATTGAGCTACTAACCTAAGCTGGTATTAAATTTCCAAAATCTNCAACAGCTGTACAATTTTCTATTTTAAAAAATATTTTTGCTACAACAAGGAGGTTTAAAAAGCTTAAAAATTAAAAGGAGACTCTTGCATTCCATGAGACATTTGAATTTACATTGGGCTACTAACCTAAGCTGGTATTAAATTTCCAAAATCTAACTAAAATTTCTCAAATAATTAAATTCAGTTTGGAAAAGGGCTTTTTTACAACAATATCTCTAAGTCTGTATTTTTTTAGTAGAAGTGCAGAGCAACCTTGTATTGATATAGAGTAAATAAGTGATTGATTATTTCAATTTTATTTCTGTGAGTCTACTAAGAAAAAAATGCTATATAGAACTGAGCTGAATTCAGCTAGGTTTCTTACCTTGTGGCCACTATATTCCTTTTGCTTTAATGACTACAGACAAGATTCTAAATATTTTCTGTAGTTCAAAATGTGCTGAAGGAGTAAATATTTCACCTTTAATGCTCTAATTTCAAGTATTTCAGTGTCTAACCACATGAGAAAACAACTCTTAAAGTTGGTAGTAAAGCTGTGCACCTTTTGTCACTAAAGAATTCCTCACATACACATTCAGTTTGTGCAGTTTCTTAAGGTTCCATTTACAGACCACTTTATACATGTGTCATTTTTCACTTTTGTTTTGAAACCCCTTTTAAGAATTTTATAATATTTTTTTTTTTACTTTGGTGGAAGTTCTTTGTATAAACTAAAGAATAAATGTAATAGTAGTGAATATGATGGAAAATTGTGGATTTTTCTGCTTCAATATTATCATTATTATTGGTCTGGGGGCAGTAGGGTCATCTGTGTGGAGACTTGATATGTTCATGGTGAGATAATGCCAGTATTGTTCAAATATCTAAAGTCATATTCTTTTGATGACTGAAGCTTTCTCTAAGTCTGAGAATCAGAGAACAGTCAGTTGGGATAGATTTTGAAAAGGTAAATATTTTGTTGCTTTTTTGTGACTGGAGGAGCTGTGTGAAGTTATATTTCTACAGAGAGAGAACTTTGGAGGCCAGAGATACATAGCAGCTTTTGGGTGCAGGTTACTGAGATGTTGATCCTTCATATAATTCCCTGGGTAACAAAGTTATCTTAACCAGTGCACAAACTGTGGTTTGTGGGATTTTTTTTTTAATGTAAGAAAATATAAGTGCAATGATCTGGTGAAGGGAAGGGTTTGTGGGAGCTGCTTCCAAGATGCAGTATAACCAAATTACATCCCCACTACATAAAGTCGTCATCTTGACCAGTAGGATTCTTATGTGCAAATATGCATTACAGTAATTGTGACAATATGCAAGGCTAGGTATTTCAATTTAGTTGCAGAAATTTTGCATCTAAATAAGGAACAGTCTTTGTGATTCCTCTTAGCCATGGTTCCATAGTGAGTGTAGTAACTGATGCAACTATTGACTGCAGAATGACTGTAAAGGCCTAAAGACTAATATTTTGATTTTTGTTATTAGCTGATATATGATTAGCTTACGTCCAGTCACACTAAGGAGATAAGTCAAAGTAGAGTTGGCAATGATACTTAATATAAAAGAATATCTGCATATTTGTTTTGTATCATCTTGCAATTAGTTGGCCTTTTTCCCAAAAATCCTTTTGTTATTTTGTTGTGGCATTATTCTTGCTTTCCTACATATCATGTTGCTTATAAAAGTTCAATCAAAATACTGTCTTATTTAATTTTCCATCGTAGTCCTAGCAGTCAGGATCTTAGAATTAATTTTTTGGTAAAAGTACTTTTATTGTTTGATAGGTAATTCTGTAATAGTAATCATTCTCATTAAAAGCTAATTTAAATGAGAAATAATCTCTAGAATCAGACTAAGAAAGGTATTTTAGTTTTTAGCATTTGATATAGCAAGGTGATAAAATTTTCTTCTAATTTACAGTAGATCTTGTGTAACAGTAGGGGATGGGAGCAGAGTGGGAGTGTATCCCATGTATGACCCTGGGACACAGAGGGTAACCACGTGGGATTGTGTATGCAGCCCTTCTTGAATCAGTTTTCCAGATCAAAGTAGAAGGATGATCTCTGCTGATTCACTCCCAGATATTGCCTCACCTCATTTGTAGCTTTGTAAAACCACATCTCAAATGTCTTGTCTTTGTTGTACTTGAGACAATAGCAAGGGACAATAGCAATTGCTTCTGTCTCTTGTAATACTGTGATGACTTGGTGACCAGTTTCAGATCAGGAAGTCATGCCACTTGTTAAATAATTTGAGGGTTTTTTGGTATTAGATGTAAGTAAAGTGTGCTACTTTTTCTTCAGTACAATGTGTTTTGATGGGTGTATTTATCAATTAAAATATTACATAACAGTAGTTTGACTTTTTGAGGTTAAGTCTAACTTAATAGAATTCTGAACTAAATCTGCATGTTTCATGATGGTCTGTGAAACTGTATCTAAGTTGATTGGCCATGAAAGCTGTGTGACAAGTGGTACAAATTTAGATATGAAGAAAACGCATGCCTAACCAGGCATTAAAGGCACAGAAGATTTAGTTGCTTTGTTTTCTGCTTCAGGTTGATTTATTTCTCTTGCATTCTTCTTGCTCTTGCATTCTTTTCTTGCTCTGCTCTCGTGTCTCCTTATATTAGAAAGAAAACTTTTTAAGAGAAACAAGTTAAGAAAAATGTTATTAAAATATTATGTGATGTTCAGAGGTACTTGTTCCCATTGCAGACATAATTATCTGTGATTAATCAGTAATGCTTTGGAGATGTAGTTGTCTGTGATTAATCATCCTAGATGTTCTAGCTGAAAATGCATTGGAAAGAATGAAAAAAGCAAACCCAGAAATATTCTCTGTGCAAAACCATATTTTCTATGTTTACTTTTTCTATATTGTTTTAATATTTTCTTCATGCTAATGAAGAATGGGCCGAATGAGTTTTCTTAACCATTCATGTAAAAGACAGCAGCATATTTGCATTCTGAAACCGATTCTGATATCACTGATATAAACTTCACTTTCACAGACAGAAATGGCAAGAGATAGAAGTCCTGAATCTTTTTTTCCTTTTTTAAAATGTACTGGCCAGAAATGGATTGAATATTGTATTTGTCAGATATATCTCCTGATCTGCATTGAGGAGAAAGAATTCACATGCCACTAACACATAAACAAATGTGTGATTGTACAGTTTGTGTGAATAATTAGTTGTAAATGACAGGGACAATTTCTTCTTCTGCTCAAGATATAAATCTTTGGCCTTCTTGACGTAGAGAAGAGATTATATAAACAGAATGTATTTGGCTAGGGCACTTGGAGATGTGCTAGAAAATTTGCACCCAAACCGCAGAAACTAGAACAGGTGTGCACAGATTTGCCTGTATAAGAACACTTACAAGCCCTTTAAAGTGGAAGTTTAGATATCTGTATAAAGAACATTTCTGATGTAGACAGTAAGAGTTGTACTAAGAGGAACAAAGCTAGTTGTCTATGGATCTTTACTGAATGAAAAGTGGATGCATGCAACATTAATATGCTGCATTATAGCCAACATTTTGAAGGGTTTTTTTTCCCATGTAAAATAAAATTCCTTGTCTTGTAATTTTCTGTGTATTTCATGATTAAATTATCTCTATGGAATAATTTTAATAAAATAAAGAAAAAAAAGAACAGTACAGTTGACGTTGAAAGCTACAAAGAAGAATAGTGTTTTCAATTACATCCTATATTTTTTGTAAAGTCACATGGTCCCAGAAGATCTGAATTTTTACCTGAGGGGAAAAATTGGTGCTCATAAGCAAAATAAGAACAGTAGATGCTGAATTATATAGCATGAGCTTATTGTACATGGTGAACTGTTCGAAAAGTACTGAAAACTGCATTTGAAGATGAGAACAAATATCAAAGGAGCATACAATATTTTTATCTTTCCTAGTAATTATTTCTGTGATTGTATGTTTCAACTGCCTTGTGAAGGTGGTGTTCAGAGAGGTGAATGACTGCTTGTCTCACATAGACGAATACAGGCACTGCACAGCTGAGTCACGTTCTGTACTGGTGGTTTAATATCATTGTGCAAGTTAAAATACCATTTCTGTTATTCTGTTATTAAACAGCCATGTTCACATTCTGAACAGCTGAAAGAAAAGAACTGGAGCAAATGTTACCTACAGCACATTACATCATCTGGTGTATGAATGATGTGCAATAGCCATTTTAAAACCTTTGTCCGAATTCACTGGTTTTCTTTAGTTTTGAGTTGATCTGACAACTCAGCTTGACTGAAAACTCTAGAATTACTCATGAAGTAAGTAATGAGAAAGGTAGTAGGTCTATGGAAGAGCCAAATAAATAAGCAAGGCCTTGAGAATACCTGATTATTTGAAAATTTTATGTGGTTGAATACTTTTTTCCAATTTTTTACTGAATGAAAAGATCTTGAATTGGTAAAATATACTACTGTCAAAAGTTTCCTTCAAAGGCATACTTGTTGAACAGTTTTAGTGCAAGAGATGAATAGAAGCACTTCTACAAAAACTGTAAATCTGTTTCAATTATTTTTCAACTTTTGGAAGAATTAGGAGTAAAAAGAGATTCTGATTAAATTTTTCATTGTATTGCATATTATCATGTCTGTCAATTTTATTCTTATTATACTGTTTTTACTTTGTTATGCTATTTTACTATATTTTTAGGCTGTTTATTATAAAGTTAAAGTGATATTACTGATCGTGGGTTTGATGACATCTTAGTTTGTGACATCTGAGTGTGTGTGCACCTCATACGCTGGACCTAGAGAGTGAGGTGCAGCAGCTTGCAGGAGGTAGTGCACACCCAGCTGTTTCTGGATAACAATGTTCACAGTATTAAATACGGCAGAGGTATCTGAGTGTGGCCTTAATGACATTTCTTCTAGTTCAGACTATTAGCTGTTTTTATTCTTGCATTTAATTTCTTTAACTTTTTCTCTTCCAGTTCACCTTTCTCAAAAGAGGAAAAATAAATCTTTACAAAATCTCTCTTCCACTTCCCTGCCCCAAGCTATTGCAATATTAAGAAACACTGTTCCTACAGTCCATATGTCCCTAAAAATATTTAGATCTACCTTAATTTTTCATCTTTGATTTATAAGCCCTCATACATCACTCCCATTATTACTCTACTGTCTTCTCTCTGCCTCTTTTTACTTTTTCATGTAATGCTGTTGGATGTACAAAAGTACTAGCTTTCTAAGGCTTTTTCTGCTGTTATTCTGTGCTGAAAATGGCAATCAGCATTTTGTGATAAACTCTGATGTCAAGCAGCTATGTATTTTCCTGTAGTTCTTGTTCAATGTATATATTTTAAATATATATATATATTTTCCTTTTAGACAGTAGAATTTCCAATGAATGATTCTTTTAGTACTTGTGTAGGCTTTTAAACACTGAGGAGTTAACCACTGTTATTGTTAGTGGTAATCTTAGAAAACAGGACCCAAGGAATTTTAAGAGACTTCCTATAGTTACCCACATGCAGAATTAGTTACTCCAAAAGCATTTATTTATTTTCCTAGTCTATTCCTAAGATCTTGCAATGATGCAATACCACAGAGTTTTTGGGTATAAAAACCCCATTGGTTAACAATCACTAAAGAAAGATGCAAAGTGATTGTTGGACGTTCAAAGCCTTGTACTGCTCAATACGAAAGCTACCTGGTGCCAGTACAGCAGAATGACTGAATTGCAAAAAAAATATGTTCTTCATCCAGTGTTGGACTCAAAGAGGGGGGAAAAAACAAAGTATTGGAAGAGTGGAAGATGTTAGACCCATGGACATGTATGATACTGCTGGAGGTGGGTGACTCCTACAACAGGTTCCTCAGCAAGACTTTGGCAGCAGTTTAAATATATGAATTTGCACATTTTACATTTGGTATTTTACAGTTGGCTCTGCTATAGTAAGTTGTGCTTAACCAAAAGTAGTCTCAAGCTGTAACTTTCTATTTTTATACAACTAGCATACATGATTGGGAATTATTATGTCTTTTACATGTTTAGTATATTATATTTTCTTTCAGAAACTATCCAGCCATTTGAATACTGCCTTTTGTGGTATTATTTACATTTTAAAAATACCAAGAGGTTTCAAATTAACAAGAGTGTGTGTATATTTGAAAATTATTTAAACTCTTCAGAGAATCTTGTGTAAAATAGTGTGTATATATATATGACAGATCAATATTTGTTAATTAAAAACAGTAAATGAATGAATGTTTAAATAGGCACTACTTTGCTTATCTAGGCTAAAGGAAATAGAAACTGACCAACTTAAAGGACAAAATATGAAATAACATGTAGACATTGCATGTGAGAATTAGACATAATGAAATGTTGTGGTTTTAAGTACCCAGAGTTTATTACCTGGGGGGGCTATGAGAGAGGCTTCTTTAAGAAGCTGCTGGAAGTTTCTACAGCGACTGTTAGCTCCAAGCTAGCCAAGGTCAGCTGATAATGCCTCTGTGATAGCATATTTAAGAAGGAGAAGGAAAAAAACCAGGCAGAACATCATGGCCACTTGAGACAGGAGAGTGAGAAGTTTGATTAATACCAAGGTCGGAGGGAAGGAAAAAGAGAAGATGCCTTAAACTCTGAATTAGGGCCCCAGCAACCTGTGGGAAACCTTAGGAAGTGAAGATTAGCCTGCAACCCATGGGAGAGACTCNAATAAAGAGTTGCTTGTAATCCTTATCACAAAAGTCAAGGGTTTTTTTCCCTCTCTGAGAAATTTTGGATGTGCGTGTGGGCTCTCGGCATTTAGCCGGAGTCAAACCATAACAGAGAATGGCTTTTCATGCTTTTTTTTTCTTTTAATGTATCACTTGTATTCCTATGATTTAGCATAGCCTAAGTCTTTGGAGCATATTATAATATATTGACTCATACCTATTGAACATCTTATAAGTAATTTTTTGTTGGTCATTGTCTCTATAAGCATTTAAAATTTATAGGCTTCACCTTGTTTTCTATCCAAGCTTTTTTGGTATGAACTGGTAATGCTTAGGAGAAAAAACTTCTGGTTACTGAGTCAATGCATATTTGCCTTCTGTCACTCAGCCAGTGGTTCCTGCCTGCTCTGTCCTTCCAAAAGGTAATAGGAAGGCTTCTACAGGGTATAGAAGTTCTTATGGCAATGGTGAGATTTGGAAGAGTCAGAGATACTTCATTCATGATCCTACTTGACAAACCAGGCAAGATAGTGCCAGAAACTTGAACATATTTGTTGAGGAAATTGGTTTTTTGTGGAACTGGGTATTGTTTTAGACACTCTGGTAGCTGGAAAAAAGGTTGGCCTTGTATAACTCAAGAGCAATTGCCCTCCCTGAAGAAACATTGCACAGTGTAAAATACATTGAGAGAAAGTTCAACTATATTTTTTTCTAATTCTGTGTCTTTTAGTGGATGTCTTTATTTATTCTTGTGAGGTATTTGAGTGATACACAAGGAATTGTTGCTGTGGACAGGAGCAATTCTGTTGTCAGCAGTGTACATACAAAAAATGGCATAAACCTATGATGATGGAAGGAATTGAACTGAATATTCCTTTTTTTTTGGTTGGTTTTCCTATTACTGAAGATCCTCCTCAGTAATCTGACAAGTGAACAACAGGAATTGTGAATATAGGTATAACCTAGGACTGGCATTGTAACATGCTCTGAGTAAAAAACAAAGCTCTACAAGGAACTAACTGTTTAACCTTTCATGTTATTTAGATATATCTACATTTAACAGGTCAAGTAGCAACAGAGAACTCAGAAGTTGAATTAGCCTTACACAGATTTTTTTGACAGTCTGGGTTGTTTTACTTGACCTAATCTCTCTTTGGCCTGAAGTCTCTAATTTTTAGAAGTGTTTCTCAAGAGTAAAAGCTTTGCTTTCTTGATAAAATATATTAATATATAACTTTTTTTTTCTTGTAGGATGCTTCGAGTGCTGCATCAAATGCCTGGGAGGTATTCCCTATGCATCTTTGATTGCTACCATCCTGCTCTATGCTGGAGTTGCACTGTTCTGTGGTTGTGGACATGAAGCACTTTCAGGAACTGTCAACATTCTGCAAACCTACTTTGAGATGACAAGAACTGCAGGAGATGTTATTGATGTCTTTACCATGTAAGTTGCTTGTTTCTTTTACTTATTTCCTTCCAAAACTGCTGAAAAATTCTATGAGGGGTATAAATTTGACTCAAGAAAATGTGTTTTAATGAAAATTATAGAGTGATTTGGATAAGCTCAGCAGATGAAGTTTTGACTGAGTTGATATTTTTACTATTTATGAACAATTTGTAATATTATTTAATATCCCACAGTTTTAATTTATTACTAAATGTTACATCATATAATATTTATGAATTTGTTCCATACATTCTTGCTTTAAAAAAAAACAACCTCAAAGCCCCCCAGATTCTATACTCTATAAATAAAGCAAGTAACAGTTCTGGGAATAAGCACAATACGGAAGTAACCAGACAATTGTGCAGAACCCTGAGACTTGAAATGTCAAAATTCTATTGCCTCTGGTATTTCTAGAATTAATCTGTTCTGAAGGTTTCATGCTTGCTACTCCTGGAAACGTATTTATTTTGTTTTGTTGAGCATCTTCTTCCCTTTGTTAAATTTATTAATTCATTGTTATATTTAACAAAATAATTTAATGTATCCTAAAACTAAATGACGTGTTTCTTAATATCTTTAAAATTTTCTCTTTAAAACATGCTTTTAGATGTTTGAAATCCAAATTCTTACCTGACTGCTAGGAATTGTAACAAAAGCTGAAGAATCCTATCCTTGAATTTGTAAATATTTTCTTTCATGCATTCTTTCATGAAGTGCTTTGATCTTCTATTAAAACATTGACCTCTTATGGATAGTTCCATGATAACAGCATCTCAGGGCTTAGCAGTGGTCAAAAAATAAACCAAGTATGAACTACTGAAAAAATCAAAGAGAAACAGAGGATATACTTAAGCCATTGTATAAATCCATCTTTCATCCATTTCAGTAATACTGTATACAATATTAGTGCCCCAAAGAAGGCAGAAAAGAATTATAGGACAGAGGCTGTATGACTAAAAATTGAGTATACTAGGACTCTACAGCCTAGAAAGCAGTGGATTAAGAGCTGTTGTGCTAGAGGTGTGTAAATCCAGCCGTTTTTGTATAAGATGCACGAGGTAGGTTCTTTGTATTCCAGCACAAGAAGTTTGAGGTATCAGAGGAAACTGGTAGGCATCAGGTTCAGAAGGAACAAGTGATGGTTCTTCAATTGTTTCATTGCAGACCTCTGAAGCTAGTTGCATATTATGTATATATTATGGATGCCAAAAGTTTTAATGGGTTCAAGGGAAGACTAGATAATCTTGGAAAACAAATCCATTGATGATTTCTAATGACATTCTAATGACTTAGCCAGCTCAGAAAGTCCCAGAGGCTAGAATAGTGTTGGGGGGTTATACTGTTATACTTGCCTCCTCTTACTTTTTCCTTATATTCATTGTTTGAGGTAGGAAAATTAATATATGTATTTGATCCAACTGGGTACCGCTGTTTTCGTGAGAGCTAGAAGCAGAATCTTAAATTTCTGAACTTATATTATCAATATATTTTCCAAAGATTCTCTGTGAATGTTAGGTGTACTCTCTGGGGGATTACTAGCCAGAAGGGAGCATGTACCAAATGAGTATGTCACTGCTACACTATACTAAAATTTCAGCTTTAGATCAAGGAATTTATATGTCCTTGTATAATAATATATTGGGTTGCTGGAAGATGTAACTTCTACTTTGCCTTTTTGGCTTGTCATTTAGAATAATGAGTCTGACTTGACTCGATGGCTAAGGTTCATTGTTATTCTGAATGAAAGATCAGTCATTTTATTAGGCTCTAACTTATTTTATTAGTCCCTAGGAAGCCATTAGTGCAGAACAGCCACAAATCGATGCTTTCTCTTCATGGCAAGTTTTCCAGCTTCTCTCTGTCAAGTACTTAAGTGAACATATCAGTCAGGGGACAAAGGTCAAATGCATATAATTCACTGTAAAGGATTAAGGAATTATAAAGGTAACTTCTTTTTCTTGGCATTTAGTTGTTTGTCTTAGCTAGTAGCTTTTTGATTTATTTGTTTTCTTTGATTACTTAAAGATATACTAAACCCAGTTCTTTCTTTGGCAGACCTACTGTAATTGAAACTTCAGTTTATTCAGTTGTGAAAAAGGTCTCTCAACTTACATCTTAAAGGGAGGACAAACAACTATTTTGACTAAAAGCAGACAAGCCATTGCTTTGAACTGGATAAACTGTGTGACTTGCAAAGAAATTTGCACAGCTGTTTATGTAGATATTACTCTGTGTTTTTAAATAATATTGTAGGAAGAAGAAATACTTGATATTTTGTCACAACTATTGATTGGCAGTTGGCAGTACAAAAGCCCTATGGTAATAATAGTTTTGAAAGGCTAAAAAGCAGAAGGAAGAATATGTAAGTAGAAACAAACAGTGCAGTGCCTACATTCTTAAAATGATACATATGGAAATGGAAATAAAACCTAGTTGTTTATTGTTCTGATTAGAAATCACAAGAATTGAAAAAAAAGTCTATCAGTGTGCCCTACTAAATTATACCGTTTTGAGGTTATCAAACACATTTGGGCTCTTTAGGCTTCTAGTGCTGTGAAGTATTTCAGACTGGCCTGGAGTCTGACTTTCTGTGATAAATGTGCTAGGCAGGTGCTGTAGTGGAGCGAAGAGTGTTAGATTCTGTTTAACCACACTTATGATTCTGTCTATATTTTTATTAGCATGCTGGATTTCAAATGTCATTCAGAATAAAAAATCCCTGTCTGAGAGCTACTTATGTTGGTGGTAAGAGATAAAGGCTGTTTTAACCATGTCCACGAGTGTTTGTTCTGAATACAAATAACACAACTTGCACCATGAATCTTTTATCTTAGTCTGTGCAACTACTCACTGCAATTTATAAGAAGCAGCAGAGCCCTGTAGAGAAAGTAGGGCATCATGAAGGCAGAAGTAAAATCTGAACAGCCACAACACTCTCTAAGTGCCTAAAATAAAAGCCAAAGTACCTAGATCCAACAACACCATTCAGAAATGTCCATATCAATGTCCCCGAGGGCATCAGCACCCTGACTGTCCCTTCCTAGCCTTCCCTAGGGCCTCCCCTCAGCCTTCCCATGGTCCAGGACCCCATTTCAGTGAAGCCTGAAGGGATTCAGTCCCTTACCAGTGACTCTGCTGACCAGGGGGTTGGGGCTGCCCTGGCTGCCACACCTGCCCTGCTCCATGTCTGCTCCATGGGGAGCCCACATCCTATGTGGTGCCTTGATTCTTGTGGAGAGATGAATTAATTCAAGAACCTGCAGTAGGCCATGAACTTCCCTTGGAGGATTCAGCCCTTGAGGGTTCAGCCAAGAGCAACCGTGTGGAATAGAAGAGGCGATCTGAGTGCTGGCCTCGCAGTTCGGTCCTTGATTCCATCTCCCTGGATTCATCTGAGTTCAAATAATATATACAAGTTGCAGTTCATATCAGCTTTGGAAATATTGATAAGTAGTAAATATTTACAATTTTTAAAAATTTAATCAAATTTTGCAGCTGTTTTTTTTAATCCTTTAGATGTCAGGCAGTCACAGCTATTTTATGAAATTTATGATTTTCTTTTCAAGTTGAAATATGGAATGATCGTGGTCAATAATTCCAAAGTAATGAAGGCATCCTAGAGCGATTCTTGGTAGACTAAAAAGTATTTTTTCTACTTGCTTATTTTGAAGGGGCAAACGCAACCCCCAAATTTGGTCTGGAAATTATTAATTATTAGGTAGTAATTTTAGTTCCTTGTGAGTCAAAGGAAGCCTAAGAAAATAAATATGATGGTTTAAATTATCCTGAAAACCGTTCTTATAATATTTTAACTGTAAGAGATGAATGGTTTATGTGCCTGCCTTGTCAGTTTAACAGCTCTGTAGGCTTCACTAAATCCGTTTCAGCTAGAGGTGGTATTCAGTCATTCTTCTAGTAACTTATGCAGTGCACAATGCAGTGCAAAATACTGTCTTCAAAGTAGCAGGTAGAACTAGATTTGCTTACTTAATCACTGATTTTGGAAAGATTATAAATGCAGCAGAAATAGGCATATGACTATCAAGAATGTATTGTATGAGCTGAATTTTTCTATTTTTCTGCTGCTTGAAACAAATTCCAAATGAAGTTTTACAGCAAATCAGCAGCACAAGGTGTGTTTCCCAACAACATCTTTTTACAGTTCTTTCTCTTTAGTATGGAAGGCCAGTTAGTGCCATCTGTCACATGTTTGTGATATATAGGCCATGGAACAAGGGAATCATGCTCTTAGAGAAGATAATGAAAAAACTTCCCCGATAGAAACATTAAAACCATTTTCCTGCTACGGTCAAAGGTAATTCAGGTGGTTGTAAATTCACTTCCTTTTAAAGGTGTGAAATCAAATAGTAAACTAAATAAAGTTACATTCTGTAACTCTATTGTCACTGTGTTCTCCGTTGGAAGTGCCACAGACACTCTGCTGGAGCCAGATTCCTACAGTTAAAAATTCCCTTCCTTTCAGAATGTGAAAGCCTGTGTTTCAGGTACTGCTGTGGTCAAGTTTGATGCTTGCTGATAACCTTTCTGTTAGTCAGTGTATAGTCAGTGTTTATTAAGATGGTATTGTTTAGTAATATACGTATGTATGTGTCACTGTTTTCTTTCAAGGAAAAACAAAAAAAACAGGTGTAGAAGCTTTTATATCTCCTCTCTTAGTGATATAATAATTTTTTTTGAGATGGATGTTATTCTGATCTGCTATTCTTTTCTTTTTGTTTGCCTTGCAGCTATCACAACTTAAATATTGGTAGCACTAGAGTATTACTGCTATCATCAGTATTTTTACACTAATATTAATGGAATACTGTGAAAATGTGAAATGAAATTACAATGTGACCTGTAGTACAGGATAGCTGATATGAAATACAATATTTATAAACATTTGTGATGATTCTGTTTAAGTCATCTCCTTAATACACAATAGTACTAATCTAGTTTTCACTATACATGTTTTGTCTCTTAAAAAAGCTTGTCTTTCTTTAAATTTGAACTTTTATGTTTTAAACACTATTTGCATTAGGGGAAGAAAAACATGTAAGGGTCTATATAAGGAAAAACAATTACTAGCTTATGTAGGGTTGTGTCATAGCCTGTTTGGAAACAGCAACCATCCTAAAGAGCCCTGGCAGATGACCTCGCTGGTTCTGTAAAGAAAATATTCATTTGGGCACCAGTTCAGCTAGCTGAGCCTGTGAATAGGAAGAAGACACAAGCAATAAATGGTCTACATGGCTTGCATATACCACACAAACAGAACGGCTAGGCCAGGCACGTACTGTCTGTTGGAAGTGTATACTGCCTCTTTGCAGGTGTTCACTGCCTCTTGGGAAGAGTTGTTTTCACACTCCTGATTATGTACCAGTATGTAAGTAGTTATTTAAACAATAGTTTACTTTTCCTTTATATAAAAAAATAATATTTGATCTAGAGAGTATGATCTAAAGTTTTTAGCTTCATATCTGTAAAATTTGCACTAAAATGTTCCCATAAAATAGTAGTTTTATATAAAGGATAATTATTTTCAAAGTATGGTGTCTTAGAAGAAAGTTTGTATTTAGGTAATGCATTTTATTGGTACGTTAGGTGAATTCAATGCCTCTAAAATATCTGAAAAATAATTCTGGGAAAAAGCTATAAATATCAGCAGAAATATTTTATTACGAAATATTTCACAAATTTAATGCTCAGAAACTGTCCTTGAAATCCTTGAATATTACTACTTTGATACATGTGAAGTTTAGTTTCTAATGTGACAGTAAATAATTTTCAGTTAATCTCATTTCACCTAAGTATTGTAGAAATTCTAGCTTGATAAGTAATACTGTGTGTCTACTGTGTATGCTGCACAAGCTGATAACCTTGCAGTATGAAAAATGGACAGTAGTGAGCTGGGAACTGCCTTATTTCAATGCTATTTTCAAATCTACAGAGAATCTGCTTTTTGGGGTATAAGCCCTGCAGATGTAGTCCAGAGTAGAGCAGAGGAGTCATATGGCTACATACAGATTAGAAAGCAGTGTTAGCACAATATAAACTGTTGTTCATGTAGTATTTTTTTCGGGAAGTTATTTTGGACTTAATCTTGGTCAATAAAATGGACTGAACATCCATTAGTGACTGGAGTGCTGTATAAGCAGTCTTGGAGCAAACTTACCTTTCAGCTAAATTGGTAAAGGGATCCATGTTATGCACTGCGAAAAACATAATTCAAAACATATCTTGATAAGTAGGGAAGGTTGCTGTACTTGCTTAAAAAGAAAAAAAATTCATTCCTGATGCAAATGCTATTAGGGATGTACCCATAATCCTTAATGGTGTAAAGGTAAAGGTTTGTTCACTGAGTTGAGTGGTAAGAAGACTTCTAACTAGGCTGATGAGAGTTCTCACTAGCAGTACTCTGAGTTCTTGTACCTGGATTCTGACTATGTGTAGAATAATGAAGTTATCTCTGCAAGAAAGATCTAACATCTAAAATGTTTCTAAGAAAGTAGTTTTGCCAGAGGTGAACAGACAGAACAAGACTTAGTTATAAAGACACCTCCCATCTTTGAGAAGCAGCCTTGTCCATGTGCCATAGTCTGATTTTGTGTTCTGGACTCAAAGATTTTATGATTATTTAAATTCGTATGCTGGATCTTTTCCTATTCCAAGAAATTTACAAGATTCATAGGGCAGAGATGTAGTCTGTGCTGCTATTGCTCCTCTTCCATTAGGTTGTGGATTCTTTACTGCTTTTAGAGGTGCTCCATGAAATCTCCGCTCAACTCTCCCATTCCTTGGAAGGAAGCAACAATCAAACTTTTAGACAATGAGGATTTAGAGTTCTATTCTGCATACCTGTAGAGATTTCGTACGTCACAAATTAAAATCAATGGGACCTTATGTCACATTAGCTTTGGTTCAAAGTAGAATAAGAAAATCTGGCCCTTGCAGAATGTGAGTGTAACTTGCATATTATATATTTATGCATATATTGATGATCTCTTCTTTATATAATCCTAACAGTCTGGCTTTAGTTTCGAGCAAGTGTTTTGTATGATTATATACAAAATTTCTTCCAGAAATACAGAATTAGAATGTTCTGTTTTCTTTCTACTGTGTTTTATTGCTACTTTAATAAAAATTACTTTTTGATCTTTGTTGGTCTTATCCTTTGTCTGCTGTTAATTCTTTCTCTTTTTGTCATTTCCTGACAAATTTTAATTGAGCACTCTCTACAACAATTTTGTTTTCTTTCCACCTGAAATTTAGAAGTTTATACTTTGTATTAACGTAAAATTCCTCATGGACTTCTGCTAACATTTTCTTAGTAGTTTAATTTTTCCCTTCACTGGAAGAATATTTCCATTTCTTTTACCTCATTTGTGTTGTTACTTGGAGGTTTGTGGTCTTGCTTTGCAGATAGTATATGATTATTTATAAATCCTTCTTTCTTCCTGCTGGTTGGATGTTTCCATTCTGAAGTTTACCTTTGTCTTTTATCTCTGCTTCATGGTACCAGCTATCTTCTTTCCTCAATCTGTTTAAGTGAATAATATAGTGAACTCATGCCAAGAAATTGTTCCCAGCTGATTTCCAGGAGAACCTGAGAACATCTTTTAAAACTTGAGTGTGGCTCAGTTTCTGCATAGCCTAAACAAACCTTCTTTCTTGCAAACACCCCCTTTATATCTTTTCTGTCTTCTAAAAACACACTTGTGAAACCACAAGCTTGAGACAACCTAGAGGCTGTTGTCTCAGTGCCTTAACAGCCTCTTGGAATCAGTCCCTTGAGGGGCAAGAGGATCAGCATAGAGGCCAGCATTGCTGGTTTACAGAGTAACAGAGACTATCGTGCATTCTAGATGTGAACATCAACTATTCAAAGTTCCCTGTAATTGAAAAACAAACAAACAAACGGCAAAAACCCCAAACAAAAAACCCGCAACCCCTCAAACTGGTGAAGCTTCTTACCCCAATGGTAGCATTTGCATATCTGTCTATGCCAGCTAAAAAAAAAAAGTTTTTATTTATGAACTGTACCATGGTAATCTTACCAACTTTTTAGTACTTTGACAGCTTGCTATTTTATTTTTCTTATAGCGTTGGGGGTTTTTTAAGCTTGTAAATAGATATAATTGCCTGAATTTACTTTCATTCAGAGAACAAAGTACAGTTTACCAGTAGTAATGTGCTATTTAACATCTGTAATATTTTAGTATCATTGCATATACTGGAGAAGCTATAAATTCAGGAAGAGAAATGTGAGGCAGAACTATAAATGCTAGAAAACTAGTCCCACAGTGATACCTAGTACTCTGGTGGGCTAGGCCAACAAAAACATTTGCAACATTAAGCTTTTATCGCTTGTTCAGGCTTAAGCAAACCTATAATTTAAGTGAATAAAATTATTTTATGGACAGCATGAGAATCATGTGTCACAGGGTAAACTAATGTGGTTTTTTAATTGCAGTTAATTACAACTAAATATCTGTACTGCATTCCTATATTAACCAAATTGAAAAAAAAAAATCCCCAGCAAGTACATAGATCGTTCCAAGGCAATATTAACACACCTTTCAAAAAATCTGCTACATATAGGAATGATCTTTAAA
>WEIV01030705.1:10537-63100 GCA_013390005.1 Calyptomena viridis
CGACCCCACCCGGGGGCGCCCTGAGTCGGCGGGGCCCCGGGGCAAGGAGACCCGCAGGAGCCGGGAAGGGACAACTCTCCCCGGGAGCTGGGGAAGGCGACAGGCGCTGAACCCGCCCTGCGTGGACTCCATTAAAAGTTTGTTGTGGCTCGGCCCGGGCGGACGAGCCCCTGGCGCTGCCCCGGCCCTCACGTCCGCGCCGCGGAGCAAACATGGTCCGCACAGGGTCCCACGGGGCGAGCGCGGTGCTGTGAACGTGTGGCTCTCACACGCTCCCACTTCCACAGGCTGTCGCATCCACCCACATACGGTGGATTTATGCACACCTTCGAGACTTTAATTAATGATACGCACTGTGCAGAGAGAAAAAACACTCCGCAGAAATTGAACTGCCATCAAACAATCCCCAAACCCAACATTTTACATTCTGTAGGCAGTATTTCATAAAATGCTTCTGGAATAGGGAACTAAGGATAGATAAACTGCTAGAAAAGCAGTTTATTAAAAAAAAAAAATCACAGAGATGTAGTTTGGTAATTCTTCAGAGGAGTGAGGAACTCAAAAAAATCAAATAAAAAGACCTCACAACCTTGGAGCCTAAACTGGCTTCGCAACGTGCTCACATTAGTCATCCATCTTTTGAGGCTTTACAACACAGGTCCCAAGTGCAAAACAAATTAAAAAATCTAAGAGGCTGATTTCATTGCACAGAAGAGGTTAGAGTTGTCTCAATACTTCTAGTTAAGAAAAGTTACTTTTTTCTTAATTTTATATTTTATTTACCCAATGCAAAATCGCTAGCTTTCAATAAGGAGATGCAAGACTATGGTTTTGTTTAGCAATCCTGGGAGTAAATCTGGTCTTCACCTCATACATACTGATGTGTTGGGAGCTTTTAGGTCATTCTGAATGACAGTTCTGAAAGTGCTCTCTAAAGCCAGTATCCAACTGGTGCTGCCAGAGAAAGTGAAGATACAACCCACTGGGCTTTGTGATGAGCTGTACAAGCTTCATTTAAAATATTTAAAATATGGTTAAAGGCCTGTGCAATGTTTCAAAGAAGGCTCATCTGTATCTCACCACCTGACTCAGTTATTGAAGAGCCACTGAAAACAGGTTACAAATTTTAAAATTCATAATTTGAATACCAAAAAGTGAGAAGATGGTTTTCCTGTGAGTACTCTTGATCAGAGCTACTAATTAGCTTATTTAAACTTCAAGAGTAAAAAGATAGCTAAACCAGTTTGGGTTTTGCATAGTCTTATTTGGTGACTAACAGATCTGTTAGACAAAGGGGAAAACACCGGACTGTAAGAACTCAAAATACTTTGAGGCTCTGTGAAGTTCTTTGCAACATAAAGAAAAGTGTGTCCTGAGAACCAGAAAAAGTGAATAATATGGCCAGAGTAAGGAAGTAACACCAAGAAACTATTAGGAAATAGTTTCTATTTTGATATGAAGTTGAAAGAGCGGAAATTAACGTAAAGCCTGGGCTACCTGAGTCACACAGTAATTGAGAGAATTTTGCTATCTAATGATAGTAATTGGATGTAATTTGAAAGTTCTCACACACCTTATATCCCTGGGCTACCTTCCTATTTCCAGCAGTACTTCCAGCCTTTGTAGACTCCCCATACAGAGGAATCCAGACCACTACAGATTCATGTTCTTGACAGAATTTCCCATGACTAACAGAGGATAAATTAAACTCATTTATGTGCTGCCTTACCCTATCTTTGGTATCAGCACCAGTCTGTAAATCTAATAAAGCACTTTACTAGGATGATGATGGAAAACAAGCACTGTGTTTAAGAACAGCAGAGATGGGCCAGTGTTACTGCCCTAACATACTTTAGATACTTCTGAAAATTTCACACCTTGTATCATAATAAGGTTGGCAGTTAACACGTTAAACTTTACTATTTCCATTTCCATCTGGCCTACCTCAAATATGCAAGTACCAAGGCAGAGCAAAAAAACAGCCAAATCCCATCTATGTTTGGCAGAAGGTAAGTTTAATTCTCAGATGGTAGAAGGTAACAGGCATCTTCTGCTTTCTTTGAAGTTTTAGGAGTAGTAGTTGCCATCTCTCTTCATATAACTTCTCCCCCCCCAAAAAAAGCCTTAATCACACAAAACCTTTCACAAAAAAGCAACACACAAAAAACTCCAGTTTGGCATTTGTCTCCATTGGAACAGCAGTGAGAGATAAGCACACATCTTACAACTGTAGCTTTTCCACCTTTAAACTTTTCTGGGAAAAGCTTCCCATTACTGCCCCTCAGCAAGAGAAACTATCATGTTTGCTATTTATAATAAGGTTAGAAAGCCATGAAAAAGACAGCTCAAGTACATTAAAGCTGGAGATAAAAGAGATGAAAGCAAAACAGTAGAAGAAAGATGTAAGAGGGACAGAACAGTTATTTGGATACATCACATCTTAGTACACTCTAGAAACCTCCCAGTTCTCTTTTGGAGGTTCTGTGCCAAGATCTCCGTGAGGAATAAAGCAGACTTTTCAAAATGAGCTCTAGCCTAGTACAGAGTCTTTCACATATTTCAGTCTTGATGCAGCCATTGAAATGTTTCAAACTGTTCCAGTTTCTTCCAAAAGAAAAGGGAGCCAATGCAGTAGGAAAATGGAAGATTTCCTATGCAGGAGATACTCTTGGGACAGATGAAGACAGTCATATCCTTCCAAATGCTGCTCAGTGCTGCTTCATGGACAAAATATAGCATTTGACAGTAATATCAGCTTAACTGAAACAACAGGCTTTAAAGGAACCATAGCACAAGGTATCCTTCATAGCAAGTACATGAATTAACAGCACAATACATCCTTGCTCCACCCCTTTTCCCACAAAAAGAAAGTGAGTTCAATAATCCACTGCACCGCTTCCCTGTGAAGTGCTGCCCCGGAAGCAAACAGCAGATCACAGGAAGGCTCTGCCCATGATTCCTCATGCCCAGACTGCTCCCCTCACAACCTTCAAAGCCAGTTGCCTCTCAGCCCACTCATCATCTGCTCCTCTGCCTCCTTCCCTGTTCCTCTGTGTCTCAGCCTAGTTACTATTTGCCTCCCAAATCCTCTCCAGCTTCCTATAGCACTTTCTTCCTTGCCTGTTGTCCAGGTGGGAAGGGACGGGGGTGAAGACGATGTCCTGCTGCACTCACAGCTGCTGCAGTGCTTTCATGTCCCACTTAGCATCACTTAAAATGCTAAACGTTTTGGTACTTTTTGCTTCTTCCTTGCAAAATGTCAGTATCCTCCTGTCCTTCAAACGTCACAGAGCACAAGGGTAAGAGCACACAGGCCCTTGCCATTTTGATTCACTGGGGCTAGAATTTCCCCCTTTCTATTTGTATAGCAAAGGTGAAGGGAGGGTAAAGAGACACATTAAGTACTAATTAGCATACTTTAGTCAAGTTCTCCAAAAATAGTCACTTACACGTATGGTTAGTATCGCTATTAAGGCACCCTGGAGGAAGTGCAGCAACACCACTCACAGCAGCACCCGGGCACTGGGCAAGAACAGCAGGGCTGCACTGAGAGCTGCAGCACCTGCGTCAAGGCAGATGTGGTGGGTTGACCCAGGCTGGACACTGGGTGTCCACCAAAGCTGGTCTGTCACTGCCCTCCTCAGCTGCACAGGGGAGAGAAAATATAACCAAAGGCTCATGGGTTGAGATAAGGGTAGGGAGAGATCACTCAGAAATTACTGTCACAGGCAAAACAGAATTGACTTGAGAAAATCAGTTTAATTTATTACCACAAAGGACAGAATAGGAAAATGAAAAATAAAACTAAATCTTAAAACACCTTCCTCCAAAACCACCCTCTTCACAGGTTTAACTTTGCTCCAAATTTTCTCTAGCTCCTCCCCCCTCTCACATATTCTTAGTTCTCTGTCCAGCAGCAGTTGTGTAGTTTTCTTCTTCCCCTTCTTAAATCCATTATTCTGGTGGTACTGTCGCCATCGCTGGTGGATTCAGCCTTGGCCAGTGGTGAGTCCACCTTGGACCCCGCTGGCACCGGCTCTATTGGACACGAGGGAAGTTTCTGGCAGCTCCTCACAGAGGACACCTCTGTAGCCCCTCTGCTACCAAAGCAGTGCTACACAAACCCAATACGGCCAACATAAAGCAGAATGTACAGGAGTGGGGAAGGAGGGGGAGATCTGCAACCCATGTACAGCAAAGTATGATTTCTGTCAAGAATATGGCTTTTCTAAACAAGGTAGTTCCAATGGATAATGTACTGCTTATTTCTGACACTGAACCCTGAGAAGAAAGACTGAAAGGCATTCAAACAGGGGATCTTTACACAATTTTGGATCATGTTTTTCAGTATTTGCATCATAATGTAGCTGTCTGCTCATACGAGGTGGTCAAGCCAAGGCATCAAGTTTAGGAACTGAAAGGTCAGAACAAACACTGCTGGACAGAACAAGGGAATGCTTATATAAGTGCAGCAACCTGCTAGTTGTCTGTGATAAAAAAGAGTTCCCTGGATCATGGCATTACTGAGTCAGACTGAGGCAGCCAGCAGAATAAAGTTGTGCTACCCCACCTTCTCCCTGGCCTGCACACCCATCTGTTGCAATCACAAGAGGCAGCATCATCTCTGCAATGCCAGAGCCTCTGGAAAGACTAGTTTTACTTGATGAACTAACCATAGTCATTCACCTACAGCAAAATTCTCAGTGGTTTTCTTTGCAGTTTTTTCCCTAGGTGATCAGCCTGTAAGTCTACTGGAAAAACCAGTGGTGAAACACCAGTGGGAAAAGCACAAAGTAGCTTTCACCTTGTTATAATCATCAAGGTCAGATTTTTATTCTGCTTGCAGTGCATCCCAGCAAGCTCTGCTGAGAAAGTAACCACCTGTGCTGTTTCCCACTGAAGATTTTACAATGTGCCAACATGTTTCAGGAAAAAAAAACAAAACCAAAGACATCTGTAGTAAGGATGCAGCCTATTTTAAAAAGCCACAAGGAAAGTCTAGGTTCCTTGGTCTTTGAACAAAACAAGTTCCCATTGCTTTCTTAAGGAAAAGAGGGCTGACTCTCTCAAATGCCTGAGATCTTTTGCAGTCTTATAGGAGGACCTGATTGAATACCAACCTTTTCTTGTCCCTGAATTTTTTTGGACTCCTTCTTTTAAAATTGCATTGTTTCACATTATTATTGAATTTCTGTTTTTACAGCAGCAGCCCTTAAGGAAAGCTACCAAAGTACACCAACATAGTGCTTGTTGGGGAAATAAAAGTATGGAGACACGAGGAGAAATTGGTGGTTTAAATTGTTCTTATAATAAGCTCATTGGTGGAATGAGAGTCCTATTCTATTCCTTCTCCAGCAATAGGGGAGTAGCCCTTTCTGTTGCTTATTTTGCTATTTTGCTTTCTTCATATTTTAAAAAGGACAGGTATGTGACCAACATTTTATATTCCTTTGTCCTCTTACATGACTTTTGTGTGCAGATGCTGTAACCCATAGCATCACCTTTTGAATTTTAATTTGCAAGATTTTGTCTTCACCTTTGTATTTCCCAAGTACCTGTTTCTACTTTATCGAAAGAGTAGAACTTGGACAGTAACTAAGCACTTCTACAGCAGTTACAAAACATTAAACCCCAGCAATATCAGGTCAACAAGTTTGTTGGCACTGAAACCAGTATGAGTGGCCTTTGAGGGCTGTGTGCAATGCAGCAAAGGACAGCAACATAAACTACAACTGGAAAAGAAAATCCACAGAGAATTAAAACTTGTGGGACTAATGAGGTTTGGATGGACATGTCCCTGAGCATCGTGACAGAATTAATGTACTATCTAGCAAATTAAGCTGATATAATGAAAATGTTAAAAAAAAATAAATGAAGATTTCCTCATGGGAATGGAGGAGGCAAGTATCAGTTAGTGACTTCACTACTTTCCTTCTAGAATACAGCCCTGAACAATTTACTTTTACCTTCACTCAGATTACAAAGCAGCACCATGAGGAAAAGCTGCAATGCCTTCTGCCTGTTACACAAGACCCTGTGCCATACATTGTGCCAATTCTGCAAACCTGGTCACGCTTAAGGTTCACTGCATACGATGTAACCATGTGCCATGAAATGGTCTAAAATCACTCTGCAGCATGCAAGAGAGGGCGTGTTAACAAGTGCTGGCAGAGTACACTCAGAAGTTGATTTAAAGATGGTAATAAAAGGCTGAAAACAACCTGTGCATTACCTGATTCTTTAGGCATATCAAAAAAATGAGTCATTACTGGGTCTAGCCACATATAAGGGCAACAGAGCAGGAGTGCACTTGCTGTCCAAAAGCACGTTATTATCCTAATAATACAGTGGCCTGCAGGCAGCCTCCTTATGCTGTATTTCTCTACTGGATCTGTGACATTGAAATTCTGAGATAAATGTTTACAGTGCAGCAAATTCTTTTTTTGGAAACATTTGAAAGAAGTTGGAGGAATGTATTGATGCAAGAGTTTAGGCTCAAACTAAGACACTTCAACTAACTCAAAATGTCTCCCTACTGGTTTTCGTAAACCTTGTGCCATACCTGGGGGAAAACAAAACCTGACTCCCCTTTTATCCTTTGGTGTATGATATCAAGTGGCTTTAAAAATTTGCAGTAACCACAGCTGTCTACTTGGTGCTTTTTTCTTTCAGATAGTAAATACTTAAGCATACTTGAAAGCTTTGCTGCTCACCTGTTAAGCAAATACATAGCAAACAAGAACTGCAGTTCATTCAAAAAGAAAAAAATCATTCCATGGTCATCTTCGGCACAGTGCAATGTCTTCTAATGCAAGGTATAGGAAATTTGCTCCCTAAATGCTTTCTCAGTCTTGCAGAGAGCTACTCCATGGCTGACAGGTCCTTCCTGTAACTTCCACCAAAAAAAAAAAAAAAGTATTTAGGTCTTTTTTCTGGATTTTCCATTTTATTGCCACCACCAAATGCAAGACTGGGATTAAGCAAGGGCTGAGTAACCATATAGGACTGCTAACTGTTTTCATCTTTGCATAATCACTTTAATCATCATCAGCTTGGACCAGATTCAGACATGCTGCAGAAAAAAAAATAATCAGAATTTTTTCTCAATCCACTGAATATCCACCAACAGTTGTCAGTAGCTTAGATGGGAAAAAACAAATTCGAAAGAGTATTGATGACAGTTCTTCATTTTTATTGGATGTACATCAGCATGTGCAAATACTGAATATTTCTCTACAAAACAGAGGTTTGATTAAGGAGAAAAGATGTTTTAAAGTAATAATAGCTCTCTGCTGGGCTCCAGTGACACCTACTGGTTAATAAAGAAGTTGCCAAACATTTCTTGAAAATGTAGTAGCATTAATTTATGCACCTGCCCTTAGATCACTAATAATTTTTTTTTTTGGCACCTCAGGCTATGAACCATGTTACAGTCCAGTGATAGAGTTAGTGAAACAGTGGTTTTGTTTTTCAAAACAGGATTTTGACTTCACCTGATTATTAACTACTTGAAACAGCATTTTTATCACTCTAAAGGTATTTTCAAGTCATACATTTTGCTACTGGCAGCAGTAGATTAAGATAGGCCAGTGGATTTTAGGCTTACTAAAGTAAACCGGGGCATGTTTCCAATGATTTGCCTAGTAATTTCATTAATATAACTATAGTCAAAAAGCAAATAATTTAATGCATCTCCATTTACATTCAATTGCATGCCTTTTAGCACAAATTCCAAAAATGAAGATCTCATCAGGACCACAACTGGCTGAGCTCATGGCTTTGCTTCTGACACAACCTTGCTGTTTGTAGTGCTGAACTGGTTTGTCACAGCTGTGTCAGTTTGGTAGGTGATACAGATATTTCTGAATGTAACTTCAGGAGCACTTATAAAAGAATAAACGCCAATAAACTCCCTAAGTGCCACAGGGGCACTGTGATTCAAACAAGGTATTTCCAGTGGCCTTTTAGCAAAAACTGGAACAAGCACCTCTGTCTATGGTGGAAATACAGTTGCCATATTTCTACATGCCTTTTGACCAGATAATGCAGCAAAGGATAACCAAATTCTTTTTAGATACTTGAGATTTATTTTATTTATTTATTTTTTTTTTTAGAAAAAACAAAATATTATACACTACAAGTCTTCCAAAAAATCCACATGATGCAAGGTTTTACCCACAGAATATGGATGCAGTTTGCATAATGTACATTCAGCTGTACCATATAATGTACCACAGCTGCCAGCTGGAACATGCAGAAGCACCAAAACAAGCAAAAGCAGTCTTACTGCTCTGAGCACCAGATTCATCTCCCCATCTACATGAGGCTTCACCACGTAAACTAGTTCCGTGCATGGGCATGAATATTTCTGTTTAAGATAATCTGTGATTGAGGGATTTCTTCTGATGTTGACAGGGAAATAACACATTCAAAGTTTTCAAACCAGTCTTGCCAAACAATTGGCAATAACCATCAGTGATGGAGATCTAGCCATTCACATTGCTTTAGGAAACTTTGCCTTTGCTCTCTGTCAGGCTTTGAGTTGTCTCAATTTCGTGTCTGAGACTGAAGTACTTTCAGATGTGGCCAAACAAAGCCACATGAAGTTGGTTTTTTTTGTCCTGAAAAATCCTTCTTTCAAGGAGCTTCCTGTCCAAAAGCCTATTTTGGGAAAGTCTGCCAGTCTCCAGTGCAAACTGTCCCAAGACAAGAAAAAGGCTGTATGGAGTGGTGAGTCAGCATGGCAATGAGCTACCACCACCACAAAACAGCAAAGCTCTCCAAGTATCAGCCCAGGCATCTCAGATCAAAGAATGCAGAGATTTTTTTGAGTACCATGCTTCAAGTCGAAAAATCACTCGTGACAGAACACATCGGTCAGATTTGCAGAGGCAGCAATATTGTTACAAGTTACAGGACAGCAGACAGACAGGAACAAGGCAGCTTAGTTCTGTGGCAGAATACTTGCCAATTAAATGCTGACCCCGATACTCAATAACAAAAAAGCTTCTAAGCTAGACTATAAAAAGAACAATTTCTAAAGGAAGTGTAAAGCCATTTCTAAAAGTCAGGCTAGACATCTGTTAAGTGACAGTTCAAAACTGATTTTTACAAACGTGGCCATAATAATGACTTCACAAACTTGTGTACATAATTAGAATAAAAAGATATAAGAGAAGTTGCCATATGTTGCAGCTTGAAGAACTGGTCAAAGAATGTAATTGTTTTTAAACATGATGCATTAAACTTCATCAGAACAGAACTATGCATGAATCCCACAGAAACCAGATGCCCAGCTGTTACTCTCTGGCCCCCTGCATTCAGACCCTGGCTTAACCACAACTTCTGTGAAGTGCAGCGTCAGGCAAACCGATAGGAAGTCGTCATGGTGACAAGCAAATGCAAATAAAGAGATGCATATAGAAAGAACAAGTCCATAAAAATCAAAGAGACTTTGTATTCATACCTTGATTAAGCAGAGATTCACAGAATATAATTATGATATCAGGATTAATGCGTCTCATAAATTAGATCTTAATTTCTCCAGATGTGGAGCAAAGATATTTAAATGAAATTGAGGAAAATCCATCCAGTCAAAAATAAGTGGGAAGCTTTTCTTGGCAAATGAGGGAAGCCCAAGTAACCTGTTTCCAAGTTTCCATTTAAACCCAGTAGTTTAAATTTCTCATTATTTCATAAAAGACAAGCCCAAAGATATCTTTTATGTGAACAGAGGCTGTGCTGTCTTCTTGAAGCTGCAGGCTTAGAGGCAGATTTTTCCTGCAGCTGCAGAATGAAGTCAACAAGCCCACTCTGTTCCAGGGTTGCTATTCAGAACCTTTTGGGCAGAAATGAAAGTGGATCACATCAATTTCATGCTGGTTTTGCTGCTTTACAAAGATCTGAGCAGCCGATGCAGAAACGAATCATGCCTAGATTGCAGGAGAGGAAGATATGTCCAACTCCTTAGGAAAACAAGGTATGGGAGATTTAATCAAGTACAACTTTTACAAGTACATCTCTTACTTCAGAGGACTTCTGGTGCTATGGCAATGGTTTTGTAAGAGCCGACTTACAGACACTGAACTCCATGAGCAATTAAACACCACATGAGTAGGGCCCCTGTATCCCTACTGGAACAGATTTTACAGACATTGGCTTCTGTCCCTGTCGGCAGCACTTCACCTGTGGCACATGTAGGTTTTTTAGCACTGTGTTCTGCATCTGAAATTACTCCTGAACTACAATCCAACCACACTTGTTTTATAATATGAATGTAATAATAATAATGAGAAATTCCAATGGCAGACATAGAAAAATCTTTTCAGGCAGGCAGGGGAGCAAGGTGCTCAGAGAAGCTGTAGTTCCCATCCTTAAAGGTTTTCAAACCTAACTGGAAAAAGCCCTGAGCAATTTGGTCTGAGCTTAGAGCTGACCCTGCTGTAAGGAGGAGGCCAGATGAGAGACCTCCTGAGGTCCCTTCTAACAGGACTATTTTATAATTCTATTATAAACTGCATATCCAAATAAGAGCCAAGTGATCCATATGCTATTTGAAATGGCATATATATACACACATACTGATACCCATACATTAAAATATACCAACTTCAACTCTGTAATATTAAGAGCTTGAATTAGAGCCCACAGCATACCTCATTCTTTGTAACACCAATGCTGTAGGTTAGGATGGCTGCAGTGCATGAATAGAAAACACAAGTCTCAGCACCCACTGGGTTATTCAGATCAATAGAATAAGTGTGCATGGTTAGGCACTATTTTTGCAGTAGTCCAAGGGAGAGGATATAAAGAATTAGTAGCAATTTGGAGGTGCTTGGATTGCCTTTGTTTTGCCACTAGTTAAGAGTAAACCTTAGCATTTCGGGAGTTAAGAGTCTTGGAAGACAATCTTGGTAAAAAACAGCTCATTGAATAGATATCAGAATGACTGTATTTAGACTTAGCCATGCTGAGATATGAACTTATAAAATTAGATAAAAGTAGAGGCACAACGGAGCTAGAAAAGCAAGCTGTTGCAATGGAGTCTGTCAAAATCCTGTTACTGAGCTTTGTTATATCCTTGTTTTTAAAGGCACTCAGCAACCCCGAGTACATTCATTTTATACTAAACTTATGTCCTGTTTATTTGTACTGATTCCCCATCTTTCATGCTAACCTCCAGAAATCTAACCTGTATTTTTCTCTATAGCACAAGGAAGTTAGAGTGAAGCATACCTGCTAGTAGCATTGATTCATCCAGAGTGCCTTCAGATTGGTAACATGGACAAAGAACAGAACTTCAAAATTCAACTGGATGGATCGCTGAATTATAACCTTTGATCTTCTTCAGGCCATACTTGTGTTTCCCTGATTGCAGCTAAAGTCTGATCTGTTACAACTGGCAAGTCCTCCTCCATCCCTCCCAAAGTAGCAACTGTACTGACTTGGTTGGCTGCCACACCTGTAATGCAGGCAGGATGCCTGTGGCCCAAGTCTGCACACTCAGCCTAGCTCTCCATCAGGTAGAGACAGGACTGTAAAAGCCTGAAGTGCCATGGTGTCCTTGCTGCTGGCATCCAGACTGGGCAGATGAGAGCAAACTGGAGCAATTCCAGCAATCCTGCTCTCATATCCCTCTACAGGAGACACTCGAGAAGGTGCAAGGCAAGCACAGATCTCCTTCCTTTCTGCTGATGTTTTGTTGTATTTAAACATGTTACAACCAACATTTACTGTTCTCCTCGTTGGTAAGTTATGAGTCAGGAGACTTCAGCACATTTCTTCCTAGAGAACAGGGATTAAACTATCAGATCTTTTCGCTGACAAGATAAACAGCCAGTCTCCCAGGAAACAGATCTATTCCATAAGATGTGAAAGAGGACAGATTTGCACTTCTGATCATAGCTACCTGCTTGTTCAAATACTTGGTTATATGTTTATCCTGAAACCTAACAAAGAAACACTATTTTACAAAAGTATTATACTTCAGACCTGCTCAGCCTGAGGTAGTTCATTCAGTTGAATTTTGAAGTTCTGTTCTTCTATGTCCAAATTAAGATTATTCTGCATCCAGAAAGGTTTTTCATATTACCATAACAATGGCTGCACTACATTAGACCATCAATTCCTTTAATGCAATATCCTGCCTAGGAAATAGTTCAAGAACAGGACAAACATGTAGTAGTTCACAATTGGAAAGCACCAAATTGGCTCTGCAAACTGCCATCCCCACCTCCAAGTGCCCTGTGCTCAGATACAGTGCAGCTCCAACATTGGGTCAGGCTCAGCCTCATAAGGGCTTCCTCCATTCGAGTTCAGACCCTCCCACTGATCTGGCTGAGTGGGTCCAAAATCTACCATGTAATCCTGAAGGATGTTTTAGGTAAGCCTCACTATGTTTCATGTGCCTTGCTGATCTGGACCCTGACTCAGCTTTCCCATTAGACCTTGGACACACTTCATCACTATGGACTTGTCTAGTGATAACTGTGGCCTGCCAAAGTCTTGTGGGATTAGCCATTTCGTTACACCTGCCTTGGATCATCTTCAGCTCCTGGCTTGCCTACCTTTCAGCAGCTTACTCTTGCTGCTCCCTGACAGCAATCTCTCTTTGGAACAAAACGGGAAGCTCATATCTAACCTAATATAAAGCCAAACATCAATTTGGTAATAATTAAGGTGAACTGGAAGAGTCCTTGATGAATGCAATTCCCTTTCTCAGGTCCTTCAGGCTCCATTAAGAAAGCGTAAAACACAGGCTTTCATATATTCTAGGTACAGAAAAATTTAGGACAATTGGCCCATAAAAGCAACACTTCAGAAAAACTTAAGATCAAGCTTCTCTGCAGCTTTCTTTACACATCTACTGGTGGTAACCTGCTGCATGCCTCTGGCACCTTATATGGGAAGTCAGATTCAGTAATCAGTAGGAAACAGAATTAGCAGTGAAGGCAATGATATTCATGCAGTGCAATTTACAACAAGGCATCTGTCTGTGCATGAATTAGTATTTTCCTTAATTATCTGTAATAGGAAATCCCAAGATTCTCAGCTGGCCCTGTCAGTCAATATTAACTACAGACTTGGAAAATTATATAAAAATAGAAAGGAAATTGAATCCTACAGAGGCCGCAGTTGCACCTTACAGGGAATGCAAATAGAACTTCACTGGGAATGGCTGTATTGGCACCGTTGGACCTCCTTCACTGCAGAGTTTGCAAACACACCACGCAACAATACAATACGACATCCAGGTAACTTGCAGCTCTCATACAGTGTAAAAAAACTACCAGAGACAGAAATATTGATAAAAGCAGCCAGTCCAGAGCAGCACATGATGATTATCCACCTATGCTTACCTTTTAACATGCAATGGTTTCTCTTTTCAAGACCCTGAAGATTTGATCATAAAGATGATGCAGTCCTGCAAAGAACTGCATAAGACATGCTCCTGATCTTGCCTCGTTGAGGAAATTCTGCAGTTGCTGTTCTTTAACAGCAAGGGATCTATTGTTCCTTATGTCAGATCTGGCTGTCTAACAGCCAGTCACTTGCCACAAAAGGTATAATCTGCACCTAGTAAACAGGGACTCCAAGGACTTGGCCTGGGGTAGGATTGTCCCTCAGAGATATTAGGTGGTCTCACTTCAGGCTTCAGAGTACAGCTGGCACAGACATTCCTCAGACTGCATGACAAAGTCTATCTGTAGTTGCACAGGTTCAAGAGCACCAGTTATCAAATACAGCAGATACAGACATGGTCTACAGACTTCCAGATCAGCCAAGCATACTTGTCTTCACCGAGCAGCAGCTACAGAAGACAGGTCATACAGCATCCTCCTGCACAGCCATAGCTGCAATCATCATGGAGACAGGGAGCGAAAATCAGCAAACCAGACACTTGTCCATTAGTCTTATATAAAAAGGAAGCATGCAGTCATTCCCATGAAACAGACTGAATGAGGAATGATAATCTGCTCGCTATTCCTCTGGCATTTCACATCCTCATCCATCTCTCCTTACCACACTCCTTCTCTTCCTTTCCTAAATCTCCTGTATTTTCTACTGTGGCTTCTCTGATATGTTTAAAAGGAGAATGGAGGGCACAATAATGCAACTGTGCTTTGTCTCCATCACTGTGCTTAGCTTTCATCTAGCTAGATACAACTCTACTCTGACTAAATCAGCAGAAATAGTTTAGGTTTATCTAAGGCACTGGAGTTCAGTGCATTTAAAGGGAAGCAAGAACAAACAAGTGAATAACTAGAGTAAGAGCTTTGTTTCCTCCTCACAGGCAAATCCTCAGGAGGAAAAGACTAGCCCAAAACCCTCCACCACACCACCACATTTCTTGGCTTCATACAAGCCAGTCATTCAAATCAAGCTTACGCCTTCCCACCAGCCAGCAATCTTCAGGAAAGGCATTCATCGCCAGGTGACTGCAACGTATTCAGGCATTATTTTATACTTTATAAAAATACATACATTTTATAACAATACATTTCTATGTTAATTAAAAAAGGGGTTTTTTCACCTCCAGAAGACTCCCACAAACATTTGATTTCTCTTTCAGGAGAGGAAGTAACTCAAGTAATTATGTTCCAAAAGAGAGCACAGTCAATCCTCTTCTACAGAATTGCATTTACAGTCAATTACTTATTAACAGTACATTGTGTCATGCTGACTTTGAATATCTAAATCCATTGTTGCTCCCAACCTCTTCTGTTATATAATTTGTGGCTTGGAAAATGTCCATGTAGGTCGTAATAAAACCACAACAGCTCTAAATATCAGTGGGAATTATTTTCGTTGAGTAGCTTTGAATGGCTCTGCTTGTTATACAAGTGTACCTAAGAGTTACACTGTAAATATGTCCTAGTGTGGCAGAGTATTACTCCTTCCAATGTTTGCAAGTGCCTATGTATATTTAATATTTACTTTGTAGCTTACAATCCATCTGTAATTAAGGAACATTTAAGATAGACATGAAGCTAGAGGTTTTTCTACACGCAAAAAAGAAATGTTCTTAATTCAGATTAAAATAGCTACTAAAAAACCCCCTCACTTTTAGCTCCAGTTTTCTACACACTTTAAATAAAGGCTCCTAGACAAAGTTAATAGCCAACTTTTCATTCCTTCTCAGGTATTTTATTGTTATCTTTTATATTATTGTCACCCTTCCTTGGAAAAAACTCAACATGGCAATCTGTAACCTAAAGTTCTACAAGATAAAGAAGTTGCACCTCTCCCATGTATGATCTTGTTCTCTGTCAGCGCAGGACTGCTCCTTCTGATACTGCTATGACAAAGCTACACACTTTAATTTACACTGAAAGTATGAGAAGAGAAGGCAGGGTTCTGCTCTGCCAAGGGCTGTTGGTGTTGCAGAAGGGACTACAGAAGTGCTTCCCACAAAGCAGAAGACTTTGAAGCTTTCCAAGAGCAGGTAAACAGATCATTGACAGACTGTGGCACTGCCTCCCTAAGGGAAACACCAAGGTCCACTGGTGCCCCCGAGGCTCTTGCCTTTAAAAGGGTTTAAAGGGTTGAAGATAGTCTCCAAGGAAGCTAGAAAACAGCATGAAGGCTAAGGGCGAAGCAGTATCCTTGGAGATACAACAGCCTGACATACTAGGAAAACTGGTGATTTAGGTTGAACATTAATTTCAATGACCATGGTTCCATGACAGATTACATATCATATAAACTGTATCTAGAACACTGTTTCAAAAAAAAAAAAAAAATCAGTGTCTTGTAGGGCAAAAGTAATTAAACAAGAAACTCCAGGTGACCTATAAGAGGGAGGTGGAAGACTAAAAACTGCATCAGTAAGAGGGAAAAAAAAGTAATTTTCCTGCAGGGTCCTCCTCTGTACTGATGCAAAAGAAACACACTTAACATGTAAGTCCTACATTGAAAACAGATTCTCCTGTCTCAAGAAGAGAATATAATTTTCCTTCCTTGTCTTTTCTAGACTATTTGATAGACTCAGGCAGGGTTGACCAAATCACTTTAAGTATCTTCTATAACAACACCTATGATGACCATCATTAGTATTTCTGAATATTAGTAAACACTTTCCACATGCTGTAAACATCTGGTCTGCTTTGCACGATTATGCTGCAGAGGCAGCATCTCCTGCCATCGTCCTCATCTGACAAGGCTGTACCCGCTGCACCACCAGACCACCAGCAGGCAGTCAGTCATAACCAGCAGCTACAGCTCTGCCTTCAGCTTTGTCCTCCCTCAGCAAATTCATGCCCACAGACAGAGAATTTACTACTGACTTCCTCTTTAATAGTGGCCATACAGAAGCGGAATTTTTTTTTTCTTTCTAGAATAGTCTGTTTCGAGGACAGACAGGCCTAGACAAAGCTGGGACTCAGGCAGCCTCTGTTTCTGCTACAGACTTCCTGAATAGCTTTATGTAAGTCTCAATTCATGTCCAACTTCTGAGCTACAAGAAAAAGATAGTAGTTTTGCCTTCCTGCCCTTTTTGTCTTTTTTCTGTGTGGTTTTAGGTGGGAGGAAGCCCTCTTTTTTGACACTCTTAGAATGCAAACCTGCTGACCCTTGCAGTCTTTTATAGCTTCCCACTAAAAAGAGCTCATTCTGTGGTGAGAAATGTGACACTGGGGAAAAGGGAATGTTATTACTTCCCTTTCCTCAGTAGCTTGCTTTATGAGAACAGCATCTGGCATGGCAGGCCTCTCTCATAAAATGTGGTAGGACTTGACTGGAGTGGTCACATTTGAGTTGTAGTTTGGCCCATGGTGCACCATAACAAACCTTCATCTTTTCACATTTTTAAGATAAGACAGAGTTAAAATACTCTTGCAGTAATCCACCACCATATGGATTGTCCTGTCATTGTTATACTCCTGGGATTTGACAACAGGGGCTACATCAAACACCAAATAAAGTAGAAGTCCTCACTAAAACAATTGCCCTGTAATTGCTTTCTGAAGCAGTAAAAGCAACCCAAGCCACTCTAAGTCCTGAACAACTCAAGTAATTTAATATGCATATCCAAAGAAGCCAGAATAGAGCTGGATCATCACTCATGCTCAGCTGCCATCAGCTGTCTGTACTCACTTTTGGCGTGCTTCATTTTCAGTTCTCTGAACTGGTTCATTGCACAGAAAGGAAGAACAATACCTTTAAGAAGCAATATGATAATACATTACATAAATGACAAACTATAGGAACAGCCTGAAGGGCACTTGAGAAGAACAAGCAAAGAGATTTCTGCAAGTTGTAAAACATTGCTAGCAGTAGCATTAATAAAAAAGTTCACATTACATAGAAATGCAGTCAGTTAAGATGCCCGAAAGCCACACAGATCAGTTCTATAGCTCCTGAGCTTCATTTTTTTCAGGGTGCAGTAAGGATCAGCTGTTCCCTAATAGACAAGGAGTCAGGCATAGTAACAAATCTGGCAGTGGCCACAGCAGCTAAACAAGACATATCCAGAGAGAACAGCCAGGCTTGATCAGGTGAGCAAACAAGTTGTGGTAATAGTGCAAGTCCAAGGTCAAAAGGGAAAACTGATCTACGAATCTAATCTGGTCCAGTAAAAACAACTAGGAACAGACATCGCTTATTAAACAGTTAGCAGACCCCAGAGAAATAAGACAAGACAAGCAAGAGATAAAGCTAGAGAGGCAAGCTGAATATCAGGACTAGAATCAATATTCTGATAAGATTATCACTAAGCTAGAGATCAGCACTCCTACAGTAGAGCTTAGACACTGAAGGCTCAGACCGGAGTTTAAGTAGCACTCCTGGGCCAGTGGGCTGGGGAGGGGGGGAGGGCGTGGGAGGTGTGTGTGTGTGTGTGGGTGTCTCGGATGAGGTCAGTTAAGGTCATTACGGCCTTGTTGCTCAGGCTTGACACATTTAATTCATTTATCTTAAGCAGGAAAAAAAAAGCAACACAATTCTTCAGAGAATTCACAGCTACACAAACACTGTACTTGCACAGTCTAAGGATATTTTTGAGTAATTATACTGTCTCATCACACAACTACACAGGTCCCATTGCTCTTGCAATTTAATTTTCAAGTGATTATTGGCACAGCTGGCTTGGCACGTGACTTGTGCCTACACAGCATGTGATCACATTTCTCACAGCCCTGTGACAGCTCAAAACATTTTTCTCTGCCTGTGCTCACTGGCACCCATTTGGTTTCCTGTCTGGAAAATGGCAGGAGCCCCACAGTATGGGCCTTGAACCAATGTGGCCAGTTCTCTTTCCTTCCAACTGCTATTTTAAATAATATCCTAAAATGCCTTGTAGAACATGCTACATGTATACCTTCCCCATACCAGGGATCATTGTATATCCAACACTGAGACACTCAAGAGCACAAGGTAGTGCAGAATCTCAACTATTATCCCCATCTATTGTGGGTTTTTTTCTAGTTTGCCTATACCATTTGCTATTTTGCTATGCAGAGAAGATAGAAGTAGTAAACAAAGTCACAGAAGAAAGTTAGCACAGCACTACGATTAGAATAGTTAACATAACTGAAAAGCACTGCTCATCAGGAGTAACCAGCTGGGAGTAAGAGCTGTACTGAGGTCTCCATTCTGCTTCCACAATCCAAACTAGCATCTCTGCATGGTGCTTATTGTATGGTGTTGACATGCCCTCTGTTCTGTCCCTGATTCAGAATACTCATTTTCTCTGTTGATAAAATGAAGGGGAAGCATGAGCAGCCTCATGTCTATTGGATCTGACAGCTTGTTAAAGACCAAGTTATAGAAAGTAAAAGAGAAGCTGAAAATCACGTAAGTATAATTCACCTCAGGAACCTGAAGAGAAACCATAGTGCATTTAAATACAACGTGAGAAATACTTGCGGATGTAATTTAACCTTGTGTGATCAAGTCGTAATCTTTAAATAGATACTTTCTTTTTATCTTGGCGAGTCTAGCAAGAAAAGGTAATAGCTATATAAATATTAGCAAATCAGCTACTCTCAGGGGAAGGAAGATTGCTTTAAAATTGTCAGAGCCTTGAGCAAACTAACAGGCCTTAATTCCCCTGAGCAGTCTCACTATTGTTTACACCTACCCCTTCTGCCGAGGAGCTCTGTTTAGCTCAGCCCTGGATACTCCCTTTCTTCTTATCTGCAGGCATGCTGCTGGTCTGTATGTCTAGACCTGCTGTGTTACCATCTTTTTGGTCTTGGTTCTGGCTTCTTAGCTCAACTTTAGACCTGCTCCCTGAAATGTCTTGCCCTTATTATCCTCAGCAAGTCATGTCTTAATATGCCTTCTCAACTTAACATTGGCTCTGCCTCATTGTCTTCAGGAGCATAAATAAAGGGCTGGAGTCCTAGCTGCTCTCCCTCAACTTGGCAGCTTCCTTCCCAGGTACAGTAGGGCTGGGCTCTAGGTCTCTGTTCTCCTGGTTGTGCTGCTGTGTCTGGTTTCCACTCCCTTGAGGAGCTGCTGACCCTTGGCATTTTCTGATACAGAGCTTTTTACACCAGTTTTACTTCCTGCAAATCATATTTCAAGTACTTCTTCTTGCATTCGTATTCGTATATGAGTGGTACCAACTAGATAAGACTTACACGAATGGGCTTAATTCAATAATACTAACACTAGTGATCCATGTCTAAAAACATTTTATGTGAAAAGAGCTTGATTCTTTGATCCTTGCTCTCAGGGACCTTTGAAGACTAATTCAGACTATTGCAGCCAGCTTTGTTAGAAATATTAGTTTTAATTTAAAGCCTCATATTCAATTTTATTAATAATATATTAGCAAAGCATTCCTCCCTTTATATCTGTGAAGCTCTCATTCACGTTAGAAATCACTGTTGTATAAACTGCAGTGATTCTTATATGAAACTCAAATCGGTGTTAATCCTTTATCCACAGATAAAATATTAATCCTGTAATACCTTAAAGCAATTACTAATAAATTACTAATTAATAATATTAATACTAATAAATTACTAATTAATAGCAATTGCTATTAAGTGATATGTAAATAAACAATTTCATCCTTCCTGGTATGCACCAAAGTAAAATTCTCAGCATTCCCTGTGATCCTTAAACTTTACAAGATTGGAAGATCTAAGGTCTCCCTGAGTTAGTCAACTGCTCTGTATTCCAGGGCTCAGATGAAGGTAACAGGGCTCACTAAGTATGTACAAGTCTTCTCAATTTATAATCTTAAGTGACAAATACAGAGTAGGAATCACTGATGTATGTTATCCTGTGCTGATTTATTGCATCTAAAAACTGCTTCTGGCAAATGCAACTGAGAATTACTTCTACTGTTCAAGCTAAAGTCAGAGCTCTTGCAATAAAGCCCTTCTTAGGAAAGGCAGTTCATGTTCCAACTTAATTTTTCATGAATTGGTCTCTCTCATATAGCTCTAGTTTTGTGACAGTGCCCCAGGATCCTTGACAAACAGACTAACTACTGCTCTTTTCGCTAATTAGAATCTACAGATAAATTGGACCATACCATAGTATATTCTGAGCAAGAATAGAAGCAATTGTTGATGCTTACTGTGAGTTATAGCAATTGTTCTCAGTCTTTCTCTGATGAACTAGACTGTCCATAAAGCTGCCATGAACCTTGGTGCAACTCCCAACTGAGGAACTTCCTTACAGAGCAGGAGTTCCTCACTGGTGGTTCATGTTTCAGATATTTTATGTCCCAGGTCTCCAGATCCGTACTGTCAGAATAGTCAATCTTTTCTCCAACAATTAAGAAATTATTTTGCTGCTGCTTTTTCCTCTTGCTATAATCAAATTGATAAGCTGGCTAAAGAAAACATGTATGATTGTATGATATTGTTTCTTAATAGCTGAAGCACTTCCAGTCACACTAGAGCATGAGGCCTGAAGAAGTAACAGAAACAGTAAGTGTGTCATAGTTACAGGGGCTGGGACTGGTTTATTGCTATGAGGGTATAACCAAAAACTGTGTATTCTATACCCTCTATGTCATTCCTGATGGGCTGTTAATGATAAATCATTGGTAACAGCTGCCCAGAGCACACTTCACACCCCAGGCCACAATAGATAAGGAAAGAGATCCATGGAGACATTAACACCTCCACACACAGCTGGAGGGGTCCTCCCTGCTAATGGGCCCAGCTGCACTGATACTCATTGTTTAATGTTCAATAGACTGCGTTAGATTGTAAAACAGATTCTGTAGTAGTTAACTAAGCAGTTCACAAAGCTCCTCTTAATGCTATATGTTTAAAGAAAATATCTCTGTTCTCCTTATCTAACTTCTAAAAACAAAATGATGCTGGTTTTGAACTAATTTACAAATAACCAGATCAACATCTATTTAACAAAACATCTGTATTGATGAAATAGTTTCTTTATAGAGATATTCTTGTAGCACTGGGTGTGGAATTTTTTTAAACTGTTGATTTTTTAAATTCAACTAGTGCATTATATGCAGCACCATGCAGTAGTGTAGGGGAAAACCATATTTCCTTGTTTTCATCCTATCATTAAGTAATGCTATCCTTTTCCATGGAGGCTTCCTTCATTACCTCAAAAAAAGGGCCTAAGTCTGCACCAAATATTGCTGGGGAAGCTTTTTAAAGCTTTGCGTATTTGTTAGTTTGCTGGGTGTGCAAAGAGCTCTTGAACACAAAATTAGAGTGGGACTGGCAGGTGTGAAACTCTGGATTACTAGACTCTGATTAGTTTGTTGTAGGTATGGTCCACCACTTCCTTGTCTAAGAAAAATAACTTTTATGCTTTTCCATTTTCCTACAAAACTATTTATTCTTCCTCAGAGACTAAAAGATATTGAAATGAAAAAAAGGATAAGTAAGAGAGGAATGAGAGATACAGCTTGGGAAAATGGAAAGAAATGAAGGGTGAGAGGAAGAAGAAAGAAAAGTAAGTTGATTGGGGTGTGAAAAAGGTGACATCACTAAGGCAATATTTATAGTGCAACAAGAACAGCATAAGCTGGGTAAATGAACCACTGCTTGAATTCTTAAGCTTTCAAAGAACACTATTTAAATAGTTCTGAGTGTGATATTAGGAGACCATTTTACTGTTAACTTCTTCCAGTTACACTCACAATTTATTTTCCAACCCCTGGGATGATGCCTTCTGCACTAGCAGAGTGGTGTGTACAATACTGTATAAAATTATTCCTCTCTTCACATACAAGCTCCTGAAAGAACATGACCCCATCCAATCCTTACCATTATGGGATTTAACACATGTGATCGGGGTAACTGGTGCTCTTAGGACTAAGAACTCATCTGAGAGTTTTGCTCTTACCAGAGTATGCTTTAGTGGGCTACAGTCAGACCTCTAGAGGTTGAGTGCTGTTAATTATTCACTTGTTTGAGGATCTATGTTCACCACTGAAATGAGCATATCAATATTTACTGTTGTAGTGTATAATTAGTATGTATTTCTATATTCTGTACTATATTGTTCTGTTACACCTCTAAGTTGGTATATTCTGGTAACTCCCCTGCACTTCACCCCAGATGGTTTGTCCCCTCCCTTCTCATTGGCTGGAGTCCCCTATAAGAATCACAGACCGGAAATACAAAGTGCTCTTCCCTGGTTGCCTCTGATAAGCTTGGACCCTCCATGGGGCTCACTGCCCCTGGAGTGAAATAAACTTATATTATATACAACCACAAAGAGTCGCCTGCTCTTCTTTGTCCTCCGTTCACTAGCCAACCCTCGAGGGAGTGCAAGGGCACACGCACCTCTTGCAAACCCTGAAGCACCTTCTGAAACGGACCTCCTGACTGGAAGGGCCCCCTCCTATCTGGTGCCCGATGGCCGAAGCAATGCCTGGGCTGAAGAGGGAGTGGGGCAAGCCCTGGGGGTGGCTAGAACTTAGCATATATTTTAGTTTTAGTTACCATAAGCTTTATATCATTATTAGGTTTGATAAAGGTTAAGTGGTCCCAGTTACATTATCGCACTGGTTCTTACAGACCTTCTGCAATCTTATTTTATACCTTTTTATCTATATCTGGAAACTTGCCCAGCTTTTGAAACCAGTTTTATAAATAGAATTTGCATTAGCAGTGAATTTAACCTGATTTGCTATTTCCAGTTAGTTTAGTTTTTAAGTTGCCTTTTAGGGAAATGACAACTCCTAGGCACAAAAAGGAAGGGACCAAAGGGATAAAACAAAGAAAAGCAAACTACTAGTGGGACCTGAAGTTAGTACATCTTTAGAATGATGGAGGGAAGTTCATGATCAGCATTTGTGTTAAGTTTTGGAAGTCTCAGGTATCTGGTGGTTGCTTTTAAAAGTTTCTGATATAGAATGTACTTTTTCCAGAAAGTGATCTTGGAATATTTTCCTCTCTTCTGGGTGGTGGGAATGAGAAAGATATCTCTTCCCATTCTGTTTGCATGCTACTCGTTAAGAGGAATATCTGTCTTTGGTGAGCAAGGCCTGGAAGAGACCTTTTTCATCAGCTTTGGACATTCAAAAGCCATTCTTGTCTGCAAACACCTGCCCTTCCAGAGGAGACCCCTCTTTGAAGAGATGATTGCTGTGACAGACTCGCTTTACAAATTTGTAATCCTCTCACACAAATGTTATGCAAGAGCCATTAGGAAGATCAACATTTTTCATGTCAATAGAAATGTATGTAAGAGATACATTTGACTCGATTTAATAATCTTATCACAGCCCCTGCAGCTTTTTTCCTTCAGTCTAAAGACTAAGATAAAATTTGCAACAAAACATTCCTGTAATGGAACAGACTTCTATTGTCTAGATAGAGTAGATAAAATTATTTGTCTTTTTAGATGGTATAGTATATGTAGTATAGTATATAGTTTAGTGTCTTTTTATATAGTATTTGTCTTTATATATAAAAAGACATACATATACATATATATACATATGGGAAAGGTAGCAAGATGGCACAGTCAGTGTATTTCATTATTTTCCACTGGTGCTAGTTAGTGCTTTACTAAAGTCTCTATATCATTGTCCCTTTGCATAAGACAGTTCAACTAGGTATTTTTTACTGATGTAATCCTGAAAAAATCCTGAATATCTGCATTCTTTCACAACCTTTTTGAAATAAAAATATTTTTAGTTTAGAGGCTTCAGGCAAAAAAATAGTGAAAGGAACCTGTCAAGAGACTTATTTTGACAGCTCTTTTCATGCAAAATATCAGAATTTATGCTTTTCATATACTTGAAGATATAATACTGGGTTTTGCAGAGGCAAGATTCTCTGACTAGTGGTAATGTCAATGTTCATGCAGATTGCTTTTAGTAAGTAAGCTTCCCATACCAGTAATGACTTTTCAATTCCATTAGTCTGTTATGTATTATTGACTTCAAGCATTACTGATTAATGTTGTAAGTAGATTTATTTCTGTTCCTAGAGAGTAAAGGATTGGCACCTCTCTCAGATGAACGGTGTGTTGCTTTAGACAGTTCCTTGCTGTGCCTCCTTCCTCTGCTCTTGTCTGATCCCTGTGCCACTGTACTGTTCTTGCCTTTACTACATTTTTCTAATACTTAGTTAAATGTTAGGTGCTTTCCATCTATAATATAATACCTTCTATGTAAGGAATTTGCACTGAACTTTGGAAAGTGTAAAGTACTACAGAAATTAAAAACTCATGCATGTGCAGCAGCGCTTTTTGAAAGTTAATAAGATGGTGTTTCCTGTTCAATGCTCCTTCCAGAATGTCTTGGGGTGACTTTATGATGTATCCCATATCGCCAACTCTACATCAGGAAAAATGAATCTTGGGCCTTTCTGTGTCTTTAAACTGGGCCCGAGAGCTGAGACAGCAGCTTGAGGAGGAAATTTCCAGCAAGACCCCTGGAATACCCAGGTCCCAGCTGCAGAGCCTTTGGGTTCATTAACACTCCTTCCCACAGCTGCCCGATATAAAGCTTGAAAAAGGCTCCTCTGGAGGGGTGCTGGAGAGAGGATAAAGAGTGGAGTTTCTGTGTTTTCCTGGGACTTTGGTTTCTTTTCTTTGTTTCTGGACTTGTTCAGGACATTAGAACATTGAAACCTCACTGGGAGATGCTTTCACCCGCCTGGCCTGGGGGGGTCCCCCATGTTTTCTCCTCCGTGGCAAAGGAAGAAGGAGATCATATCAACAAAAGAACTCTGAATCTTCCAGGTTCTCTCTTCCCACCGTGGGGGAGGGGGAGATGCGGCCTCGTTTTTATCAGAGAATATTTATCTCTCTGAACATATTTGTCCCAAACCAGGACACAGAGCCTGTCTCTGCCACTGGTCACAAGCTGTTCTGTCCCTGCCTGCTACAGCTCTCCAGGGATCACAGGCTGCTGCTGGCATTGCAGCAGCTCCTCATCTCACCACTTCCAGGTTCCAGATTATTTGCAGTGCCCAGGTATGTGAGATTACTCAATACTGGATTTCCCAAGTTTCAGCCAAAGCAGTATGGTGAACTTTGGGCTTGTGACCACGCCCTATAAAACCAGATCCAGCTCTTCAATCTCTTGAATTCAAAGATTACGAACATCAGCTCCTTTTATCTTCTTAACTAGTAACTTATTGCATTGTATATGTTCTTCAAGCTACCATATACTCTGCACTTTTGAATTACTTTAAATGTTGAATACCTAAACTTTAGTCATCAGCACCTTTGTTCAGTACAGGTTATATAACTTTGGTTGTTTTCTGCAAGATATTCTATATTTCTCTGGTAGCTTATGTCCCTGTAGAGCACAGGCATTTTGCTCTTTAATAGAGTGTATAGCTCATCCACCTGCACTTAAGTCCCTCACTATTTCAGTTGCACAGCTATAATAATTAGACTTCATGTTAGGCTGTTAGCACTGATAATCTACACCACATTTCAAAGTCATGTTTCTTTAAGTACTTAAATGGTATTTTGGGGAAATTTTACTCAATACCAGGTTATCAACTGTCTGTAAAATTTGGTCACTCAAATTAGTTCTCATTCTTGAGAATATGCCACCTCCATCAGCTATGGGACACAAATACAAAGATCACATGCCTATGTAAATTAAGACTTGGGACTTTGATATCAAAGTGTCTGTAAAAGAAGAATCATAGAATAGAAGTTTCAAGTGTACCTGATTTCATGTGTCTACGTGGTTGTTTTCTGTTAGACCTGTCACCTAATAGCCATTATTTTTCTGCAAGGAGATGGAGTGAAGCACTCTGTATGAAGTAGAGCAGAAAGTTCCTTAGGTGGAGACAGGTGGTTAAAAAAGGTTTTCCTTCCTGTGAAGGAAAAAGATTGAAATTAATTTAACTAAATGAATAGTTTCTATCTTTTGATAAATAAATCAGTCAATGTAAAGTTGTATCCTGAATTTAAACAGTGTTAATCTTGTGCCTCATACAATTCTAATGATAAAAAAACAAATTGCCAAGAATTCCTCAGAGTTTAGTGAGATAATTACCCTGCACAAAAGACCATCAACATCTTTGACTCCTACATATGTACTTCCAGAAAAGTGCATTAAGTGGCCTCACAATAAATATATAGGTGAAGTTCCACAACCGGTGCTCCAAAATGCAGATGCACAGATGATGACTAAAGGTCTAAAATACTCATCTCCCTGTGAGTAAATGTTTCTCATAGACCAATTTCTAATATGACCTCTCAATACTGATCATTAAGCAAAACTTGCAAAACACCTCTCAGTTTGGAAACATACGTTCATAACTCTACTGACTACCAAAAATTTACAACCTGGCCACAGTGAAATGGTTGGAGAATGAAAAATAGTTACTCTTTTTAAAGTCTCCCCTTCATTATTTTTCTATGTTCAGAGAATTGTGAAGAGCCTTTTACTGCAGTAATGTCTAAGAAGCAAAGCTAAGAAATTCAGAAGCACCATGAAAGTGCAAAAGCCTAGAAACAGCAGTGATTAGAAACTATTCCCAGCATAGCTACTGTTAAACTGTGTTATATTTCTAGTCCTTTTCAGCCCCTCGGTTCTTAAACCTAGTTCTTATATGAAAACCACGTTTCTAAATCTTCAGCTAGTCATTCTGGGTTCTTCACTTGCAGGTGTGCCTCTGGAATGTGTATCTGAGTTCTGATCATCAAATCTTGAAAAACAGAGCTTTTAATAAGGCTATTTAATGCAATTTTAAAAAAAAATTTCCTAAAATAGGTGAAGCAAGAATTCATTTTAAGAGGAATAATTTCCAATTATTAGAGGAAAGGAAGGAGAGGGACTTTGTGTCTCAGCTGGTTAATTCTGGCAACTTTTCTGAAAGGCACTTGCATATCATGAAGGGAGTTGCTAAGCTGAGCTGAAAACTAGGTTTTTGTAGTGTGACTGTGTTTAAATTATACAAAGCTTTCTAAGAGAGGCTGTGTTAGCTTTCAGATTTTTGCCCATGTGCTCAAGCTAAAGAGCAATTTGCCTTGGACAAAAATAACTTCATGGTTCAGACTGTAGCCTTTCTTTTTCCAGACTTTTATATTGACAAGTTGAAACTACATTCTTCCTTACATCCTGAATCCTTTTACAAACCCACAAAAGCCCCATCAATGTTTGATTTAGATCATTGAAATATGGTTTGAGAAGCACAGATTTGCTGAGCTGCATACTGTGTGAGGCTGAAAGAGTATTTTCCAGAAATCTCAGCATATTCTTGCACTCCTTCCTAGCATGCTACTTTTAGTCACTGGATGTGGTGTTAGATGTTTGGGCTGACTCAGAATGGCCACTCTCATAGTCTTAGAGGTACTTATTAAATACCACCACCTTTCTCTAATGAAACAGATAATGCAAAATAATAAATTTAAAAAAAAATCCCTCATGAGATTGCTGCGGTGCCTGCCTCAAGGGATGCACCCAAAACTCCTCTTCAGCCCTGACTAGCTCCAGCCATCCGGCTGAGGGGCACCGAGCAGGAGTGGCCACCCTAGAACTCAAGGTCTCTCACTGGGAGATGACCAGTTCAGAGGTGGCTGAGGCTCAGAGGAAAAGTGCCTTCTCCTCAACCTCTTTGCCTTTGGTGTTCTGGGTGCAGCTATTGGAGGGCAAGGGATTAAGAGGGACTCTTTGTGGTTAGAAAACAGGAAAACAGTTTATTGGGGAAACTGACCCCTGGAAAAGCCAACCACAGAGAGCCTTTGCTAGCTTTGTGCAGGGGTTTAAATATGGGGACAAAATTAGGGGAGGAGAGTGGGAAAGGACCTATGGGCATCAAGGTAAGGAGGGTTTAGGAAGGGGTTACATCATAGAGAAGCCAGTGGCCTGCAACTCAAACCTATTAGCTGTCAAGGAAGCAGGACTGACATGGAAAGTTCTGGAAGGGGAGGCGGAGTCAGGATACAAATATGGTTTTGGGATGGAATAACTTTGGGCCAGGGGAAGGGTTTAGGAAAATCAGGAGGAGGATACAGAACAGGAATGTACAATTGTATGGGAAGGAAAAGGGAGATGACCAAGCAGTCCATTTAGGGATAAACAATGGTTTACAGAACTGTACAGAAACAACATGACAAACATAATAAACTGCAGGTGCACACCACCACATGAGATCTCGTTTTAAACTTCCAAAATGTCAGAAGATTCCAAATCCAAATTTAAGATCTTAAATAGATGGTCAGATGATAAATAGGTGTTTAGGGTGACAACAGTGCAAGGTTGTAAGACTCTGTATTTGAGTGATAATTTATTAAGAATTTAATTAGCAGGAAGACTTTAGTAGTGAGAATTTAACAAGAATTGGAGACTCAGAGTTTGTCAGGTACTTGATTGAGCTGAAAGAACTTAAGTGCCCTGAACAGTCTCATCTGACACCCCCCTCAGCCCCCTCTACCCACGGAGCCAGGCTGCATTTAAGCTTAGGCCTGAGCCTGTCACAGCTATGCCTTGCCCATCCATGGGTCTCACTCAGCTGGTCCTGGTAGGGTCAGTCCTAGTACAGCTGGTTTCAAATTGCTGCCTTTTGCTTCCAAGTTTGCCTCAGGCTTGCTTTGCTGGCATGGACTTGCCTAACAGCCCAGACTCTCAGCCGGTCCTGGCTCACCATGTGCTGTGGGACAGTGCCCTGGCTGGCAAGGCTTCTGCCCTCCTGATTAATTATTGTCTTCCTTGACCTACAGAGCAGCTGGTCTTTGTTGTTCCCTGATGTAGTCTAACACCCTGTATTGGGTTTCTGTGGCCAGGTTTTGGTAGTGGGGGGGCTACAGGGGTGGCTTCTGTGAGAAGCTGCCAGAACTTTCCCTCCTGTCCAGCAGAGCCAAAGCCAGCCAGCTCCAGGATGGACCCGCTGCTGGCCAAGACCAAGCCAGTCAGGAATTACAGTAATGCCTCTGTGATAACAGATTTAAGAAGGAAAAAAATTTATTGGGGAGTTGAAATTTGTACCCAGAGAAGAGTGGAGTGAGAACATGTGAACAACAATGCAGACACCAAGGTCAGTGGAAACAGAGGGGCAGGGGGTGCTCCATACACCAGAACTGAGGTTTCCCTGCAGCCTGTGGTGCAGACCATGGCAGAGCAGCTGTGCCCCTGCAGCCCATGGGGGACCACAGGGGAGCAGAGATCCACCTGCAGCCCATGGAGGAGCCCATACTGCAGCAGGTGGATGCTGGAAGGAGGCAGTGACCCTGTGGGAGGCCCATGTTGGAGCAGGGTCCTGGTGGGGACCTGCTGACCTGTGGGGAGAGAAGTCCACACTGGAGCTGAATTCCTCCTGGTAGGACTTGTGGCCTGTGGGGGACCCACACTGGAGCAGCCTGTGCCTGAAGGACTGACCCTGTGGAAAAGTGACCCACGTGGCAGCAGTGTCTGAAGAATTGTTGCCCGTGGGATGGACTTATACTGGAGCAGTTCATGAAGGGACTGTCTCCCCCGCAGAGATCCCACAGGAAGCAGGGGAAGGACTCCTCTCTCTTAGCAGCACCAGAAACAACAACTGATCATAACCCCCATTTCCCGTCTCCCTGCACAACTCGGGGGGAGGAGGTAGAACTTGGGAGAAGTGGGAGAAAGGTGTTTTTAAGATTTATTTTACTTCTCATTCTTCTGCACTGATTCTGTTACTAATAAATTTAATTAATATCCCCACTTTGAGTCTGTTTTGCCCATGACAATGATCATTAAGTGATCTCTCTCTCCTTATCTCAGCTCATGAACTCTTAGTTATATTTTCTTGCCTCTGTCCAGTTGGAGAGGGGAGTGAGAGGGCAGCTTTAGTGGGTACCTGGCATCCAACCAGGGTCAACCCCCTATACACTCATATTCTATTCCTAAGTTCTTTCTTTTCTTTATTCTTAGTTCACTTACTGTAGTGTTTGAACACCTGCCTGTTCAACCTTTTCAAAACATCCCCATGAAAAAAGAAATGCTACTCTTTCTGCTCTACAGGTATTGAACTGAGGTTGCAGCAGAACCAAGTCCCTTGTTCAATTGTCAAGAAGTTCCTCTGGAGAATGAGGTCTTGCAGCAATGGAATCAGCAGAGTGAATGGAAAAAATACTTCCATTGTCTTCCCACCGTAAAGCAGCTCCGGAAGGCTTGTCCAGAAACTAGAGTCTGTCAGGTAACAAGTGTTGCTAGGAAGGAATTTTGGCATTTGCATAGCACTTGGAAACTCCTTCTGTGTCAGAATCTTCCTTGGGTGATTTATGCTAGCTTTCCAGTTGCTTTGTAATGGAGAGCCCTGATCCTCCAGCAGTAAAAGCTGAATCAGTGCAGCCATGGTGACTTATGCCATCCGAGGAGGGGATCCAATATTAAAAGAACAGAACTGCTTAATACCATCAAAGGATTAGACCTGAATGTATGTTCTGTGGAATCCTATTTTGGTCAACTATAAAATGGAGTCCTAACATATAGTGTTCCTTAAATGTGAAATGTTTATGCTCAGAAAATAGGTTTGAGTTTCTTTGGTATCTAACTTAGGACTGCTGCCATGACTTTTTTTTTTGTCTTACGGAGTAACCAACCATNAGAAACTAGTGCCCCCTGAGATTACCGCAGTTGTCTCATGATAGTAACTAGTTCTGACTGCTGCCCAAGGATGTTTCTCTCTGAACTGCAAAATAAACAGCACTGTTCTCTCACTCTAAGAAAAATCCGAGAAAGTAAATGTGCCACGAGTCAATGAATTTGAAAACAAAGAGATGTAGTAGACTTTTAAGTATGTCCATAGTCAGGAATATAATAGTAACAGTTTGTACTTATTGCATAGTTAGGATGTTTTGAACTTATCTTCACTTAAACTTATGAAGACAGAAGTGACTGGATTTCTCTTTACCTCTTCTCCTTGACAGTTATTATAAGTAAACACTGAAAAACATGTAGCATTTTCACCCCTTGTGTCAAAGGCAGCAGCAATGCATTTGTTTAGTGAAATACTATTTGTGTAGTAAGGGCCAAGGTTGAACTTTTTGGCTGAATAGAGTTTTGTTTTGATGGGGGGAATGAGAGGATGTGAATAATCAGTAAATTACATTTTGTAACTGAAGCTGCAAAAAGGGGTAAAAACACACAAAGAATATCTTTCTGTCATCAGGGGAAAATGCCTCTAAGTGTCCATTTTTTGTGGAGGTGTTCTGCGGTCTGAAGTCTCATTACTGAAACTCTGCTTAGAAAAGAGCACATTGATTTTCTCACTAGGGAAAGAAGTAACTGGATCATTCACTCAGAAGTGAGATAAGGCCTGTCTAAATCTGATTTTCCTCATCATGATCCACTTGTTTATTCCACATGGAGAGATCAGTCACTCCCTACTAGTGACCTTCTTAACTTTCAGTTTGTACAAGAAGGAAACTCAAGGAGGCAAGTTGTTAATGTGTTTTGGTGTTTCAAGCTCATTTGTAGCCATCTCAAAGGAGCAGAAAGAGTGCAATTCCCAGCTTTCCCCAGCACATATATTAATTTCAAGACATTCTTTCAGAGAAAAAGTCTTACAGTAAGTAGAGATGACATGTTTCTCTGTTGTGCAGCAAAATTGCCACCCAATTATGTTTTCATGGTTTGCAACATCATCTGCAAGTCATGACCAGGAATTCTGTAGAGAGTAGGCAGAATTATAAAACCAGAGTAAAGTGAGATATAGTGGTTTGACTTTGAGGATCATTGCTAGTGTTTTTTATCACTTTAATTTATATAGGTTTGCTTTTAAGATGTTTGTATATTCAGAAGACTTACTCTTTTGCTTTTTAAACTCTGAGAACAATCTTCAGATGTCCACATTTTTATTAAAATAAAACCGATTTTTTATTGTAGTTGTACTGAAATACTTGTCAATTCATCACCAAAAGAATTAAGCACAGTATATGTTTTAAGTGAATTCATGGCACTACCAGAGCAAGGAAGCCCACCATGTTTGTATTACTGTCATACTTAGAAAAGTTAGGCAAGTCAAAGCATTATACCACCATAGAATAAAAAGTCTCTGCTCCAAAGAGCTTATTATCAAAGTACAGGGAGATGAGAAATGGAGGTGTACAGGCAGGAAAACGGCAGGTCAAATCAGACAATACAAGTCAGTGCTGCCAATAGGCCCAGCAGGCTCTGTGTGCCTGCAGCTTAGCTATTGTCAGTGTCTCTTGTTGTCACTGCCACCAGCATGCAGAACTGCATGTAGACAAGCAAATCATGCCTGTTGGAAACTGTGTTCAGTGAGTGATGGAAATGAGCATCACTGGCTGACAGGATGAGAGAGCTGGCAAGCGAAAGCTGTCTGCAAGATGATAGGTAAGCTGGAAAGAGGGAATCCATCAAGACTTTTGGAAGTGAAAACCAGCAATATATGTCTGATTTAAGAGAAAAGAATGCTGAGGGGTTGTCAGAGAAGGGGATGCAGGGCAATAACAGTGAAAGAAATGGGCTGGGAGGGGACAGGATCAAGATGAAAGGGGCTCAGACTAAGCTGCACATTGCCATGCTGGCACACGTGTCCTTGTCTGCAACCTCGTGATAACTGCCCTGTGCATTCCGTTAGTTAAGATTGGAGAGGAAGGATATAGCAACTGAAACCAGTGAGAATCCAGAGGAGGCGTTTAGCAGAGTAGGTATTACTATGGGCCATACTGCAGAATTAAACAAAGAAGAATCTGTTCATTTAGAGGCCTCATGTGAACAAGTGGGAAATCAGAGTCCAAGGTGATAACAGGCTGGATGATGGCCTCAGCAGAAGAGCTGATAAAGAAATGGGCATATAGTTTTACACTTCTGGACATTAAGAAGCTCTGATTGCAGAACTGCAGTGGATTCTCTTCTAACTTAAGCGTTAGGTCTGTTTGATCTCAGACTTTGTGTGAAAGGTTTCTAGTTGAAGCAGGGACAAACTCCTCATAACGTCTCTGTTCCCAGTGGTCATTACAGAATCCTGCCCAAATCTTGAACACTGTTGTAGTCTGCTCCAAATCCTGCTTCAGCTGCTGGCACCTTTGCCTTGGGTACGACACTTGTCACTGAAATCTCTTACACACTCAGCTAAAATATCCTCTGACATTTTTAATTCTCACTCACACTTCAGGCTGTTTTCAGAAACAATTCAAATACAAGATTTTGAAAATTCAGTGTTAGTGAGTGGTCTGTTTCATCCTTCTCATCCTGTCCAAATTCTTGAAAGCTGGGCATAGTGTCGTCTAGGACAGCAAAAGAGGGCACCTGCAATAGCTGTGAGTTGCTGAGACCTGAGCTGCAGTCAGTTATAAAACTGCCTGCTTATTAGTGCAGTAACAGAAATTTCTCCCACCAGTGGCTTGACAATCATGGTTTGTTGGTTTTGATTGGTTTTTTTTCCTACAGAACCACTGACTGGCTAACCAGAGCTTCCTGGAGAAGGGTGGACTTTGCACAGAAGTTAAGCCATAGGAGACAGGAAAGGATGAATGTGAAAGCTCAGTCCACAAATCAGGGTAAGAGGGTTTTTTTGGAGGCACTGCAAATCCAAATTAGCTAGTCTGGAGAGCTCTTTGTGTGACTACTTTGCCTTCAGACTTGGTGGGGAAGGTCAAGAGGGACAGAGGTGGGTTAACCTTTTTGCCCTACCTGGTCTCGAAGCCATAAGCCACTAGAGGAAGCTGGAAATACAGCTGGGGAAACTGAGGCAGAACATCTGTTGGATTGTGCCTTGCCATAGAGTGGCAGCCTAATGCCATTTACAGAGCTACATTAATCATGGCTAATCTTTGTGAACGAAGATATGGGAAGGGNGAAAAAAACTTGGTTTTGTATGGACTTTTCTAAACCATCCTTTCTGGTCTGGCTCTTCTGTATTTGGTCCAGCCCTGGGATTCTCACTCTCCTGCTGCGGCGCTAAACAGCCCAGTGTTAATGCCTGCTGGTTGCACCCTACCGTTTGTGGTTTTGCTGTTCACCATAGATCTTGGCTACCCTACAAAATTAGAACTACCCATGAGGTGAATTATTCACTTCTACAGCAGAGCACTAACCACATTGATTTTATTTACTGTTTTCTATTTTCTATTTTGTCTATTGATTTCTGAGTAGTCCCAAGGGTATGGGAAAGGCCATACAGAACTTCGTACTCAGTCTAACAAATTTATTTACAAAGGGTCTCCTTGCCTCCATGTCCCCTTGCCAACTTGCTCCAGGCATGAAGAACTAAATTTAAGTCCTATGATTAACAGAAAACACAGAAGATATATATTACACAACTCTACCCCTGCTTTGTTATTTGGGGTGCCAAACTTGCAGTACTCTGTCTGGGAACAGCTAAGAAGTGAGAGAGCTCCCACCTGACAGATCTTAAAAGGTGTCAAAAGGCAAAAAGAAAACAGACGGTTGAAACAAGATTTTTGTATAAAATGAGCAATCAGTTTTCACCTGCATATTTAAGCAGATAAGTTTGTTGCAGGTACTAGTACAAAAGTTCATCCCTAAAAATGTTTTTAAGGGAAACATATTTTCAGATTGGCAGCCAGTGACAAGCAATACCACACCAGATACTCAGGTACAGCAGGGACCATGTAAGGAAGGCTTACACAGATGGACTCAGATTTTGTAGTGTGATATTGCCTTTTGAAAGGCAGATACTGCAAATGGACAGGCACTCAAGTGAAAAATCAATAGTTCCTCCCTCTACCTCATCACTTACAAGAAGTCCTAGCATGTTTAGAGGGCAAGCAGAGCACATTTTGATTATAGCATTGTCTTCCCAAAGATATTTTCAGGAATTATCTGAAATAATTCATCCACATCACAATGAAGAAAAATAAAATCACTCAACTTACTAGAAATACCCAACAATTTTGTGCATTCCTCATTTGTAGATGCAGACCCGTATCTGCACTCGAAGAAGAGTAGGACTTTACCTTTCCATTTCTAAGTAGTATATTCCTCTTTCCTCATGCTGGCCTTGGAAAACTAGGTGATCTTTCAAAATTTAAGGAAGCTCGGGTGAACCTTTGTAAAGATGTCTCAAAGTCATTAATGCCTGCCTGACCATACGCCATGTCTTTTAACTCTTCTGGCATTTCCCAACAGCAGTCTGTTTATCTCCATACCATACAATGTGTGCTCAGTAATAAAAGCTAAGAGAAAGGAGGAGGCAGAGGGCATTTGTTATTACAATGTTTATCTTCTGGAATAACCACTATGCCTACTGAAGCCCTGCTTCCTGGGATGTGGGTGGGCATCAATTGCTGGTGGGAAGTAGAGAATAAGTCTTTTCTTTTCCTATGCTTCTGCACACAGCCTTTGTTTTATTAAACAGCCTTTATCTCAAGTTGCATTTTTTTCCATCTTATTTTCTCATTTCCCCCTCATCCTGCTGAGGAGAGGAGGGATAGAGTAGCTTGGTGGGCACCTNCAGAGGGCATTTGTTATTACAATGTTTATCTTCTGGAATAACCACTATGCCTACTGAAGCCCTGCTTCCTGGGATGTGGGTGGGCATCAATTGCTGGTGGGAAGTAGAGAATAAGTCTTTTCTTTTCCTATGCTTCTGCACACAGCCTTTGTTTTATTAAACAGCCTTTATCTCAAGTTGCATTTTTTTCCATCTTATTTTCTCATTTCCCCCTCATCCTGCTGAGGAGAGGAGGGATAGAGTAGCTTGGTGGGCACCTGGTGTCCAGCCAGAGTGTCGAGTCTAAAACTGGGAAGGCTGTTCTCACCATAGTTCAATGTGACAGAATTCTGAGAGATTAAATCTGGACAGGTTTTCTTTCCATAAGTGACTGGAGGGCAATTCAGACCTTGCCATAAGCCAGGTGAATGTCCAGCATGTTTCACACACGAATCTGTGGCAGAAATGTTTGAAAACTTTAGGATGAACAGGATGACTTTGGAAAGCAGCTGGGGTCACACACTGATACATTTTCATTAGGCTTCCCAGGAATACAACAGAGGTAAGGTTTTGGTATAGAATGAACAAGGGAGAGAGAGGCCAAATTTCCCTCCAGATGCCCAAGTCTAACATTCTGATAACTTTAAGTGAAATAACCTTACCTATAAAGAAAAACAATTATCACTCAATAAACTATTTTGAACTGTTGTTTCTGGTGTAACACTGCATGCAAAACAAAGCAAACCTGAGAGAAAAAAGTTCTGTGAATGACTTTTATGTCTTTGACTTCTTGAGCCCCAGGGACAGAGAATGAGGTGTCTCATACTTCACACCTTGTGCAGTTCTAAGATAACTCCTCTCCTTCCATGGAAGCTGAGGCATCACATATAAAACAGGGCAGCTGAATTACCTCTAGCAGTTGTCTGCAATAAGGGATCAGACAACTGCCATCATATAAGAATATCTCCATTGGACGTGAATCTTAGTGTTGGCAACCAATTTTCAGAAATACTTTCCCCCAGCTTCAAGTGCTTAGCATTCACAAAAAGCAGAGTCGTGAGGTGAGGGAAGGATATCAGGGCAGCAGCCCTCTTTGGACTAGCATCTGCTTCTCACTGGGAAAACTTTCTCTCCTTTATACTTCATATTCTTTCATAATACACTCTTAGCAGCTGCTGAACTAATAAAATTAGTCTGTCTGGAAAGGAGTGTATAACACCACCAAATCTAATGAAGCAAAGAGACACATAGCTTTTATAATGCCTAATTTACTTTAAAAAAGACTGCATTGATTCCATGATTTGATTACTTTGCCAAACACATTACAGGCTTCCCTAAAAATGCCAGAAAATTGGATGATTTCAGGCTAACTGGAAATGAAATATTTTCAGTGCATTGACTTGTAGTTAAGATGAGAGGAAAGAAGAAAGAATAAAAATATCATCTATAATCCAGAGAAAAGGAAAACTTCACATGCAAGCTGTAGGTAAATGGATTGAGTGTTGGCATTGTCCAAAACTAAGACATAAAGCGGAAAACTAAGAGGATCTAAGCAAAGAAAATGAGAATGCCAAGTCAAAGATCACATCTGATCTAGTATTTATGCTTGTCTCAAAGATTATATGTCTCAAACTTTACGTCTTGTCAGTTTTACAAGATCAGGATGTAACTCCATACAACTTGTTTGAACATAAAGTTCACACAAATGGGAGATCTCCCATTGTCTCCTTTCTCTACACATCAGTCATTTCAATGTACTTTCTGCTTCACTCCCTTGATAAGCTCTATTTGAAGACAGTTTAAGCCTTTGACAGTTTGACATGATGTCTTTCAGTAATGACATCTCCTGCCTCTTTAGTACTAAAATGCAAAATTACCTTCCAGAAAGATCCTGTCTCTCAGAATGTCCAACACCATTGTTTGCTGCCTCGTACTTCCAGTGCGTTGCATGCAAGCCCTGTGTATGCAGGAACACAGAGTGATGGATTTGGAGTTCACAGCAATGTCTTTTGAAGTTCGTACCATTAATGTCACACCCACCATTGCCTTGATATTCATGTGTCTGATGTCACACATAGAGAAGAGGGGAAGAGCACGCTCTAGAAAATTACCATATAATCTCAGACACTGACAAAGTTGAAACTTGTCAGTCAAACAGCAGTTCAAAGGCTGTGTGCAGTTTGCCACAGCTGGCTTGGTTGTGTCTACCAACACTGCAGGACAGGGATACTCCATGAAATAGCCCTGCCTTTCATAACAGGTCTGCTAACAATTATTTTTAAGATCTCACACTTTGAGAGCCTGTAGACTTTAAGAAGAATTTCCTCTGCTTATGCCTGGTGACACAAGGTGATCACAACCTTCCTTAAATGACTACCAAGGCAAGGGAATCTGCAGCACTGTAGGTGAGTGCCTTTAATGAAAGGCACAGCTCCCATTCATGCAAAGAAATGCAATCCCTTTTCCTTCGATTTGTGGTTAGGTACTGCAAGTGCTACTTTCAAGAAAGGTACATGAGAAAAGGAATGTGTGCAGCGCTGGGGGAATACAGTTCCCACCATTATTATCACAGCCTTCTCACAAAGACTTCCCAGTAACAGTTCTCACCATCTATTTTTATCACCAAATGCACTGAAGCTCATAGCTTGCATCAGGGTCATTTTGATGATGGGTGGAAGGCCTAAACTCTGTGATATCTGGGCTGCAATATCTGCTAGAAGAGCTTTTTTACACACTGTGGGTAATTCTCTATTGCAATTAAACTTCACTTTACCACAGAATAGACCTTCAACTGGGAATACAGCAATTCATACCTCTTTGCACAGTGCAATGTAAAGCTAGATTTGTGGGAATTAGAATCTGCTTGTGTATACTTTACCTGAACACAACTAGAAAAGGAAGCAGGCAACTCTTGAAACAGGTGGATACTTGCAGTTTTCTGCTAAGGTATTTGTGTGCCTTTTTTTTTTTCTTTTTTTTTTTTTATTTAACTAAAGAGCAGAAAAAGATTATGTCAGTGGGTTTTATCCCTATGTTTTGTTTATTTTTAGAAGTGGACCAACAACCATGACCTAAATTCTACAGGACAGAAGTGCACACAAGCACATTGTTAAATATCAGAATCTATTTGAGTTGTGACAATTTCAGCAGAACTGTACACATATATCTTCTTTAAAAGCAGACTACAAAAAATTAATTCATCAATACTGTGAAAATGAACTGTAAGGTCTAATACTTAAAACAGATAGTGAACTGAGTATTTTAGCTTCTTTGTTTTCATATTGAGATAATGTGGAAATAGCATTAAAATTCAGACATAAATCTCTCAAAGGCAAAAAAAATATAACAGCACTTTTAAGTGAGCATCAGTTCTATACTGTTATTACAGGGCAGCTGGAATCAGGATGAAACAAGCTTCAAACTGAGCATGTGCGGACTCTGCCCTCTCCTGTATTTAAATGGAAGCCGCAGCTGCTGCCCTTTGCTAAGCTGGAGATGGACTGAAACAATCTGAAGCTCTAGTGAGAAACTGCACTGGATCTCACACTATTCCAAAGAATCTAACAATCTTCTTTAAACACACAGGTACACAAAGGTAAACTGGCTGACTTAAAGTCAGAGGACAGCTCTTCTTTCATAGTTTTTGCTTATATTTTGTTCACATGAATAATCAGCCCATTCAGAGGGGGATCTCTTGTCCCTCTGAGGAAGCCAACAGCACCAAAACTGTGGAGGCCTTCAATGCATGGAATGACTCAGAAGCCAATGCCTACACATGGATGGATCTGCCTCTTAGAGCCCCAACAGTAAGTGTTTGCTGTCACTAAAAGCTGTAGCGTATAGATCACTGGGAAGGTTGGCATTTATAGGACTGTAAATGGACACTTAAGGAGCATGTACACATTTAGTGTTGTAATGCAATAATGAACAACATAATGAAAACTTTTAAATCTTCCTTTTATTCCTTTAACTATTTATTTAATGCAGAAAGGACTGTACAAGCAGTGTTTTTCAGCAGTTACATAGGCAGAAGTGCATTGAATATGTAGTAAACTATCGAAATGTTCTTGTACATTAAACAGCTGTTTAGAAGTTCAAACACAATGCTCTCATGTGTTATTATTCAGGATGGAAATCTTCATAATTTCTGTAATAATCTGTAACTGCAGAGGAGTGCTTATGTAAATGTTAGAAGACTTATTATGTGCAGCTATCCAAGAAAGTTGTTCAGAAGGTTTTATGAGGTAAGTCCTATCAAAGATCTTTCTCAGGTTTTAAGTACTAAGGAGAAAGAAAATTTCCTTGGAAGTGTGAAGGTGAGAATCTGTTGCAATGACACTTCGGGATGGAATTTTTTGGGTTTGCTAAAAATATTCTCCATCCGACCTCACAAGCCTGAACCAAGGGAGTTCAGAAATCCTCTGCCTGTCTCTCAGTATACTATTAGAACTACAAAGTTTTGTTCACCTGCTGTTTATACAAAAGTCTGTTTAAAAGTATGTAATAAAAATGTGACCCAACATAATTTTTAAAGCTTTTAAAATTTATTTTCAATAAAACCTGCATGTGTGCAGTGTATTATGGAAAAATAAACAGAGAAGTGCCCTGAGCCAAGATGCTTACAAACTAAATTAGATGGATAACACATGGAAAAGGATGCCAGAACATAGCGGGGAGGGAGGAAAGGGACTGGAGAGCACACGGCTAAATGGAAAAAGGTCCTGGGGACAAGAGTGATTTACACTGGAAAATTAAAAATTGATCGTTTTCCCTATTCTGCTGAAAGATTTAATTAGCTGTTTTGTTTCCTCTCCCTAGGTCAAGTGCCTGTATTTACAAATGTTTGCATTTTAATTTGACACAAAACTGGTTTAAGAGAGTTTCAGGACTGAAAGCAGTATGTGCTGCTTGTGGCTGAGATTAAATCCGGAAGATAGGATACAAAATCTGCTATCCAAATTGCTCAACAGCACAAGCATCATCTATGGAAAGCCCTGCTGTCTACTGGAAAGAGGGCTTAGCAGTAGCGTCATCCTGCTGAAACCATAATTGAGGTGGGATTACCCTCCTGTCTCTGCTGCCTGTCATCACAGAGCAAGTGCCTACAGAGGCAAGCTCAGAAATCAGAGCAACGACCTGTAAAGAAAAATAAGTTGTTTGAGGCCTCTTGTAGGTAGGCAGTACAAACACTGCATGAGAAACCCCAGGAAATGATAGTATTTCTGTTCTGATAATTTTTCTAAACTATATAATTTGTTGTAATATAAAAGGCCTAACAATATCATTGGTTGTGTAAGTCATACTGTGTAAATAAGTGGCTTCCTTACCTGTATCTGTAGGAAAATCAAGAACAAAAAGGCCTGTTTATTGCCAAAGTCAATGTCGGACTGCCAAAACTTGCAGTGTTTTAGAATTGGGCTCTATTCCATTCAAACATTCATTCTGCACAACCAATGCCTACCTTTTGAAGTCAGATGAATTCATAAAAGCAATAGTATAGCAGTCCCTATTTCCTTTTCCCTTTCCTTGCCTTGTTTTACATCAAATTAGATACAATCCATCTGCCATGTTCAGGTAGAAGCAGCTGAAAAAATATCCTTGTGGTAGTCTTTTCTGTTCTGGGCTTTGGAATTGGGGTCACACAAATCAATCAATCAATCAGAATCAGGACTGAAATATGTTCAAAGGCCCAAATGATCTTATAAGGACTTTTCCTTTCCCTTTAACTATAACTAAACCTTGTCTCATACTCTTGCCATTGTGAAAATGTGAGGAATGGGCCTATATCAAATATGATTTATATTCAGTATGAGTATTTACATGTATGGCCTTGCTCCTACCATCATCACTGTTACCTTTAATAGGACTTCCAAGTGAACAGTAATTAAGTGATAGGATTTTATCTCTTACTCTGAAAAAGAACAGAAGTTTTTCCTTAATAATACTTGAACTGTATTCTTTGCATGTTGTCCTTTTATCACTTACACACAAATATTTTTCTCATGCTGTGGGGGTATGTGTTGGTCTTTCAAAAATTATACATGTTCTACTACAAGTTATTCAGAGCTGAGCTGGTTTGGTTGGTTTGGGGTGCTTTTTTAATCAATTATGAAATAACTATTTCCAATTTCCAAGAAGAGGCTGTTAGAGAACTGTTGGGTAAATTGGACATTCATAAATCAATGGGACCTGATGGGATCCATCCCAGGGTGATGAGGGAGCTGGCGGATGAACTGGCGAGGCTGCTCTCTACTTTATATCAAGAGTTGTGGCTCACTGGCGAGGTACCAGACTGGAAGCTGCCAATGTGACGCCTGTTTATAAAAAGGGTAGGAAGGAGGATCCTGGTAATTATAGGCCAGTTAGCTTGACCTCAGTACCAGGTAAGGTAATGGAGCAAATTATATTAAATGATATTATGCAGAATTTACAGAATGGCCGGGGTATTAGACCCAGTCAACATGGATTTGTGAAGGGTAGGTCGTGTTTGACCAACCTGATCTCCTTTTACGATCAAGTGACCCGTTTGGTAGATGTGGGTAAGGCCGTGGATGTTGTTTATTTAGATTTTAGAAAGGCCTTCGATACTGTTTCCCACAGTATACTGTTGGAAAAGTTGGTAGCACATGGCTTAGATAGGAGCACTCTTTGCTGGATCAGGAACTGGCTGGATGGTCAGGCCCAGAGGGTGATGGTGAACGGAGCTGCATCCAGCCAGCGGCCAGTCACCAGTGGTGTCCCCCAGGGGTCTGTTCTGGGACCAGTCTTGTTTAATATTTTTATTGACGATATCGATGAGGGAATTGAATCTTTTATTAGTAAATTTGCAGATGACACTAAGGTGGGAGGTTGTGTTGATTTACTGGAGGGGAGGAAGGCTCTGCAGAGAGATTTGGATCGGTTGGATAGATGGGTAGAGTCTAATATGATGGAGTTTAATACATCTAAGTGTCGAGTTCTGCATTTTGACCACAAAAATCCCCGGCAACGTTACAAGCTGGGGACAGTGTGGCTGGACTGTGCCCAGGCAGAAAGGGACCTGGGGGTACTGGTTGACAGCCGTTTGAATATGAGACAGCAGTGCGCCTTGGTAGCCAAGAAGGCCAATGGCATCCTGGCCAGTATTAGGAACTGTATGATAAGTAGGAGTAGGGAGGTCATCCTTCCCCTGTACTCGGCACTGGTGAGGCCACATCTTGAGTATTGTGTTCAGTTTTGGGCCCCCCAGTTTAGGGGGGATGTTGAGATATTAGAGCATGTCCAGAGGAGGGCGACGAAGTTGGTAAGAGGCTTGGAGCACAAGCCCTATGAAGAAAGATTGAAGGATTAGGGTTGTTCAGCCTGGAGAAAAGGAGACTTAGAGGCGACCTTATTGCTCTCTACAACTTCCTGAAAGGAGGTTGTAGACAGGTCGGGGTCGGTCTCTTTCACCAGGTGGCAACAAACAGAACTAGAGGGCATTGTCTCAAGCTGTGCCAGGGTAGGTTTAGGTTAGAGATTAGGAAAAAGTTCTTTACAGAAAGTATTATAAAGTATTGGAACAACCTGCCCGGGGAGGTGGTGGAGTCCCCAACACTGGATGTGTTTAAGAAAAGATTGGACACAGTACTTGGTGCCCTCATTTAGTTATTGAGCTATGGTGTCAGGGTATGGGTTGGACATGATGATCTCGGAGGTCCCTTCCAACCCGGCTATTCTGTGAATCTGTGAACCTGTGAACTATTTAGAAAACCTTCTCTTTAGGAAACTCTGCATAATAAACAGATTCCCAAGACAAAAAATATGCAGGCATCAAATATTTCTAGGTTTTATATCTGATCTTCCTTGTAACCAGGACAAATCACTTAGGAATCATGATTTTGTCTTTGACTGCAAAGGAATTCCTTTATCCTTTTAATTTTCTTCAGATCAGAGCCTTGCAGGGTCTTGATAAACTTCATGGTGAAATACCAGTTCTGCCCTACATGCCTTAATGAATCTGCCCTGTGGCTGGCTCATTTTTACCCCTTCTCTGCTTGCACTAAGCCTTAGGAGAAGGGCCTGAGCACTGGTCTTTTCCTAAAGAAGCAAGCTGGCTCCTCAGATTGACCCTCTGGGAAGAATTCTGCCTCCCTTGTAAGCAGCTGTGGCAGCAGTCCATAAATATAGAATAATGAGGCTCCATATTGTGCTGCAGCCTCCACAGGCAAGGCCAGAACAGCAAGGATTTAGACATATTTACCTATAACACATTTGCTTTTCTCCAAACTGCCAAAAAGCATCTCAAGTTTATAAGTCTCAGAGAAGTTTACTGAAAGACAACTGAAAACACAGTTTTATTCTAGCTCTTTTGTTGTAGGCAGTAGACAAACATTCCTTTAGGGAAAACAGAGCATTTGAAGAAGGCAAACTGCATTAAACCTAGTTATTTTCCTCTACTCTAGTGTTTCCACAAGGACACACTTAAACATGCTGGCAGGAAACACACTTAGAGCAACTTCATAACTTCTTGACACTGCATCTATTGAGGCAAATGATAGAGTAGGATTTAACGAAGGATTACACCTATATATGGAGGATAAAAATATCCTACACGAAGATTATCCTTTCAAAGGGATAATAACCCTGTTTTATGGTACAAACCAATTACTAAGACTCTACTTAAAATTAAATTCCCACATGACTGTTCGTTCTGCATGTTCCACATCTCTATGAAACACCCAGTCATGGCTAAAGGCAGGCTAGTGTTTTATCAGGAATGCTTGTCTGAATTGGTGTGGTGCTTCCCAACTTCCTCACCACAGCAAAATTATTTACTGATTCTGCAATACTATAAGTAAATAATAAATGACATGCCTTCACAGATTAAAACCAAAAATTCTTACACAGCTCTAGCAAAAAGCCTGTTCTCATACACACCCGAACAAAAATTGTAAAACCTGCTTTTAAGTTGACTAAAGCTTGAGAGAGTTAGGTCTGTTGAGCCTGGAGAAGAGAAGGCTTTGAGGAGACCTTAGAGCAGCTTTTCTGTACATCAACGGGTTCTACAAGAAAGTTGGAGAGGGAATTTTTACAAGGACATAGTGATAGGACAAGGGAGAATGGCTTCAAACTGAGAGAGGTTTAGATTAGATATTGGGAAGAAATTCCTTATTTTGAGGGTGGTGAGGCACTGGAACAGGTTTCCCAGAGAAGCTATGGATGCCTCATCCCTGGAAGTGTTCAAGGCCAGGATGGATGAGGCTCTGAGCAACCTGGTCTAGTGGAAGGTGACCTTGCCCATAGCAAGGCAGTTGGAACGAGATGTTCTTTAAGGTCCCTTCCAACCTAAACCATTCTATGATTCTGTGAACACCTCTAAGTCCTTCTCCCAAGGACTGCGCTCAATTAAGTCTCTGCCCAGCCTGTATTTGTGCTTGGGATTGCCCTGACCCACATTCAGGACCTTGCTTGGCCTTGTTGAACTCCATGAGGTTTACACAGCCCATCTCTCAAGCCTGTCCAGGTCCCTCTGGATGGCATTCCTTCCCTCCTGTGTGTTGACCACACCACACAGCTTGGTGTCAGCAGCAAACCTGCTGAGGGTGCACTCATCCCACTGCCCATGACACCAACAAAGATGTTAAACATACTGGTCCCAGTACCAATATCTTGATTATGAGGTGTTTATAGGAAGAAGGCTGAACAGACAAACATGCAAGGCAACAATGGTGTGCATTATCACTGCATTTGAAATAGTTGCTCAGAGTATTCTCAAAGGACAATTGCAACAATATGGATTGCAACAGTAGGCTTTTTATTCTCCCCTTCCAACCAAGTACTCATACTGTGGGATGACAACAGAAGACATCTAGAAGAAACAAGGCTAATGTACTGGAGAAATTGAATAGTGAAAAGCTTTGGGAATTATATGATTTCTTGATTTTCCTGCTGACCTGATTTCTCAAGCATTATCTTTTTCTCCGATCCTTTCTTTTGACATACAATTCCAATAGAAGTTATAGAGCTGAACCTGATACATGCATATGTTTTTGTCTTCTAGTAAGGAAGCTGTATGTATGCAACTTAGTGAAGAATTTGTAGTGCTTAGGCCTGATTTAATGCCTTCTAGTAGCTTTCATTGACTCAAAGAGTCATAGAATCAGATCTGTATTTTCAACAGAAACAGTGGAATTACTTTTATAACAATCGATTTTTTTCTCTTAGACAACAGCCAGAGTTGTACCCTCTGCTAAAAATCTAAGGCCTACAAGAAATCTACATTAAAATGCTAATTTATTCCTTTTTGCCACAGACTTTTTTTTGTCCATATATGTAGTATAATTTATGTCCTATAGCTATTCCAGTATAAATACTACTCCTTTATTTTTCCTCCACTTGACATTTTTATTGACTCTGAACCTGTTTCATTCATTAATAAGTCATTTTAGTCTTCTACTTTCCCTTAAATAACCTTGCCTTTCTTGTGATTTCTCTGTGTATTTACGTTTATCTTTTAAATTTTTCCTTGTCCTTAGTCTCCCAAAAATTTAACTCAAATTTTAATCTGGTCCTTGTAGCCAAAACAAGCTCCTTTCATTTCAACAAGCTACTTCATTTCTATTATATTGATCCAGTGCTGATTAAATGGATAGCTACAGGGAAAAAGCATCAGGAATTTCCATTCCATTAATAATCATAATTAACTCTGTAGAACAGCAGTTTAAAAATTTTCTAGCCACAAGGCTAAGGAGAAATTAAACCAACCCACACCAAAGAACACCTGATCTCATTTACTTAAACCAGTTTTATCTCAGACTCTCCTTATCCACTTTCCATTAGTATGGGTTTATTTTTGTTAATTTACTGTGTCAAGCACAGCAATTTCTACCCAGGCAAAGTGCCCATTGATGTTGATGATGTGATGCTAACTTGCAATTTGCTGCAGGAACCTGAACAATAAACGTCATGATACTGGTATTCAGTTAGTGTATCAACCTTAAATTCTTCTCCAATAACAATAACAGCCAGAGCTATGTTTTCTCTCTCTAAGATCAAAGAATTTGTACAGCATTTCATTGCTGCTAATGTAGGGACCCAGGGAATGTGCTCTAGTTGTAGAGGATTTCTGCAGGCAGATTATTGGCACACAAGGCAAAGACAATCTCTTCCAGAACTCCAGACACTCCTGGGGTTCACCTCTTGCACATTGATTTTAAATACACACTGTCTCTAATAACCCCAGCCCAACCCCACAGGTGTATTCAGAAGTAATGTCCACCTCTAGTGTGGTATTTGACAACTGGGTTTTTGTCAGAGGCAGCTCAGAGTTGCACTCTAACAGTGAATGACAACTACCACACAACTGGAGCATAAAAGGGAGAGCTTCCTATTGACCTCTGTGCACCTTCCTCCTCTCCTACCAGCAACCTGCTTTTCTTGGAAAGGAATGACTGCATGTGGCAGCTATATCACCACCTACCAATACCTGTGACTGGAAAGAACATATCCAACCTCACAGCACTACTTAAGTTTGGTACAGGCACAGACCTTGGTATAAGTAATTCCCTTCTCCTGAGTCCTAGGACACAGCCAAGTTGACAGTGTTCACAGGAAGCAGGCTGCAAAGGATTCAAAGTATTTCCTGGTCTTTTCATAACCCTGCTGTGAGTCTGGTAGCTCAGTAGCTGAGGGATGTCATGGCTGCAGCTTAAAGGCTTAAGCTAAGAGCAGTGGTCATGGAATGCCATTCCAGAGTGAGTGGCCACCTTCAGTGAGAAAAGCCTGGCTATGAAGAAGATGTAGGTGAATGAGGATATGACCTGGTATTTTTCATGATTCCATTAGCTGGTTGGAGCTGATGCCAAAAGATGTTTAGGACACTGGCAGTTGCACTGAGTGTTTAAGTTTCCTTGCCTGTCCCTATATCAAAAGGAAACAGAACAGCAATGATTTGGACAGTTTTTCTCCTCTTCAGTTTCTATCGGGTCATCCTGCTTCTTGGGTGCAGCCTTATCATTTGCTTTATTGCTTCAACCTCAGCCTAAAATGTTTTTGTGACTCCTCATACTTAACTCTGAGTTATTAATACATAAAAACACAAATGCTTTACGAAATACTTCACAGAGAGTAAAATACTTTGATTCAGTGCAGAGCAAAACTAGAAGTGGTGTGGAAACCAAGCATAAGGTACATAGGATTTGTGTTCTAGTTTTTCTGATCCTTAATTCAATTTCCAAAAGACTCTTATTTATCACTGTCAGGCTTTTGGTAATCAGCTCATAAGGACAGTTTGCAATTCAGTGTTATTCAGTGGGAAAAATAAAATAGCCATACTGCTAAAGGAGTGAATGTCTATTGATCCATAGATCATTCCTATTTAGTTAGAGAAGCCTATCCAGTGATGTCAGAGAACACCAGAAATCATACTTCCCAGGTACAGAAACCTTTCTGAAATGAAAACTATAGAACCTGTTGTTGTTAAATATAGAACTTATTTGTTGTTAAATTCTGCATTACTTGATGTCAGATGCAATGAAACAGGTCCCTTCCTGTCTCTTTTTTTCTCCTTGGTATCCTTATCTTTCTTTTGGGAGAGAACAGTTTGCTTTTCTACACCAAAATTCTAAATAAACAGCAAACATATAAAATATCCTTTGCCCTTTGCACTGCTGATGGCACATTTATCCCGTGAAGATTATCAACAGTAAATGTAATTGAAGAGCCATTAGCTTATTCTGACTTTTTTTGCTTGCTGTCTTTTTGCATTCTTGACCATTTCCTCCTCCAGAGAAGGACATGCCAGCTAATTCTGAAAAGTCTGGCTATATACCTATGACCTCTTCTTTGCTCCATAGAAGATGACAGTACAAGATGTTCCTGGTGCCTTTCCTACAGTGGATGTTCCAGATCATGCCCATTATACAATTGGAGTAGTCATTCTTATAGTGGGGATCACAGGAACTCTGGGTAATTTCCTGGTCTTCTATGCTTTCTGCAGGTATCTTTCTTGTGTATGTCTTTTTAAATATTCAAATATATGAACTTTAACATTTAACCATACCCTGTTCTTTGCAAACACAGTGCAGGCAATACTATCAGGCTACTATGCAGGCGCAGTAAAATACGCCAAGAGACATTGCTGTAGGAAAAGAGGTGGCAACCTGCCATTTCCCTCTGACTTCCTCCCATTAACCACAGCCATTGCAAAATTGTTAGAAAAATTGAAAAGAACCACCCAGTTATGCCAAGCAATAGAAAAGCAGCCAAAGCAGAAATGTTACAGTGAATTTTTTTTCTACCGGCTGAACTGTGTCTGCACTGAACTGATGGGATGGTTTGCATCTCTGTATCCTACAAATCTCTATTTAAAATGTTTCCTTCCTCCTGCTTCTCACTACACTGTTTCTTTTCCCCCTCTTTTCCTTAGTGGCCATGTCCCATTTTTTCACATTTTCTTGGCTTATTTCCTTTTACCTAAAGCCACATTCCAACTTTTACATCTGAAGGAAATTGGATCTCTGACAACAATGTGATATGTTCACCATTCCTTTCACTCACTCTGTGCCTGTTTTGTCACACTGGGACAGAGTATTGGCATGATGTCCAGGCCAGTGAACTTCTACTGTGTGATTGGTCTTTAGGCACTAATAAACCAAAATAACAGCAATTATATGATAATTTGGCTGTGTTAACTTAGATCACTGGAATGTGGACAAAAGTAGTCTGGTTCTCAAGCCTGTATTTATGGGGTGCATTAAATGGTAGGTTTCAGCATGTGCATTCAAAGTAGATATCAACACTTAAGTGTGAATGACAATGGCCTTAAGAACAGAAAAGGTGTTGGCATGCAGGTCAGATATGTGAGGACAAAGTACATAAGCTAGCTTAGCTCCCTGCCTGGTCCCCTACAGGAAATCCAGTCATGGCAGTTACTGTTCCATTGGAAGAGAGAGTTTGTCTTCATTTAAAGATGTTATGAAGACAGAAAGGGACACCGACAGCAAAGTACATCAGAAATTCAGAGAACGCTTCAGGTGCTTCCAAAGCAGTCTCACGTAATGGCAAATGGTAAGGCAACCAGCTGCCTGAAACAGAAACTCATTCAGTAGCTTTGGAGACTACTGAACAAACACACACAGCACCTACTAATAACATCTCCTTGCTCATAAATTGACAGATAGGGACAGTAGTCCTTGTGATTGATTCTGGATCAGCGCAAAGAACCATAATTTATTCAGGTATTTTTCAACTGTGTCTGAGACTGAAAATTTGATAAAGGAGATAAAAAGCCCCAAACTGAGGAACTCTCAGTTGAGATTTTATGTGTATTCTTAAAACACTGTACTATAATACTATGAGTAACACACACAGGCAGGATCTTTAAAGTCAGTATCCAGGCCAGTGAAATGAGTTTCATAGAGAAGAACTGATGTAAGACAAAATGTTTGATGTGGTACATAGTGAGTTTGCTTAATCCCTGTATTTGGAAATCACTGTTGACCTTATCAGCAGTGGAAAACGCACTCCCCTTCTCCCGCTTAACACGACCCAGATCCAGAAATCCATACTGTATATCGACTTTTACATTTCCTGTTAATCATGGACATGCAGTGCACTGGGTTAGAATATTTAAAGAATAATATGATTATCTCCATCACTGAGCTGGTTATTGAAACAATCCTTTAAAATGCACAGGAGTATAAGGGTGTAAAACTGAGTCTTGCTTGTGTTCTCTCATGAGTGAAATGAGCAGCTCTACATCACTGTGTAGTATTCCTCGGTATTTGTGAAGCTGCCAAGGCTCACAGGAAAGAGTAACAGCACAATTAAGAGTGCAGTGGTGTTTAGCAACATTTCTTCTGATCTCTCTAGGAGTAGGAGCCTTCGGACTCCATCTAATGTATTCATCATCAATCTGGCTGTTAGTGACTTCCTGATGTCCATTACACAGTCTCCAGTTTTTTTCACCAACAGCCTCCACAAACGCTGGATTTTTGGGGAAAAAGGTCTGTATATATTCTTTCTAAAATATCACTAGTTATGTTCTTAGCACAACAGCAGTTAATCTATTTCCTTATCCTCAGCTACTCTTGCAATGTTGAGAACATTTCTCAACATCGTTTCAATGTTGACACAAATATTTCTTTGAACATTTTTGTCTATGTGCAACAAATACATTCCCACCATGAGTGGAAAATTACATACGTGAGACAGATACAAAGGCAACATTGGCAACATGAGGCCCAACACCAGTCCTCTTGCCAGCATTCTTCCCCAATCATGTCACGACAAGTTACTGTCAAACTCTATGACAAAGAAGCACAGCCCCTCAGCACACCAGTTTAAAAACTCTTCTAAATAATCTGCTCTGGGACTTGCACCTGGAAAAGTGAGGCAAGAAAGCCTGGAAAATGTGAGCTTTTACAACAGAAATATTAAGTGAACACTTCTTGTGTAGTAATAAAATGCAGAATGAAGGTGCTTTCATTCTTCCTATATAACTGTTGTAAGAAAAAGACTAGTCTTTGCCTCTTGAACAGGTACTGACAAAGAGGAAAGTCAGACAAGTAAAGTTGCTATTTTGATCTCTGATGACCAAAAGCTGTTTTTTTTAGTTCCACTAAGTGTTCATTTCCATACATGTTAAAATAAAAACCCAATCCAAACCACTGCTTTCAATCATTAGGTTGTTTGAACAATTAAATTCACTCATTAATATATTCATAGTCTGCATATTTACTTCAGAAAAATTACTCATTAATATATTCATAGTCTGCATATTTACTTCAGTTATGCTGACCTTGAGATATGAGCAGTTCCATGATATCAAAGTAATTATAACCCATTGTTAAGCAAAACAGCTTTTTCTATGGGAGCTGCAGTAAAACTGGAGTTAAACAAGATATTAATGATCTTGTTAAGCTGAAATGATCCCACTAGAAACATCAGAAATCAGTGGGTGAAAATATGTTAAGTATCACTGTCTCCAGCAACTGAAGCAAACAAAATCTTTGAAGTTTATCTCCATGGATAATGTAATTAGCAAGACAGACAGCAGCTTTGAAATAATATTATAACTGCATGAAAACTGAAGTCTCATTGTTTTACAAATTCCAGAAGACATTAGTTCATAAGAAACACAGACTTGAACTCTCCCAGAAATTAATTAGCATGGATAGCTTAATTTCACTGCTACTTCTGTCATCTTCATTGAAAGGCTGTGAGCTGTATGCCTTCTGCGGAGCTCTTTTTGGCATTACATCTATGATCACTTTGATGGTGATTGCCTTGGATAGATATTTTGTCATCACAAAACCTCTGGCTTCTGTTGGAGTGACGTCTAAGAAGAAGGCCCTAATAATCCTGGTAGGAGTCTGGCTGTACTCTCTGGCTTGGAGTCTCCCACCCTTCTTTGGATGGAGTAAGTGAAATAGAATAAAATATTTTTGCCCTCATAGCACAGGATTAAAGACCAATTATAGGTACAGAAGAGGGCTGGATTAATGGCTTGCATATTAGGCTTGAATAAATGTTTGAAAAAAATTGATGGAATACATGTTGAAACTGAAGATCTCTAATCAAAATTAAAAATCCAGTGTGTACTGCCGCATATTATATGACAATGACACTTTTCCTTAAGCATATAAAGAACAGCAGATAAATTCAAGGCCAAAATTTATGAAGAATACGCCTATCTATTATGCCGTGCCTACTTTCATTGAACCAAATTCAACAATATGAAAGAGAAATAGATGTATTTGTGTTATTTCTGATTACTTTTTTCATCCCCAAATGTGTAAGACAGTAGTGTCAATCTAATTTTATTTATTCACACAAAAGAGGAATACAT